>CAUYUJ010020633.1:0-153340 GCA_963575745.1 Prorocentrum cordatum | reverse complement strand
CACACCCCTCACACGTTTCGTGGCCCCATAGGGAGCTCCACCGAAGGTACCAGTGGGTGTGCCCGCATGCGTCCCGCACACCCATTTCGGCACACCCCTCACACGTTTCGTGGCCCCATAGGGGGCTCCACCGAAGGTCCCTGTGGGTGTGCCCGCATGCGTCCCGCACACACATGTCGTCCCACCCCTCACACGTTTCGTGGCCCCATAGGGAGCTCCACCGAAGGTCTCAGTGGGTGTGCCCGCATGCGTCCCGCACACCCTTTCCGGCACATCCCTCACACGTTTCGTGGCCCCATAGGGAGCTCCACCGAAGGTCCCCGTGGCGCAGTCCACATGCGTCTCCTTTGCCCAGTCCAGCGTTACGTGGCCCCATATGGAGCCCCACCGCAGGTCCCAGCCAGCCAGCTAGCTCTCTTTGCTCCGCGCAGCGGGCGACCCGCGCGCGTCGCTGGGACTCCTCCGGGGCGACCTGCGCGCGTCGCGGGGGCTCCGTGCTGTGTTCCGCCCAGCGCCTCGCTCGCCCGTCGTCGCTCTGCCCAGCGGCAAGAGCCTTGCCCGCTATCAGCCAGCCAGCTAGCTCTCTTCGCTCCGCGCAGTGGACGACCCGCGCGCGTCGCTGGGACCCCTCCGGGGTGACCTGCGCGCGTCGCGGGGGCTCCGCGCTGCGCTGCTCCCGCAGCCTTGGACTTTTGAGTGCGCGGGCAAAGAGGGAGTCAAGGAAGGGGAGGAAGCGGGCGCGATCCTCGCGGGGGGGCGCGCCGACATTGGCGTCGCGGCGCGCGGGCGATGCCGTCGGGGAGTCCCGGGGAAGCTCCTTGCGGCGGCCACGCCCAGCGTCACGAGTATTCAGAGGCAGTCGTTGTCAAACTATTGGCATTCCTACACATTTGCACCACGCTTTGTCATATTCGCATTCATGCACGTAGACTCGCTCGCACGCAGATCATTCACAGTCAGACGCACGCGCGCAGATTCACCCGCGCTCAGTCTCCCTACGTACACAGATCAATCGTTTTCGTTCACTTTGTGTACCACGCCACTCATGTCGGCACGCCCCTAGCACGGTTCGTTGCCTCATAGGGATCGCCACCGAAAAAATGAATCACTATTGCGGTACTCGCACCGCATATGGTTTGGGTCCCCGTCAGGCTAAATTTTTCCCAACCATCCTGTGGTGTTGGGTCCGCTTTTGAAGAGACAGTCGCCCACGCGTTCCTTTCCTTCCCGCTGCCCCTCCCTCCTCCCATCTTCTCATCATTCGTCATCCCCCCTTTCGGCACACCCCTCACACGTTTCGTGGCCCCATAGGGAGCTCCACCGAAGGCCCCATGGCTGCCGTCCGCATGCGTCCCGCACACCCATTTCGGCACCCCCTCACACGTTTCGTGGCCCCACAGGGAGCTCCACCGAAGGCCCCAGTGCTGCTGTCCGCATGCGTCCCGCACACCCATTTCGGCACACCCCTCACACGTTTCGTGGCCCCATAGGGAGCTCCACCGAAGGTCCCAGTGGGTGTGCCCGCATGCGTCCCGCACACCCATTTTGGCACACCCTTCACACGTTCCGTGGCCCCATAGGGAGCTCCACCGAAGGTCCCAGTGGGTGTGCCCGCATGCGTCCCGCACACCCATTTCGGCACACCCCTCATACGTTTCGTGGCCCCATAGGGGGCTCCACCGAAGGTCCCAGTGTGTGTGCCCGCATGCGTCCCTCCCGCCTGATCCCAATTCGCCAAACAAAGTACACCCCCTCAACGTTTCTTGCCCCATAGAGCTCCACCGAAGGTCCCCAGTGGTGTGTCCGCATGCGTCCCGCACAACCATGTCGGCACCCTTCACACGTTTTCGTGCCCCATAGGGAGCTCCACCGAAGGTCCCATTGGTTGTGCCCGCATGCGTCCCGCACACATCCATTTCGGCACAACCCCTCACACGTTTCGTCGTGGCCCCAAGGAGCTCCACCGAAGGTCCCCAGTGGGTGTGCCCCGCATGCGTCCCGCAACACAATCCTTTTGGCAACACCCCTCACACGTTTCGTGGCCCCATAGGGAGCTCCACCGAGGTCACATGCGGTTCCCCGCATGCTTCCCGCAACGCCCATTTACGGCACACCCCTCACCCTTTTCGTTGGCCCCATAGGGAGCTCCAACCGAAAAAGGGTCCCAAGTGGGTGTGCCCGCATGCGTCCCGCACACCCATTTCGGCACACCCCTCACACGTTTCGTGGCCCCATAGGGAGCTCCACCGAAGGTCCCAGTGGGTGTGCCCGCATGCGTCCCGCACACCCATTTCGGCACACCCCTCACACGTTTCGTGGCCCCATAGGGAGCTCCACCGAAGGTCCCAGTGGGTGTGCCCGCATGCGTCCCGCACACCCATTTCGGCACACCCCTCACACGTTTCGTGGCCCCATAGGGAGCTCCACCGAAGGTCCCAGTGGGTGTGCCCGCATGCGTCCCGTCGTCTCTCTGCCCAGCGGCAAGAGCCTTGCCCGCTATCAGCCAGCCAGCTAGCTCTTTTTGCTCCGCGCAGTGGACGACCCGCGCGCGTCGCTGGGACCCCTCCGGGGCGACCTGCGCGCGTCGCGGGGACTCCGCGCTGCGCTGCGCCCGCAACCTTGGACTTTTGAGTGCGCGGGCAAAGAGGGAGTAAAGGAAGGGGAGGAAGCGGGCGCGATCCTCGCCGGTGGGCGCGCCGACATTGGCGTCGCGGCGCGCGGGCGATGCCGTCGGGGAGTCCCGGGGAAGCTCCTTGCGGCGGCCACGCCCAGCGTCACGAGTACTCAGAGGCAGACATTGTCAAACTATTGACATTCATACACAATTGCGCCACGCTTTGTCATATTCGCATTCATGCACGTAGACTCGTTCGCACGCAGATTCATTCACAGTCAGACGCACGCGCGCAGATTCACCCGCGCTCAGTCTCCCTACGTACTCAGATCAATCGTTTTCGTTCGCGTTGTGTACCACGCCACTCATGTCGGCACACCCCTAGCACGGTTCGTTGCCTCATAGGGATCGCCACCGAAAAAGTGAATCACTATTGCGGTACTCACACCTGTATATGGTTGGGTCCCTCGTCAGGCTAATTTCCCGCAAAGGCAAGGCGCGATGCAGCAGCTGCAGTCTGGCTGACGAAGTGGCAGCACCTAAAGCAAGGAAAATATATAGTCTCTCCAAATTACGTGCGACAAATGGCAAGAATGCGCGAACATCTCGGTCCGTATCGCTCTCACTGGCGTCCGCTCCGGCCATGCGATTTCCAACGCTTGTGGAGACTGTCAGCCTTGGGGCCTTCTTGGGGCCTTCTTGGCCCGTCTTGGGGCCGTCTTGGGCCTCTTGGGCGGTCTTGGGAGGCTCTTCGGCCGTCTTGGATCGCCAGAAGCATGAAATGGTGAGAAAGCCAAACACATGTGAAACACACAATGACAATCAACGATACTGCGTTCTCCGGGCGCTCTCGGGAGGCTTCCAGGAGCTCTCTTGAGGTCTCTTGGAAGCTTTCTGGGAGCCTGGAGAGCCGACCCAAGGTTATCTTGGGTTGCTTGGGAGCGTCTTGGGCAGTTCTTTCACGTTCTGGAAGTTTCTTGGGGTCGTCTTCTGCTGTCCTTGGGCGTTTTGGCGCGGTATTGGGAGCGTTCCGCAGATGTTCCGCAGAGGTAGGGAACCTCTGGAATTCAATGTTTTGTCAAGTTCCTCGATTTTTGAGCGTTGGAAGCGGGAAAATGTGCGAAGGCGAACCCGTTGAAAAATTAGCCTGACGAGGGACCCAACCATATGCAGGTGCGAGTACCGCAATAGTGATTCATTTTTTCGGTGGCGATCCCTATGAGGCAACGAACCGTGCTAGGGGCGTGCCGACATGAGTGGCGTGGTACACAAAGTGAACGAAAACGATTGATCTGAGTACGTAGGGAGACTGAGCGCGGGTGAATCTGCGCGCGTGCGTCTGACTGTGAATGATCTGCGTGCGAGCGAGTCTACGTGCATGAATGCGAATATGACAAAGCGTGGTGCAAATGTGTATGAATGCCAATAGTTTGACAACGACTGCCTCTGAATACTCGTGACGCTGGGCGTGGCCGCCGCAAGGAGCTTCCCCGGGACTCCCCGACGGCATCGCCCGCGCGCCGCGACGCCAATGTCGGCGCGCCCCCCCGCGAGGATCGCGCCCGCTTCCTCCCCTTCCTTTACTCCCTCTTTGCCCGCGCACTCAAAAGTCCAAGGCTGCGGGAGCAGCGCAGCGCGGAGCCCCCGCGACGCGCGCAGGTCACCCCGGAGGGGTCCCAGCGACGCGCGCGGGTCGTCCACTGCGCGGAGCGAAGAGAGCTAGCTGGCTGGCTGATAGCGGGCAAGGCTCTTGCCGCTGGGCAGAGCGACGACGGGCGAGCGAGGCGCTGGGCGGAACGCAGCACGGAGCCCCCGCGACGCGCGCAGGTCGCCCCGGAGGAGTCCCAGCGACGCGCGCGGGTCGCCCGCTGCGCGGAGCAAAGAGAGCTAGCTGGCTGGCTGGGACCTGCGGTGGGGCTCCATATGGGGCCACGTAACGCTGTACTGGGCAAAGGAGACGCATGTGGACTGCGCCACGGGGACCTTCGGTGGAGCTCCCTATGGGGCCACGAAACGTGTGAGGGTGTGCCGAAATGGGTGTGCGGGACGCATGCGGGCACACCCACTGGGACCTTCGGTGGAGCTCCCTATGGGGCCACGAAACGTGTGAGGGGTGTGCCGAAATCGGTGTGCGGGACGCATGCGGGCACACCCACTGGGACCTTCGGTGGAGCTCCCTATGGGGCCACGAAACGTGTGAGGGGTGTGCCGAAATGGGTGTGCGGGACGCATGCGGGCACACCCACTGGGACCTTCGGTGGAGCTCCCTATGGGGCCACGAAACGTGTGAGGGGTGTGCCGAAATGGGTGTGCGGGACGCATGCGGGCACACCCACTGGGACCTTCGGTGGAGCTCCCTATGGGGCCACGAAACGTGTGAGGGGTGTGCCGAAATGGGTGTGCGGGACGCATGCGGGCACACCCACTGGGACCTTCGGTGGAGCTCCCTATGGGGCCACGAAACGTGTGAGGGGTGTGCCGAGATGGGTGTGCGGGACGCATGCGGGCACACCCACTGGGACCTTCGGTGGAGCGCCCTATGGGGCCTCGAAACGTGTGAAGGGTGTGCCGAAATGTGTGTGGGGGACGCATGCGGGCACACTCACTGGGACCTTCTGTGGAGCTCCCTATGGGGCCACGAAACGTGTGAGGGGTGTGCCGAAATGGGTGTGCGGGACGCATGCGGGCACACCCACTGGGACCTTCGGTGGAGCTCCCTATGGGGCCACGAAACGTGTGAGGGGTGTGCCGAAATGGGTGTGCGGGACGCATGCGGGCACACCCACTGGGACCTTCGGTGGAGCTCCCTATGGGGCCACGAAACGTGTGAGGGGTGTGCCGAAATGGGTGCGGGACGCATGCGGGCACACCCACTGGGACCTTCGGTGGAGCTCCCTATGGGGCCACGAAACGTGTGAGGGGTGTGCCGAAATGGGTGTGCGGGACGCATGCGGGCACACCCACTGGGACCTTCGGTGGAGCTCCCTATGGGGCCACGAAACGTGTGAGGGGTGTGCCGAAATGAGTGTGCGGGACGCATGCGGGCACACGCACTGGGACCTTCGGTGGAGCTCCCTATGGGGTCACGAAACGTGTGAGGGGTGTGCCGACATGGGTGGTGATAATGATGATGACGACAGATGATGATGACGATGACGATGATGGGGATGATGACGATGATGATGAAGATGGGAGGAGGGAGGGGGCAGCGGGAAGGAAGGAACGCGGGGCGACGTCTCTTCAAAACGAGGACCCAACACCACAGGATGGTTGGGAAAAACAGCAGAAATCAACGATGTTACCCTCTTCGGGCACTTTCTGGACGACTCTCGAAGCTCTCTTGGGCTGTTTTGGGGGCTTATGGGGGGTTCTGGAGTCCTCCCGGAGGTCTCTGGAGGCCTCCTGCTCACTTTTTGTTGGCCCATCTTGGGCCAGGTCGGGGATGGTCTGGAGCTGTCCTGGGCGCCTCTTCGGTCGGCAGTCTTGGGGCCTTCTTGGCCCGTCTCGGGGTCGTCTTGGGAGCCTTTTGGGCGGTCTTGAGGCGGTCTCGGGGGCCTCCTCGGCAGTGTTGGAGCATTGGAAGCATGAAATGGTGAAAAGGCCAAACCCAAACAAAAACCAATGAAAATTACGATGTTAGGTTCTCTGGTCGCTCTCGGGAGGCCTCGCGAAGCTCTCTTGAAGTCTCTTGGAGGCCTCCTGGGAGCCTGGTGAGCCGCCCGAAAGCTATCTTGGGTTGCTTGGGAGCGTCTTGGGTCGTTCTTTTACGTTCTGGGGGCTTCTCGGGGTGATCTTGGGCTGTCCTTGGGCGTTTCGGGCGCTTCACGGGAGGCCAGGAAGCGCGGGAGCGCAAGGCACATGTCACAGGTGACTACCTACCAAACCACCCCAACCCAACCCGAAGACCCGAATTTCGGGTTGGGGGGGGGTACGGGTTCCATGTGTGTTTTCTCGATGTTCCCCGACCCCCCCCCCACTGGAAATGGAGGTCAATTTGAGGCCTTCGGGTTGGGTTGGGGTGGTTTGGTGGGTGGTGAAGGGAGGTGTGGGACTCCCAGGAGGGGGGGGGCCTATTTGTTGATATTATATACATACATACTTACGTACGCACGTGCTCGGGAGAGGCACCGTGACAAAACAGCGGATCAAACATCCGTCGGTGACTTGGGGTTGGCGGAAAATACAAAGAACCAAGCGCGAGCGACCCGTGGAGATGCAATTGCTGCGTCTCTGGCGATCCGACAAGATCATCAAATCCACTGCTGAAAAAGCCACATGTACTGCTCAAAAGGAGCGGGCGTCTCCCAATCAACGCGATGTGCATGTTTGTGGACATCCAATCCACCTCGTCATACGCGTAGAAGGGGACATTGAAGTGAGCGTCGCTCAAAGGTGCGAGGCGAGGTAAAGGGTTTGAAGAACTTGTTATTATGAAAGACTCTTCAGCCTCAGATTTGATCAAACAAATCATTGGGTCATCAAGATCATTGATTATTGATCAGAAGATTTGACAGAGGAAGACTATTCATTCATTGGGTCATCATTGATCATAATATTTTAAAGAAGAATCATGAGGCTCCGGATCACTGAAAGCTGCATATTCCAATGACCTGCTTTCGACCTCGGCACGTGGCCTCGTTCCAGAGGCGTGGGCATGATAATGAAGGAACAATGCTTCAGCGCATGCCATGGACATCCAGACGGCCAGCAGCATGGTTCAGTAACAAGCGAGCCTCTCGGAGATGCAAGACAGACGAACCTTTGAGCCAGGCAGAATGGCTTGAGCCCAAATGGCTACGGACAGAGCACTGTTGCACCTTGCCGAATCCATCCACTCACGTAACGCAACTTTCACGGACTCTGATGTCTGTCAGCGAGATACTGAAGATCATCTGATGTAAATTCTGGGACGAAACGCAACAGGAATCAAATGGAACCGCGGGGGAGTCCGGAAACCGAGCAGAAAGCTGCCGAACCCTGAGCTGATGTCAGCACCTGGGTGAGAATGTGTCAAGCCAGACCAAGGTCTGTGCGCCCAATGCACACAGAACAGCAACGGGAAGGAGAGGGACACGGCAGCCGCTGGAAACGGCAGCAGCCCTCCAGACATCGCTCCAGAATCCGCTCGTGCTCGAGCGAGGCCCAAACAGACGCTTCGGGGATCTTCTGACCCGGGTCAATCCAGACCCGGGTCAGTCAACCCTTGCAGAATCCCGCAACCTCCTGCAGGATCCTGCACCCAAACCCGGGTCAATGCGAAGGATCCTGCAGGATCCTGCAGGATCCTGCACCCAAACCCGGCTCAATGCGACCCTGGCCGTGCAGGATCCTGCAAGATCGGGCGCTCTGGCTGACCCCCGTTTGCATTGACCCCCGTCTCAAGGCTCCCGAACGCTACACGTTCGGCCGTATCCGGGGATCAACTTCCTAAAAGCGGGGAGCCCAGCGCCCTGCTCGGGAGCCTGCGGCTCCCCGCCCGCCAGGCCCCCGCGGAGTCGCCGAGGTCCCAACAGGGTGCTCGCCATCGCCATCGCCATCGCTCGGCTGAACACATACCATTTGCACAACACGACGCGCGAAAAAGCATCGAACGCTGAACTCCCATCTTGGGGAAGAGGGAACCCCAATTCGCCACCCCCCCTCGCGCAAAGACAACATCAAATATTCGCGCCAAAAGCGTGCTAAGATCTCCGGTAACTGGTTAATAGTCTTCTAAGTCGCGCGCGCGGGGCGGCCCCTGGGGGCCCCTGGACGAAAAGTACCCCAAGCAGGTCCCGGTCAAGTGGGGCCCAGAGATGGTTTTCCTCCTCGGCGCTGCCTTCAGAGCGTCCCAGGAACGCCCCAAGAGAGCCCCGAGACGCGCCCGAAACCGTCCGAAAGGCCCTGGGTCGCCGCAAGATCGTTCCAAGACGCCCAAAATGGCCTCCAGACGGCCCAAGCCGCCGCCAAGAAGCCCCAAGAGAGCCTCAAGAGGCCGTCCAAGAGAGTCTCAACAGCCAAACATGATCGACCCACGAAACCGGAAAGGAATATAGAAATGAAAGGCATGGCAACGTTTCAACGACACCTGATTGGGCGACGGGCCAATGCAATGCTGAATGTATCGATCTTGATGTACTGTGCCGACGGCTGTTCTGTGCTGGGCCGTGCTGACCTGCGATGTGCCATGCCGCGATTGTGCTCTATATCGTGTTGTGGATCGAGTCCTCCCTGGCATCCGAGTCCTGACCGAACTGCTCTGGATCTTAAGCTCGAGCTGCCCGAGCATATGGTAGCTGCCACAGAACTAATCGACAGAGGGGCCATGCCAGGAGTACGCGCCGCGGAACGTCCCAAGGGACGCGCCAGGCGACGTGCCAGGGGACGTGCCATGTGGACGCACCGCGGGACGTGCCAAAGGGGACGCGCAACGGAACGTGCCAATGGACGTGCCGCGGGACGTGCCAGGGGACGCGCCGCGCGACGAGTCAGGTGGACTCGCCATGGAATGCTCCAAAGAACGTGCCAAAGTGCAATGTCGAATGTATCGATCTGAATGTACCGTGCCGACGGCTGTGCTGTGCTGGGCCATGCTGAACTGCGATGTGCCATGCCGCGATTGTGCTTTATACAGCGTTGTGGATCGAGTCCTCCCTGGCATCCGAGTCCTGACCGAACTGCTCTGGATCTTAAGCTCGAGCTGCCTGAGCAGATGGTAGCTGGCACAGAACTAATCGACAGGGGCCATGCCAGGAGTACGCGCCGCGGAACGTCCCAAGGGACGCGCCAGGCGACGTGCTATGGGCACGCACCGCGGGACTTGCCAAGGGGACGCGCTACGGAACGTGCCAATGGACGTGCACCGCGCGACGTGCCAGGGCGACTCGCCACGGGACGCTCCGCTGCACGTGCCAGGCAACATGCCAGGCTGCAATGCTACTTAAGGGTATCGATATTGATGTACCGTGCCGAGGGCTGTGCTGTGCCTGGGCGACCTGGACATGTGAAAACACGCGTTTCGCTCAAGACGTTCTCAGCACATCCTCGTGCTAGACATCCGCCTGGTCAAACTGGACACGTGCAAACAAGCGTCTCGATCGAGACTTCCTCGACACATCCTCATGCTAGGCATCAGCCTGGCCGACCTGGCCACGTGAAAACAAGCCTCTGGTTCGAGACATCCTCGACAAACCCTCATGCTAGACATCTGCCTGGGCAACCTAGAGGCGTGAAACCAAGCGTCTCGCTCGAGACATCCTCAAGACCTGGACACGTGAAAGCAAGCATTTCACTTGAGAGATCCTCTGAATTCAGGTCCCCAGGAGAGGACAATCTATAAGACCAAACAAGCGTTTCGCTCGAGGCATCCTCAACAAATTCTGAACAACAAGCGT
The DNA here is from genome assembly GCA_963575745.1 of Prorocentrum cordatum. Classification (NCBI taxonomy): domain Eukaryota; class Dinophyceae; order Prorocentrales; family Prorocentraceae; genus Prorocentrum; species Prorocentrum cordatum. Next base: position 143,353 of record CAUYUJ010020633.1, on the reverse strand, counting down.
TTCGCTCGAGACATCCTCCAACATAATTTCGCCAGCCCTACGCGACCTCATTATTCATCGCAAAATAATTGCGCCGGCCCTACAACCGTCAGAACCGGGGCTAAACACACTGAAAGAGAACCCTGGGCTCGAGCCCTTTCCGGGAAAGTCGTCCCATTTCCTAACGAAAGCGTGCATTTTTCGCATTTGCGACTCTTGGGGGTTAGAGCGTCCAGTACTGCCCAAGAGACCCCCAAGATCGCCCCAAGACGGCCCAACAGGCCCCCAAGATGGGCCGAACACGGCCGAAGAGGGCCCACTACGGCCCAAGAGGCGCCCAGGACAGCCCGAGACGGCCCCAAGAGGGGACCAGGAGGCGCCCAAAACGGCCCAAGGGGCCCCCAAGACGGCTCAAGAGGAGCCCAAGAGGGGGAACCCGATGCAACAATCCGAGCCTTCAGCCCCCCAAAAAACCCAAGAGGCCCCAAGAGGCCCCCAAGAGGACCCCGGGAGGCCCCCGAGAGGCCCCCAAACTGCGCTCCAGACACTCCCGAGAAGCCTCCCACGAGACCCCATCAGCCATCCGAGTGGCCTCAGACCTACACAACCACGCAGCGCCACGAAGCCTCCCACAATAGCTTCTTGACGATGACCTTCATCGGTGCCACGACACGCCATCCAGAGACTCCTCGGGACCCCAGCAGCGCCGCATTGACAACGATCCCTCGGGCGAACGGCAGAGATGAGACTACATGGGCCGGCGGAATGAGCAAAGCGATTCAATAACCTGCTTATGTGTGCACGAATGTTCCAGAAGCTAGCATGACTGCGCGGACTGGAATTTGCATCCACACGGCCATGGAACTCAAGATGCTGAGGTGGATGGCGGTGTGAAAGAACAGGTATGGCATCTTCTCAGGCAACGCCAGAAAACAAGTACAATCCCCTGACAAACCTGTGAGACGCCTCTCAGAGACGCCTCTCAGAGATGCACGACGCCTCCCAGAGGCGCCCCTCAAAGACGCCTTTTAGAGGCGCCTTTCAGACCCCTCCAAAAGGCGCCTCTCAGAAACGCCTCTCAGAGGCGCCAGCAAGACACCTCTCAGAGACGCCTTGGAGAGGCGCCTGTAAGACGCCGCTCGGAGACGCCTGTGAGACCCCTCTCAGAAACGCCCATGGGAGACGCCCGTAAGCCGCCTGTAAGATGCTTCTCAGAGGCGCCTGTGAGGCTTCTCGCCTATGTTGATTGGAATTCAGGCTAAAATGGTCGGAAGTAATACCAGGGTGGTTACAATTCGTATTTAAGTTGTTGCACGTTGGTTCCAAATGGCAATGCTTTGTCCCATTTCTGGTTTGAGCTTCCCCCCCTCCCACCGGGAGCGGCAGGAAGCACTCTCTCGCAGATGTAATTCCCCCCCGTTCTCTCTCTCCTACCCTCTCGTCTGGTCCGACTGGGGCTCCACTGCCCTCCCCCTCCCCCCCCCCCCCTGGGGCTCTACTGGAATGAACTCAGAGGGGGGTCCAACCGTGCCGACGAGAAGCGCCCGCTGGAGGCTCGGAAGGGCCTCCCCGAAACATCTTTCGGCTTCAAGTCAAACCCAAACCTCCCGCCGCCGAAATCATTCGCCGGCCTAGACGGCGAGCGCTGCCACAGGATAATCTCCCGACGTTCGTGATCCTCGTCGCAGCGTGCACCCCTGGACCTCTCGATACCCTCAACCTTCACTCGGAAGCGGCTTGTCATGATGACCCTCAGAACGTGCTGTCAGCGCCAGCGTGCGCCTGTCCACCGAGGCCCTGAAGCACGACGCAGGCGGTGCGACGAGATCCGTCGCAGGCTGCGTGCCATCGGTGGAGCTGAGCGGACACACATCGGACTAAAACACGTCCTGAGGATCATCGGTGTTCACCCGCCGCGGTTTTCTCTGGACAGCCCCAGGGCTCGGTCAGCGCCCCTCAAACGGGGACTCCACTAACGGTTACTTTGGCCAGTGACCCAGCGAACCCAACCCTTCCCGATGTGGGCAAAGCTGCAATGCAAGAAAAAGGCCCTAAAATGGCAACTTTCGGCAAAAAATCAAAGTACCCGTTAGTAAGTACCCGTTACGGTGCCGTTGACTCGGCGACAGCCCCAAGAAGCCGGAAACGACCCAGCCGTCAACGTCCGTCCTGTGAACTGCTGCACGACGCGAGGGGCCCCCATCCCCAGACATCCGAGCACGTGATCTGCTCCGGGAGCGAACCACTCGCCATCGCTCGGACGTCCATGTTTTGGGCTTCTTTCGGTTTCGTGCGTGTTGTTTGGGCTCTTTGGTCGAGGATGGTCCTCGATGGTCCTCGCCGAGGAAAAAATCCACGCGTCCAAGCGATGCCAGGACCAAGATGTCCCGACCCCTGCCAGAGGGGGGCAGCCAGGGCACTCGTCCCAGATCCATGTGGCATGGCCCAAGAAGGCCCGACAGCGGAGCCCAGGAGGCCGAGCTCAGGGCAGACATGCTTTCCAGTCGCAGCGCCGGCGGAGGCTCGGCGCAGTCGGAGCGTCCAGGTAAATCGACGGAGGCCACGCATGGACTGCACAATTCATTTGAGCAGGGGCCGACCGTCTCGGCGTTCCTATAGGCCTACCACGCCATGCTCTTCGAACAAAGGAAGGCTCCAACCAAACCAACAAAGGTTCTTAGAGCATTCGGCCGACGTCTTCAAACACAAAGATAAGAACCAGACATGTTCTAAGAACATGTCGCGCAAACCACAAACAGGTTCTTCGAAGATCCTCTGGCTGGCCTGCTGCAAGCCCGGACGTTTCGCCACTGCTTGACTCATCTCGTCGACGGCATGGGCTCTGCGCGCCGCCAGGCCTGCGCCAGCCGGGCTGGCACTGCCCCAGAGGAGGAGGAGGAGGAGGAGGAGGAGGGAGGAGGAGGAGGAGGAGGGGGCCAGAATAGGAGGTCTCCCAGATGAGGTCCGAGTAGGTGGGGTCGGAGGATCGCGCCGCATCGCCGATCCATTGCCGATGCATCGCAAAAGCAATGCATCGGCGACGTCGGCAAAGCAGTGGCGCCGTCGGCATGTTGCCCATCGGGTTCCACATCGAGCCGCATTGCCGATCCATCGGCGATGCGGCGCGACCCTCCGACCTCATCTACTCCAACCCCATCTGGGAAGCCTAGAGAGAGGAGGAGGAGGAGGAGGAGGAGGAGGAGGAGAAGGAGGAAGAGGAGGAGGAGGAGGAGGGGGGAGGAGGAGGAGAGGGGGGGGGGAGGAGGAGAGGAGGAGGAGGAAGAGGAGTCTAAGGAGTCTGAGGAGGAAGGGTAGGACGCCGAGGCCGCGCCTCGTCCATCTTCGCGCCGTCCCACCTCTGGCGCAGCCGGTCCTGCAGCGTGGCGCGGTCCTCGGGTGCCGCGCGCGTCCGGCGGCACGCCCGGGGGGGGGCCGGGCAGGGGCAGGCCCGGCCCTCTGGGCACGGGGGCGTCGTCGGCTGCTCTCGGCCAGGGGGGTGCAGGTCTCGAGCGTGTCGAGGCGGCGGCGAGCCCAGGGCGGGAAGGCAGAGGGGACGGGGGCTTCTCAGAAGGCTCAGAATACCTCCAGCCTCCCGAGGAGCGTCCTATAAGCCTTCTCCGAAGGCGCACGCGGCTTCTGAGCAGGCGCGGGGGGCTCCCGAGAAGCCCCGTCGCCTTCTCAGACAGCCTGCCCCCCTCTCGCGTGCTCCCTGGGCGCGCCGCCGATTGCAAGATTCTGGCACTGTTTTTTTGTGGGGGGATCTTTCTGCGTCTGGATGCCACTTTGGTGATCCGCGATCGCCAAAGAGCGGCTCAACACTCCATATAGGAAACTAATGCCTGAGGAGGGGTCGAACGCTCCGAAGCCCCGTACAGGAGAAACATGACGTCGGAGATCCAGGGAGGGTGCTGGGCCCATCGAGCCAGATCTGAGCTGGCCAGGACGGAAACTGATGCATATTATTCCGTGTGGAAGACATACGCTGGTACGCAAAATCCAATGGCGGTATACGAACATTAAGTGTTGGTTCCCTCCCGGGCAAACATGGAAGCACGAAGCCCTTTGCGTGTTGAAATATATGCGAAGGCGCTCAAAGAAAAATGGGCCCTGAAAAAACAACGATTGCTCATCCCACTGGCTGTCGCTGCAGAGGCTACCGCTACAAGCAAAAAGTGCATTCCGATGCCGTCAGCACAATCGGCAATTCCCCCGCGCAACGAGGTGATGGTGGCCCTGTGCACTTCGAAGTCGGGTGCGAGCCTCCTTTCGCAACCACATGTCGGGACCGCGCCAGCGTGCCAACCCAGATCCAAGCTCCCACATCACCACCCCTTCTCATCAATTACCAGTAACCCAAAGCCACCACCTCCCGGTACTAGGTAGATGGGTGGGCGTCCCCCGACATTGGCGCGTGTCCCTCAATGCGGCCGCAGCCCGGCCCTCGGACACGGGGGCGCCTTGGAGGACAGGGCAAGCGTGACGACGAGAGGGATGAGGGATGGCTGGGGAAGAAGATCGATAACCCGACCAATCCTGTGGGCGGAAATGGTCCAGCGTTCTTCCGCTTCCAACCCGTTTCTTTTTTTCTTCTTATTCTTCTTCTTCTCCCTCTTCCTCGGGGATGGGCGCACCACGGTTCCTTCTCAATATACGCTCCCCGCACTCGACTAGCCGACGACCCGAGATTATGCCGACCTCCATCCCCCCCATCAATGCCAAAACACAAAACGCACTAGCGGTTAAAATTTGGAGCATGCGGGGGCTGCCCGCGATCACTTTGCATTGTGCTATGACAGCGGCGATCAGGTGGGCGTTAGCATTTTGCCCCACGTTTGCAGCCCCCGTCCTTGCCTCTCAAACACAAAGACGTAGCGATTGCGAGTGCACATGCCACACACCATGATAGACGCCTCGCCAACATGTTGCATAGGTTTTTAACAGGGGCTGTGGTGGTGGGGGCGACCTGGTTCCTGATGTGCTCTCTCACGCGCAAGGGCGCACCTGGCACGCACTCTGCGCGCGTCGCGCAGCTGGAGCGGCTGGAGCACGCAGCACACGTCGCGCGTGAGGAGCACGCGGCGAGCCTGGCAGAACAGGCGCGCCTGACACGCATGGGGCCTTGGGGCGCACGGTGCGCGTAGCCCTCTCCCTCCCCAGGACGCTCAGGGAACACAACACTGTCGGGTTCCCCTTCTTGCCCTCCTCGTCCCCGAGCATCCGACGGACTCATTCATATCAATCTGCGGGCCCCCAGACACGCATCGATCCCTTCCCAATTGGGTGACGAAAAGGAACAGGCATTTCGCGAGATGACACAGCAACCTTACGCCGCGGCGTGCGCGGGCTGCCAGAGCGGCACGCTGCATTGGAAACGAAGCTTGCGCGCGACCTATCACGGGGAGCTACCGCCCCAATGTCGGTGAAGACGACCCCGCTTGTCTGCGTCACTCACTTGTTCCTCCCGGATCCGTTTCTGACGGCGCCGGCGCCCGAAGACGGCCCCCGCAGGCCCTCCGTCCTCACGCACGGCAGCGTGGCGCAGTTCGGGATGCATTCGGACCCCCCCCCAGTGTAAGACGAAGCCAGGACGAGGATGAAAACGGGTGAGCATAAATCGAAAATCCATAAAATCCGGCGGCTATGGCAGAATTGATCGAGCGTCGCGGCCTTCTTTGGCATGAGCCCCCCTTTGGCATGAAGGAAAAGGGTCGAAACGGGTTTCGCCCCCAGGTCCCCTCCCAGGACAACATCTTCATACCAACGAACCATTTTCTGAGGTCCCCTGGGCCCAGGAAAGATCCCGACAGCCCTCGAAATGCAAAAATTCGCCGGCCCAACGGGCCAATGGCGTGCTAAAATCTCCGGCAACTATATTTCTAATTCGCGCGCGCTGGGCCGCCCCTGGGGTCCCAGCAAAGGTCCCAACAAGTCCCGGCAAAGTTCTGGCAAGTTCCGGGCAGGTCCCGGCCAGAGGTCCCAGCAGGCTGCCAAGAGCGTTCCAGGAGAGCTTCCAGTGGCCTCCAAGAGAGCTCAACATGGCCCAAGACGGCCCAACAGCGATCCAAGACACCAAAAATGGCCTCCAGACAGCCCAAAGCGCCTGCAAGACGCCCCCAAGAGGCCCCAAGAGATCTCCCAACACGGCCCACAGAGGCAGAAAGTCGTGATTTGTCCTGCAGTTGTTGAAGGTGTTTGGCGTTCTCGCCTTGGGAGCTTACCAGCGCTCCGAGACGGCCCAAGAGGCCTCCAAGAGCGTCCAAAACGGCTCCAGAGGGCCCCAAGACAGCCCCAGAGGCTTCCAAGATGGCCGAAGGCTCCCAGACCAGGCCCAGACGGGGGACCCGAACGGACATGTCGAGCTCTATGCGCAGAGAGATCCCCTGGAGACCCCAAGAGGCTCCCAAAAAGCTCCCAAGAAACCCCTCAAAGGCCCCAAGAGACCTCCCAAGACGGCCCACAGAGGCAGAAAGTCGTGATTTCCCTGTAGTTTTTGAAGGTGTTTGGCGTTCTCGCCTTGGGAGCTTACCAGCGCTCCAAGACGGCCCAAGAGGCTTCCAGGATCGCCCCAACACGGCCCAAGAGGCTTCGAAGAGCGCCCTAAAAAACCTCAGAGGGCCCCCAAGACAGCCCCAGAGGCTCCCAAGATGGCCGAAGAGGCCCCCAAGACGGCCCAGACGGGGGACCCGAACGGACATGTCGAGCTCGATGCTCTAGGCGCACAACAGTCCCTTCGAGGCCTCAAGAAACCCCCAAGAAGCCCCCAAGAGGCCCCCGAGAGGCCCCAAAAGACCTTCAAGAGGTCCCCAAGAGCCAAGAGCCCCCCGAGAGACCTCCTATTGCTTCACCAACCCTTCTTTCCGTCTTCCCTCTCCTCCTTCACCCCCCGCTGCGTCAACGACCCCCAACCCTCAAACGAAAAGCGCTACAATAAGTAATCAAGACAGGAATCGAGAGGCCTCCTCCTCATCCTTATCCTCCCCTCTTCCTCCTCCTCCTCCTCATCATCATCCTCCTCTTCCTCCTCCTCTTCCTCCTTCTCTCTCCTCCCCCTCCCCACTCTGCTTCAACGAACCTCAGAAGAGCGCTACAGTAAATCATCCCAAGACGACTCCAAGAGCGGGCCCAGACGGGGGACCCGAACGAACATTTCGAGCTCTAGGCGCAGAGAGGTCCCCTGGAGGCTCCAAGAGGCCCCCAAGAAGCACCCAAGAGGCCACCGAGAGGCCCCAAGAGACCCCCGAGAGGAACCAAAGAGGCCCCTGTGACACCCCAGGAGGTCTCAGACTCAGAAATACCGCCAAGAGGCCCATAAAGAGACTCCAAAAGGCCCCCCAAAGGCCTCCATGAGGCCACGAACGCGCAGGCAAACGCCTGCGATGGCACAGCAAGGGCTGGCGGAGTGAGCGAAGCGATCACATACAAGGTCAGCTTCCCTCAAAGCCAATTTAATCCTACTTTTCCGACCGGCTGCGCCACCTCTTTCTGGTCACGTCACGATTCGCGCCGGCGCCGTCTGGGAATTTACTGTACCTAACTATTTTCCCAAACGGCGACGGCGCGAATCGTGACGTGACCGGCCTCCTTCCCGCCTCCCACCCAATCACGCCCGTGATCGCCAAAGAATATATAAACACTGTCTATGGATACCCGGAATGGGTACGGAAAAACAAACGGGCACGATACCCAACAACAACTATTGGTCCAAAACCGGCAGCCGCCGCTGTTGGGCAGACGGCATTCTGTCTCAATTGAACAACGTCTGCGGCGACGCAGACAGACTCCTGCTCAAAATCGACAGGAACTGCTGTCGATCTTCATGCCCATTCTTCTCGTACCCACTTCGATCGTACCGATCTTTGCCTCACTGGGGAAATGACTTTCAGGACCTCTCACAGGGTGCGTTCTGACCAGAGCTTCGAGGCGAATCGAGTGTTGGCGACGAGGGCCTCCCAGGAGACCCCCAAAGGGGCAAACGGGCGAAAGGCAATGGTATGGGTATCTTTTTCGTCCTCCAATATTAGATCGTACTGATCTTTGCCTCACGGTGACCACCCGCACGTGTCCCCGATTTTGGCGGCGCGCACAAGGGAGTAGGAAGGACAAACAACTTCTTAGACCTGTTTCTTAAGAGGCACCGGCCCCACATCTATAGAGAAGGCGCGCGCTGTCCGAGATGCAGCCTCCTTCTACAGAGGCCTCCTAGATGGGGTCCGGGTCAATGGGGTCGGAGGATTGCACTGGATCGCCGATGTATCGCCGATGCATCGGCGATGCATCGACGATGCATCGGCGACGTCGGCGACGCATCGGTGACGCCAGCGTGAGGAACCTCGGGCTCACATCGAGCCGTATCGCCGATGCATCGGCGATGCGGAGCGATCCTCCGACCTCACCTCCTCGGACCCCATCTGGCTGGGAGGCCTAGATTCCAAGAAGCCTCCCCCCTCCCCCTATCCCCCCTCTGACTACCTACCAAACCACCCCAGCCTGACACCTGAAGACCCAAGTTTCGGGTTGGGGGGGATACGGGCTCCATATGTGTCTCGTCAGTGTTCCCCGACCGCCCCCACTGGAAATGAGGAGGAGGAGGAGGAGAAGGAGGAGGAGGAGGAGGAGGAGGGAGGAGGAGGAGGAGGAGAGGGAGGGAGGGAGGAGAGAGGGAGGAGAGAGGGAGGAGGAGGAGGAGGAGGAGGAGGAGGAGGAGGAGGAGGAGGAGGAGGAGGTGGAGGAGGAGGGGGTGGGGGTGGTTCGCTGAGTGGTGCCCCTCCGCGCGTGGCCGACGCTTCCTGCACGGCGGGCGCGGCCGCACACCGGCGGCAGGCACCGGGGGCGCGCAGGCATGGAGCAGCGATCCATGGATCTGGCGCGCGGTCGCCAAATCCATGGACACACAAATAAATACACACAAATAAATACACACAAATAAATACACAAAATAAATACACACACGAATAAATACACAAAATCAATACACACAGATAAATACACACATTTAAGAATAAGGGCCATCGACATGGTCGCGGGGCCCTGGGACACGCAAGTAAATACACACAAATAAAAAATGTTGGAGGCCTCCTAGATAGGGGTCCGAGTAGATGGGGTCGGAGGATCGCGCCGCATCGGCGATGCATCGGCGATGCACCGGCGATGTATCGGCGATGCATTGGCACCGTCGGCGAGGCTAAAATCGGGCTCCTCATCGAGCCGCATCGCCGATGCATCGGCGATGCGGCGCAATCCTGCGACCCCATCTACTCCGACCCCATCTAGGAGGCCTAGACATATTCCACATATTTTCTTATATTTTCTGGGTTTCTGTCTTCCGTCCCACTTCCCATATTTTCCGATCTCTTCCTGGGAATCGACGATTCATTGTGTCTGTGTTTTTTCCCCTCCTGACTGGATCGTGGGGAATGCCCTCCCCAAACACCGCCGGTGCCGCCTCGGTCGGCGGCGGAAATCCGCGATTTCCCACGGAAGCGGGACCCGTCGCTGATCCACGCCCCCTCAATCCATGTTCGCGACCGCCTGAAAGCAGACTGGGCGTGGCTTAATGGGGGGGTCATAAACGGGGGGGTCAGGAACGGTCCTCTTTCGTGCCCCTTCCGGGCCCCTCCAGAGCCCCAGGGGGCTCGTTGAGGCACCGTTTGGGTACCTTGTCGGGCCACCCTCGCCACCCCCCCATTTACGACCCCCCGATTACGCAACGCCCAGGCAGCGGCACCGCCTGCCCGTCCGGGCGGGGGGAGGCGCCCCCCCCCAGCGCGTCCTCGCCGTCGTCGGTCGCGGGCAGGCGCCCAGCCAGCCAGAGGGCGCCGTTGGCGTCCTGAGCTTTCGCGGGGGGGTCGCTCGGCCGCGCCAGAGGGGCTCCACCCCACGACCTCCATGCCCTTAGAACAACCCTCCTCCCGCCCTCTCCCCCGCCACCCTCCTCCCTCCTCCTGCCACCCTCCTCCCTCCTCCTCCTCCTCCTCCTCCTCCTCCTCCTCCTCCTCCTCCTCCTCCTCCTCCTCCTCCTCCTCCTCCGCCTTCTCCGCCTTCTCTGCCTCCTCCTCCTCCTCATCCTCCTCCTCCTCCTCCTCCTCCTCCTCCTCCTCCTCCCTCCTCCCTCCTCCCTCCTCCCTCCTCCCTCCTCCCTCCTCCCTCCTCCTCTTCCTCCTCCTCCTCCTCTTGTTCCTCCTCCTCATGTTTCTCCTCCTCATGTTCCTCCTGCTCATGTTCCTCCTCCTCCTCCTCCTCCTCCGCCTCCTCCTCCTCCTCCTCATCCTCCTCATGTTCCTCCTCCTCCTCCTCCTCCTCCTCCTTCTCCGCCTCCTCCTCCTCATGTTCCTCCTCCACCTCCTCCTCCTCCTCCGCCTCCCTCCTCGGCCCGGCGCTCTGGCCCCCGGCGGGGTGCGGAACCCAGCATCGGCGGCCGGCCCCGGCGCCCCCGAGGCGCCGCCCCAGGGCGGCCAAACGCACCGTGCTTCCCCGCGGGGAAAGCACAGTCCCCCCGGCCACCCTACAGGGGGGGGGGCCCGACGGGGCGCGGAAGGCTCAGCACCGGCGACCGGGCCCCTATCTCTCTTTCTCCCCCCCTGACGTTCTTGGTGCCACCTAGTAGGGGGAGAGCAAACCTGCCTCCCTTTTGACCACCCTCGCTGCTCCAAGAGATACCAGGCGATGCCAAACTACGGCATGTACTGGTCAGGTCGCTTGACGAGGAGGCGCGTGGTATGACTTGGTTTTTCCTGGAAGCGAAAGCGGGGTAGGTAATTCACGCTCTGACTTAGGGCGGTTTAGGTTTTCCCCCCCTCCGGTTGTGTTCAGGTTTCTACACCCTCTCTGCCGGAGGCTACCTGTGACAGTTGCCCGGACAGGGCGCCCCCTCCCAGTCTGCTCTCCTTGTTCCCTCCCGAGGTTTGTCGGGGCGGGCGCCTGGTCTCCAGGCGGGGGTCAAAAGGATTCGGGGTGGCCTGCCCCTCGCAGGTGCGGGGTGTTGAGGTGGCGGCCCACCTCGAACCCCGTGGAGCAGGTGCGGGTGACTGCCCCGTCTCCCAGATCCTCTGCCGAACACCGCTGGCGCACGCTCGGAGCCCCTTGCTTGCTACTTACCCTAACTGCAGTCTCCTGCCAGGCACGGGGACGGGAGCGTTTGCACCCTCCTTCCCTCCCCCTCTGGGCTGCGTGGGTCATGCGGCATGACTGCGCGTGCGGGCGAGGTTCTTTTCATTTCGGTGTACCGCTCTATCCGCACTGGAGGACCGATCCACGCCCACATGGGGTAATCCATACCCTACTACGGGGACGGGAGCGTTTGCACCCTCCTTCCCTCCCCCTCTTGGCTGGGTGGGTCATGCGGCATGACTGCGCGTGCGGGCGAGGTTCTTTTCATTTCGGTGTACCGCTCTATCCGCACTGGAGGATCGATCCACGCCCACATGGGGTAATCCATACCCTACTGCGACCTCTGCCGTCAAGGAGGTTCTGATCCGCGCGGGGCGTCTTTTCGCTTCTCTGTCGTCGTGCTCCCCTCCCCTGAGGGTTGCGAGGTTGTGCATGCGCGGCGTTGTAAGGCTGTGCCCGCGGCGACGTTGGCCCCGCCAGGAGGCCCGGCAGGCGCGGATGGGGGTGGAACGGCATTCTTCGCCGCCCTTTCTGCTGCCAGGTCTCGGCCCAGCTCGCGCATGGCACGGCTCGGAGGGGTCAGGACACCCCCCCGCCCGCGGAGCGCGCCGTGGCGGGCGCGTCGGGTGGTGGCGTCGGGGCGGGCCCCCCTGATGCGGCCACGCTGGGCAGCTGGGCGACCCGTGAGGAGGCAAGTCGCGCGGCGGCTGAACTCCGGGAGTTGGCCGAGAGGGCGCTTCCAGGTGGCAGCGGCCGCGCGGGGGCCCGGAGAGCGATCTGCTGCAGGCGGGACGCGCGGGCCCTCCTGATGGCGCAACCCCCGCACGGTCTCTCTGGCGCACCCCCGGAAAATTGGAAGCTTTTCGGATTTGCGACGGGGCGGCGCGTGGAGCGCGCCTTCAAGTGGAAGCCTGGATGGCTCGGCAGGCGAGGGGCGCCCCCATCAATTCCGTGCACTGGGCTTGGGTGGGAAGTTTGCCGGCCCACGAGCTGGCGCAGGACGCGGCAGTGCCAGCGCGCGTCTTGAATCTAGTAGTATCCGCGTCTCCGCGTTCAACGTGCAGGGCGGGTTGGGTTCCAGACGTGGAGAAGGAGATCATGAGGGCAGGATTCGCGACCTTTGAAGGGGCCCTGGGACACACAAATAAACACACACAAATAAACATATCCCCCATATTTTCCCATATGTTCTGTGTTTGTGTCTTCCCCCCACTTCCCATATTTTCCCATATGTTCTGGGGAATCGACGATTAATTGTGTCTGTGTGTTTTTTCCCCTCCTGAACCTTGTCGTATCATTCCATTCGGGGAGACGTAAGACCCGGGTACGGGGGACTCGGAAATCCCCGACGAGGTCGTCAAAAAAATGACGAGGCCGAGCCTGCATTTGGACGAGGCCTCCCGCTGCAGACATCCCACGAAACTCCTCCCCGTCAAAATCCGAGGCGCGGTCGTCAAAAAACGATGGCGAACCCGAGTCCCGGCAAACCCGGGTCCTACGCTCCCCCGATCCACGCCAGAGGGGTGGTCCCAGCAACCCTCTCCGAGCCGAGGCTGGCCCCCGGCAGCCTCTCTGGCCCCGCTGGGCAGAGAGAGAGAGAGAGAGAGCAGCGGCCCGTAGGGAGGCGGCGCGGGTCCTCCTCCCCGGCATTGCGCCGGGCCGGAAAATTGATCAGCGTGGTGTGAAACAAATCGATCAGTGTGGTGTGAAACAAATCGAACATGCCCGTGGGTATTGCCCTTCCCTCCTTGGAGGGTCTGGCCGTACCGCGTGGCACGCCCAGGCTGGTTTGTGTTGTCTTGCCCGCCTGTAATGTTCCTGGCCCCGCTGGGCAGGGCACGCGCACCCACGGTGGACGCAGTGCACTGCCGGCTACCGTCGCGCTGCTCGTCCTGGACGAGGTCGGCCGTCGCGCGGATATCTTGGAGGGCAAAACGGGGCTACAACAACAACAACAACAACAACAACAACAACAGCAACAACAACAACAACAGAGAGCCGCGCCCAGACGGCGCATCGGCAGGAAATGTGCACATGCATACGTGGAAAATGCACATGCATACGTGGAAATGTGCACATGCATACGGGGCTAGGATCGGGATAAATCGCTCCAGAGCGTTCCGAAGCGCTCTCAGAGCCTTCCGGAGCGCCCTGGAGCGGCCGCGGCGCCCAATGCATCCTCCGAACCCGCCGATTCTCAGAGATTTCGAGTCATCCCGATCCGATGTTGTCCCGATCTTCGCGTCGTTTTAGAGGGGGTGGGGGATGCACGGGCCGTTTCAGGCTGCCGTACCCATGGGCGGTTCGGCCCGCACTGGGATTCTCTTCTCGGGAGTTTGTGGGCCACCCCCCAATTACGGCGTGGGGGTCCGCCGAGCTTTCTGGAGGACTCGACTGGATGAGAGGCGCCAGCTCCGCGCCGGCCCGTGCTATTTCGGCTGGTCGTTCTTGGTGGCGGGCGACTTCAATCTACATTTTTCGGCGTTGGGCGGTATTGAAGGGGAACTGGAACACACAAATAAATACACACAAATAACATTATCCCCCATATTTTCCCATATTTTCTGGGTTTTTGTCTTCCCCACCACTTCCCATATTTTTGCATATTTTCCTGGGAGTCGACGATTAATTGTGTCTGTGTGTTTCTTTCCCTCCTGAGGTATCAACAAGCGCCTGTAGGAGAATTTAGATCGCGATGTGTGGCGGTGGTTGCACGACGCGTTCGAGTTCGGGTCCGTGGTCCGCAACCCTGTTGGGTGCCCGACGCACGCGTCGGGGTCCATCACATCGACGTGGTGGACTCGTCGCCGGAACTGGTGGCGGAGGTCGAAGTGGTGGCGCCCGCGGACGCAAGGAGGCGCAGCGATGTATCGGTCGCGGGGGTGGTGGATTGCACGGGGGAGTCCGAAGTGGGCTTCGCGAGGTGGGACCGTTACGCCGACTGGGGGCAGGCCTTCCTACGGGTACACCCTGCGAAATGCTTAAGAAATCATGGGTCAAGAAATTCATAGTCTCAGAACTTGAATAAAAACCCAAAATTTCCATTCAAATCTTAGGATTTACATTGAAACGTTAAGAAAAATCGAGACTCTTGCCGAAAACTTAGGTTTTCTTAAGCATCGCCTAAGGTGTACATTTTTCGGCGTCGGGCGGTATCAACAAGGTGCCTGTAGGAGAATTTAGATCGCGATGTGTGGCGGTGGTTGCACGACGCGTTCGAGTTCGGGTCCGTGGTCCGCAACCCTGTTGGGTGCCCGACGCACGCGTCGGGGTCCATCATCGACGTGGTGGACTCGTCGCCGGAACTGGTGGCGGAGGTCGAAGTGGTGGCGCCCGCGGACGCAAGGAGGCGCAGCGATCATCGCCGGGTCGATGCATCGGTCGCGGGGGTGGTGGATTGCACGGGGGAGTCCGAAGTGGGCTTCGCGAGGTGGGACCGTTAACCAGTAAGCGATTAAGGACCCCCCCCCCCTCTCCGGTGAAAGGATAACGCACCCGGCACCCGGAAGCGTTATCCTGGCACCAGGAGGGGGTACACCAGCCTTTCCTTAGCTTTCCTCAGCTTTTCTCAGCTTTTTCTTAGCTTTTCTAAGCTTTTCCTTAGCTTTTCTCAGCTTTTCCTTATTCGCATTCGTATTCTTATTCTCATTACAATTCTAATTGGGATGCCACCCGAGGCCATGCGGTCAGCCGTCGTCCGCCGCTGGTCGAGGGGCGCGTTGCCGGGGCGCGCGGCAGGGCCTGCTCGAACGGGTGGTACGGCGGAGGCCTGTCGTCTGCACACGGGCCGCGCGGCCGGCCTCGGGAAGCGGGCGCTGCCGGTGAGGGCCGCGGCGACGGCAGCGAGGGCGAGTGTCTTGGGGAGCTTCGGGCGGCCCAGGCCGCGGCCGTCGCTGGCGAGGCGGACCCGCCCGCCCGAAAAGTCGGCGCAGGGCCGGGCGTGACAGAGGCCGCCTTCCTGCCCTTCGGGGGCGCTGGGGGGGTCGCCTGAGGATTGGATGTGGGCCAAATTTGTTGCGTAGGTGCCTCCCCCCCCCGCGGCCGCCGCGGCCCGCGCCCGGCGCCCTCCTGGTGCCGTGGGGAGGGGGGGTCACCTAACGGCAAGATTTGGGCCAAATTTGTTTCTTATGTGACCCCCCCCTGCGGCCTTGCCCTCGTCGCCCCGGCTGGGCGCGGCTCGGGAAGCTGGTCGTCGTCGTCGTCGTCGTCGTCTCGCCGTCGCCGTTGTCGGCGTCGTCGTGCGTTTGGGTCCCTGGGGGGATCCAGGGGCCCTATTTGAGCAGATTTCGGCCAGCGTTGTCGCGCCGAGGTTGTCGCAGCTGGCTCTCCTCCGACCCGGCCGCCACCAGAGCCCTCGACCGGCATCTCGAACTCGCAGCGGCCTCGCCGGGGGGGGGGCAGAAAGTTCCATGAGTCACGCAGTGGAGCCCCGCCTGCCGGGACAATGGCCCCGCGTCGCCAGGCGTCGTGGAGGACGTCGCCGCGCTCGCGCCGCGGGTCCGCCTGGTGGGGCTCGCCTCGCGTGCTTGGGTACTCGGCGCGAGAGCGCAGGCCGCCGGTGCTGCGGAGGAGGAGGAGGAGGAGGAGGAGGAGGAGGAGGAGGGAGGAGGGAGGAGGAGGGATGAGGGATGAGGGATGAGGGATGAGGGATGAGGGAGGAGGGAGGAGGGCGGAGGAGGAGGAGGAGGAGGAGGAGGAGGAGGAGGAGGGAGCAGGAGGAGGGAGGAGAGAGGAGGGAGGAGGGAGGAGGAGGAGGAGGAGGAGGAGGAGGAGGAGGAGGAGGACGACGATCATATCAGACTCCTATAGGGGCATAGATCCAGATGGTGACCACATCAGAGAGCCCTAGGACCGACTTAACAGCCGCGAAATTATGACCACCGTCCGCCCTGAGTTTCCAGGGTATCGAAACCCTAAACGCGCCACAAAACTCACCCATGGAAACCTAACAAGCGAGCAGCAGCTCCAGAAAGCGATTCGCCGAATCCAGAGTCCCGAAAGCTGCGAACTACAGCACCTCTAGCAAGCTTGGTAGGGGGGGGGAAGAGGAGGCGGAGACGAGGGCTCAGGGGGAGACACAGGACGAGGGGGGGGAGACCACGGCCTGGCAGGCAGCGGCAGAGCGGGCCTCAAGGCAGGTCGAAGCTGTCCTCGGGGCCGACGGCCGAGACAAGCCCGTAGTAGTAGACACAATCGAAGAAGATAAACTCGCACTCTGGGGCGCCACACTTCGTGAAGTTCGAATTCGCAACGAAATAGTAGTCAGACTAGACTGTGATGACTCACGATATTCCTCAGCAGCAGTACTTGGCACCCACATGTCATTTGACACCGCCACGCTGTCAGTAATCATCTCATCGCAGTCATCTTTGTGCACCCTTAGATCTCCATGTCCTCGCCCGCCATAAACGTCTGCAAGATCCGCTCCAGGTGGCCCATGGGCGCAACGCCCTCTCTGACCACCGCCCCCAGCTGCTCGCAGCAGGCGATCAATGGTTTGACGTCGTCGATCCTCGGCATCAGCACCTTCGCCTCCCCCTCTTTGAAAGCCGTCGCTATCTTCACAAAAGGGTACTTGGCCACCACCTCTGGCAGTGACAGCTTGTTGTTCATCTCCTTCCACTCGTTCAGGCGCTGCAGGTTCATCTGGCCCACCGCTACTCCGACCTTCTCGCAGCCCTCTGCTAGACCCACCAGGCACGCGACAGAGATGGAACCCAGCTTGGTCACCTCCGTCTCCTTTCCCCTCGACCTCAAGTCCTGGGCCGCCTCCACCCATGCCTTCACTCTGCCACGTCCCTGAAGGATGGGCTCCGTGTTCTCGGCCATCGTCATCGTGAGCAAAGTGATAGCCTCGACTTGTCGTGTACGCATAGTTACGTTCATCATCAATTTCATGAGCACGGGCACGATCTTTTATATTTGATGTATGTCGTACTCTTCTAGCTCCGCAATCTCCTCCTTCGAGACCGTTCGATTGTTGGGCTTCGTCTGCATTCCTCTCTTCGCCCGCCCGACGCCTCCTCCTCCTCCTTCGGCGCCTCGCGGCGGGGGCCGCCGTCGCGGCCGCTGGGGCTGCTGCAGGGGGCGCCGACCACATGCCAGACAAATTCAGGAAGAGGGAGGGGTAGGTGATCTCGCAAGTGAATCTGCAACGCCTCAAAAGACCGAAAAGGCTGCAGGCATATTGGACATGACCTGTCTTCAGGATCTTGAACTGGAGGGTTGAATTTAGACGAGTCCACCCTGCACCGACCAAACCGATAAGCATTCACAAGATGTCTAACCGCGGTGTCACGGCAACGAAATGTCGACAGGCAGGCAACACATTGATTGGTGAGCACCATCTTAGATATGGCAGACGGAATCCCATGTTGACCGCCCGTGGCTTGCCTCTGGTGGACTAGAAGGGCACGGTGCGATACAAATCGTCGGCCACATTCGAGGCCATCTTCATTTAGATAAGTACAACAGTATTCACCTTCGGCAACCTCACCTGGTTCAGGGGATACATCGGAAGACGACGACGGCCTCACCAGCCATTCGGCTCGAAACTGCTGCATATCGATCTTCTGAAAAGCGTCATAGGCCTCGGAGCCTCCGCGGAAGATCCCAGGTATCCTTGGGGCTCGAGCACGCACTGGGGTGCCAAGTAAACGACGACGGAACCGCCTCTTCTACCTCCAGGGCCCCGAAGACTGCCGTCAACTGCTGAACGTGATATACCGGGCTACGTGCTATCTTTTGCCACTCTTTCAACCTCTGGACCCTCATCTCCAAGTCAATCGGAACTAGGCTGGCCTGGCGCCGCAACACCTGAGCAGGAGGAGCCCTGATAACCGTAGTCTGGGAACCGTCAGGGTTGACAACCTCGA
This sequence comes from Prorocentrum cordatum, assembly GCA_963575745.1. Lineage (NCBI taxonomy): Eukaryota > Dinophyceae > Prorocentrales > Prorocentraceae > Prorocentrum > Prorocentrum cordatum. Next base: position 125,393 of record CAUYUJ010020633.1, on the reverse strand, counting down.
TCCTGGTAGCAACACCACCTAAAAGTACACGGAGATAGCGTCAACAGATAGACTCAATACGGGCATACTTGGGAGGCCGAGAGGACCAGAGCCGTGAGCCCCGAAATAGCCGCGCCTATCACATTGCTTCTGAACGCCATACGATGAACAGACCGTCCAGAAGCGCTTCATGTGCGCCCAGCCTCGAACTGCTGCAGCACGTCTGGCTTCAACCTCTGGCGCCCGCGATCCCGACGTCGAGAAGAGGGCCCCGAGAAAAGGAACAACAGGTAAAACTTGCCCAGGGAGATCATGAGCGAGCACCGTGCGCGAAGGCCGTCTTCGCGGCCCAATGCGCCCCGGGGCCGCTGAAATGAGCGACCACCTGATTCTTGCCCGCGCTCTGGAAGACACCGTGCTCGCGCAGTGAGCAATCCAGTAGGCGATGCGAGTGCATGATGACAGCTCGTGTATCAGCCAGGTCACGGACAATGTGTGCTTTGTTCAGGTCATCTGCAAAGACGCGCAGGCTCAAGCCACACTTCTCGCCTGTAACAGCGCAAGTGCCCTGGAGACGATTCTGAAACTTCTGATGGTGGCCAAGCTGCCACTCATTCACTGGCGGTGCGAACGCTTCCTGAAACGCTGTGGCAGCATTGGCATCCCCCATATAATTCCCCCCCGTGTTGCAAAAAACTGTGTAGCCGCCGTCGGCCGTGACCCGAATACACGCCCTGCGATGCCTTTGCTTCAGGATGTGCGCGTCCGATGCATCATACAGCCTGTCCACGGCCTCGTCCAGAGACTGGTGTTTCGCGGACCCGAACGCGCTCCGCATGTCGTGTTTCGCATCGACTGTCGACGCCCTGCCCCGAGACACCCTCCAGGAAAGCGCCGCGGTGGTTCGAATCGCCCCCGTCCTCGAACGTCGTGGCAAATAGCCGTAATCGCAGCACGGGATCGCCCTCGCCCTCCTCCCCGCCACCTTCACCCACATTTTGCCGAACGTGCAGAGACCGTGAAGCAATCTCGTACTCTGTGTGCGCGTCTCATCGTTATCCTTCGACAACTGGTACGTAAAAGAAACATTCCAATGTGCAACAAGCCTAGCATGCTGACGAACTTTGGTCAGAATACACTTCACCCACTTACTGTTCAACGGGCCGGCGCCCTCTGGGGACTCAACTCCAAGCCCTGCCGATCGCACCTTCTCTAATTGGCGCGACGAGAGCAACAAAGACCAGATCTCATTCGGCACGCTCCACGGCACTGCAGCACGCCTACGGCGAGCCATGCGAAAACCTTTGGCAATGCGTTCAAGGTCGCTTTCTGCTTGGGACACGTCATCGACCGAGGGAAACTCGTCAACGTCGAACCTCGAGGCACTCTGGATGAAATCTACCTCGCTGATCTCAGTCGCACTCATACCACCCTTACTCGACGGCATCGCGAGATCCTCCACCCACTCCTCCATGCTCGGTGTATAAGACGCGATATGACCGCACTGTCTCCTCCTCGGCCCCACACCCGCCCCCGCCATCAGTCTGCAGATCCTCCACTCCTCCGAGGCGAGCCCGTTAGATTGAGCCTCCATCAGTTCCTCTGGGAGTTGGGCCTCACGGAGCTCTCGTAGTTGACGACGAAACGACCTGCATTTCCTAGTGATGCGGGTCAGTGCCATAGTCGACTCCAGGGAGCCAGTGCACCTTTCACGCGCACGACCCCTCTCACGAAGATGCCGAACACGTTCCTGGAAGATCTGTGAGCGCTCAGCAGGCAGTGCCTTAGGGGTGGCCTCAAAGGTCTCAAAGCCCTTCAACTGGACGAGCTCCATCGGGGACTTCCAGGCATCCTCGAGGTTCTCAGACTGAACAAGCTCCTCCAGAGACCCCACGCCCCTCTGGTCAAGTAATGACTCGACGGCCCGTTCAACATCGTTTTGAAACACTTGTGCATGATGCTCGCTACGAAGTGCCTGACCTAAGCCCACCAAGTCCCAGCGTTTCCGAGAGGGTTCAGCGCGATAGCAGGGCCTCAACTCCAGCTGAAAGACGAAGGGGATGTGGTCCCTGGGCCGGCTGTCTGGGATGATCTGGAGCCGCTTCGCAGCCCGCATCGCTTGTGTAAATCTTTGGATACGATGAACATGGCTTTCGGGCACAAATACATGATCAATGTACGACGCATGCTGCTTCTTGGTGGACTTCGGGGCGCTCTGGAGGCTCGGGGCGGCCGACGTGATCCTGGCCTCGTCAGGGACCGCACCGTAATAACTAGGACCACAGTGGAAGAACGTGTTAGCAGCCGCGAGCGAGTACGTCTCAGCAAAGCCCCTCATCAATCCCCCCGCCAAGTGCTCCTCCCCAATACCATATTCTCCCAGGGCAGACGATGCAATGTTGGAGAGGCCGTGGGGTCCATGACAGCGTCCCAGACCATCGTTGAGATCCATGGCAACTATCGGGACCGTCCTACTCGGCAGACACGACATCACATGATGTGCGAAATCGTGAAGTTTGTTCACAGTCGTGGCTAAGTGAGGCTGCTCACGTGGGTCACGGCTCCTCGGTGGGAAGTAGAGCGCCAGGCACGTCACGTCCCCGTAGTGAGATTTGACTCGGATGGCTCCTCCTCGCCCACGTATATCTTTGGGTGCTACCCAGATCCTCACCACATCTCGAGCACGCACCGTATTTTTGCTGATGTAGAAAGAGACACCGCATGAGCAGTTGGAATGAGCACTCTTGGGGTCGTAGCCCATGTGCACTGCCTTGAAGTTAGGGAGATCCTCGACCACATGAAAGGCTGTATATGCACGTCTTTGTGTGGCTACTAAGATCACGATATCCACTTTGGCAAATTCGTACTGCAGCTCCAGTTCCCGCTCCTTGTCGGCAATGGACAAAGGATTCCAGCACACTATTCTCATCTCAGAAGTAGACACAATCTGAGAGTACTTCGATCCATTCACGATTCCCAAGCACCAGCACGATATCAACACGAATGTGTAAAGGGGGGAAGTTCGGTAGCGGGGCGGGGGCGGTCCCGCCTCGATGTCGGTGCGGCGGGGCGCGCGCCTGTCGCCGTGCAGCCACGGCATCTGGGAAGCCTGGGCCGCGTGGCTAGGAGGAGGAGGAGGAGGAGGAGAGGAGGAGGAGGGAGGAGGAGGGAGGGAGGAGGGAGGAGGAGGGAGGAGGAGGAGGAGGAGGAGGAGGAGGAGGAGGAGGTGGGGCCGCGCGGGAGGGAGGCGGGTGGTGGCCGAGGCGTCCGCGCCAAGGCCCGCGCCCCTGCGGCGTCCGCCCGGAGGCCCCGAGCGGCGGCGGCGCGCGCGGCGGGGCGTGGGCGGGCCTCCGGGCCCTGCTGGCAGAACTGGCCTCGCGGAATGGCCTCCTCCCTCCTCCCTCCTCCCCTCCTCCTCCTCCTCCCCTCCCTCCTCCCTCCCTCCCTCCTCCTCCTCCTCCTCCTCCTCCTCCTCCTCCTCCTCCTCTTCCTCTTGCTGCTCCTCCTCCCTATTTCGACAGGCGGCTGCTGGACAAGGCAGCGCAAAATCGAGTGTGGGCTCTGCGTTCTTTTCCTGTATGTCAGCATTGCAATGAGGCGCCCGAGACCATGCTGCACAGAGGATGGCCAGGCAGGGTCAACCACAGAGCTAAGCCTACAGCTCCACGGACAGCCTTGTACCCGAGGCGCTAACGCAGGCAGAAGCAGAGCCGTCCTTTTGGCTCCGTGGCCTCATGCCTGCTGCGTGGACGCGAGCTACACCGCCAGCTGAAGTGGAACAACTGGTCATCACTAACACGTTGCGCAACGAGCTGGTGCTGGGAAGCCTTGGCATAGGGACCGTCGATGCGCCACGCTTCTGGAAGTGGACACAGCTAGTACCCTTTGCTTAGACGAGTTGGCATCGGGCTCGCAGTGATTTCGGACGTCGTTTCAGCAAATATCGGAGTTACAATTTCTGCGCCTTTGACGGGCCGAGTGCAGTCTGCCAGAGGTTCGATTGGCCCAACCATTTCCGTCACAGAGAACGAGTACGTCTGCAAGGGCTGGTACGACCAGCAGTGCCACAAGTGTGCAGGCGAGATGGGCGCCCTGTGGAGTGAGATCGGCAGTCGCTGCCAGGAGCCTGATCCAACTGAGAGTGTGGTTTTGCAAGCGCCATCGCGTCTTCCAACAGAGGTAGCAGCTCAAGACAAGATCGGCAACTATGTAAGTGTTGATTGGTAGCACTGCCGCGGACTCTTCTGCAGAGGGAGCCGCCGAGCGGCCTCGGGCCGATCTGCACTCTGCTCGGACTGCCGACTGTGAGCGCACGGCCAGCCTCGTTCGGAGGAGGCTCTCGGACACTGCCTCCTTTGGGCCAGCGGCTGCTGAGAGGGCCGCAGAGCGTGATGTCAGAGCTTCCGCGGCTGCAGGTGTTGCCAGTGAGCTTACTCCTCAGTTGCTGCACGTTTCAGCACGTCCAATTCCCTCAACGAGTGCGGGCTGAAATGCACCCGCTTTCATAGCAGTGCTACCCTTATCACCGAGTTAGAGTGGCCAGGCACGCCCTGCTCCGATTTAGTTACTGTCGATTCGGTCCTCTCACACCTGCCCAACGGGGCTAGGCTGCACTTAGCTAGGGGGTGGGCGCGCGAATCTCACTCTGGTGCTCTGGTTCTGCGGGAAGTGCGGCTTCCTTTGTTCCCACAACCTTCCGAGCGATCTCACAGGGATGTGCCACAAGCCCCTGAACGATACCAGGAGAGCGTACCTGGATCAGATCAGGTGGGGGCGTGCCCCCAACGTGTTGAAGGCCGCAGAGAATACTGCACGCTCACGGCCATCTTGATTCATACGACACCGTCACGCTGCTCTTCCTAATCCTATTCTTATTCCCTCCTGCTCCTTCCCCCATCCCATCTTGTCCTCCTGCCGCGTCAGCGCCAGCGCATCGCTGCTCGCAAACAACAGCAGGTTATGAGATCTGTTGAGGGCTTTGTTTTCCTACCTAGGATCTGGGCACAATGATCCCCTCCTCCTCCTCCTCCTCCTCCTCCTCCTCCTCCTCCTCCTCCTCCCTTCACCAGGGGGGTCGCCTGGCAGCCCCCGAGGGACCTGCGGAGGGAGGAACATTTGAGGATCGAGGGAGAAATCTTTCGGCCTTTCTCGACTCCCGAAGCGTCCTTATCGTCACGTGTGAATGCCCCTGGGAACGCTGGCCCGGGGCGGAGGGACCTGGGAACAACCCCAAGCTTCCGACCTCTTCGCAAGAAACCGGGCCCGAAATTCAAAGAGTTTTCACTTCTGAAACAGCAGTGTTGGTTCCCTGCATCAGGTGCGCACTGATGAATTGTCACCATGGAAAAGAATCCCGTTCAAACAACGTTTTTGGACTCTCGGGCTACACCACCACCACCACCACCACCACCACCGCCACCACCACCACCACCACCACCACCACCACACACCACCACCACCACCACCACCACAACAACAACAATTACTAGCACGTGGGGACACTCCGTTCTCACCAGTGCCAGGGTTTTCATAGGAGGCGGGCAATACCCCCACTTTGTGGGGGGGCCGGTTCAAGCTCTACCAAATTTCCAAACGACTCTTCGCCACCACCCACACCCAGCTTCCCGCCCTATGACGTTCGGACACTTCACTTCGTGGCATGCGGACGACCGTGGCTACTATTCAGGGCCCCGCGGCCGACGACGACGGCGTGCGCGCGCGAAGAAAAAACGAATGTGTCCCGCATGGTATTATTTGACAGGGATGATGGCCCTGGCAGGTGCGCAACCGTTGTCGCAGAAGTTCGAAAAAGTTGCTCGCAAAAGCCCGTTTGACAGAAATGTTTAAAAAGTGTTGGGTTTCCTACGAATCCGCAAGAGCGCGCGGGATGAGATTTTGACATTTTTTTGTTGAAAAACCATTGGTTTTTTGATGTTTTTATGTTAAAATCGCTCCGAACACTAAGCTTTTGGAAGGATTTCGTCTTGCGCGCGCGAATGTCCACTTTACCTTATTTTTTGCAAGGGATTCTTGAAATTTGATTATATTAGAACAAGAAATGTCATTTTATAGTGTTTTTTGCAAGGGAAAACGGATTACAACAAAACAACCGGATCTGGATCACATCGTTTTACCTGAGGCTTCCTCACGAAAATGATGAAAATGTAGCTGCGGCCTAGGCGGCGCAGGGGGGGCGCGCACCAGGGGGCCCAACAATAATTATTCTTTAGAATAAATAATGTTCAATGGGTCCCGACCGAGACATCCTCAACATTCCATTCCGGAGCCGCGCGCTCGTCCAAGACTGCCGTGCGATTTCCCCCAGCAGTGCCTGCACGTCGTGGTCAGTGCTGTTCCTTCGCGCCAAAACTTGTGTGCGTTCGGTCTGCTGCTCGAGATCTTATAAGAGCGCTGCTGCCCGAAGCGCCCCGTGGACGCTCGTGGGGCGCCCCGTGCGCTGGGGCGGGGGGCTGCCGAGGCTGCGCCACGCTGCGGCCCGCGTCGCCTCGTGGGCCCTCGCGGGCGCCCCGTGCGCCGCGGGAGTCTGAGAGGAGAGGCTGCGCCTCGCTGCCGCCCGCGCCACTGGGGGGCGCCCATGGGCGCCCCGTGCGCTGCGCTTGCACCACGTAGCCTGCACGGCCGCGCTCACGAGGGCGGGGGGATTCTGGGGTGGCGGTATGTAGGGCGACGAGATCTATACATATCCACTGCTCCCTGGCCAGGCCTATCCTGAACCCGCCAGCGGTGTATACGCCACGTGCTCCTGGCTTGGCCAGGGGGGCGGATACACAGCTGCTGGTTTCAGGATGGGCCTGGCCAGGGAGCAGCGGATATGTATAGATCTCGTCGCCCAAGTATGGGGAGCCACATGTTTTCAATCCCGGCCTCTCGCTGTAGCGCCGCGCACATTCTCTTCATCATCCGATGCTCGCCTCAGCGCCGCGCACCCTGTTTGCTGTCGGGTGGGGGGGGGAAGTCCGCTGGTGGGCCAGTCACCCCAGGGGAACTCCATTGGTAGGCCAGCCACCCAGGGGTTGTCCACTGACGGTGTCCGTCCACCCCAAGGGTGGTCCACTGCTGGTCCCTCCACTGTCTGGTTGGCCCACTGCCGTCCACTCCAAGGACGCCCACTTGTAGACCCTACTCAGGGCTTGCGTGCGTGCGTGAGTGTGGTTGTGGTGGTGGTGGTGGTGGTGGTGGCGGTGGTGGTGGTGGTGGTGGTGTAGTGTGGTGTTGTTGTTGGTGTGTGTGTGCGTGTGTGAGTGTGCGTGTGTGTGAGAGAGAGAGTGAGTATGTGTGTGTGTGTACGTGGAGTAGGCCCCCAGGAGAATTCCATTGGTGGGCCAGCCACCCAAGTGGTGATCCACTGGTGGCCCGTGCCTGGCATTGCTTGGTATTGGTTGGTCGTGCTTGGCATTGCTTGGCTGTGCGTGGCATTGATCGGGCGTGCTCGTCGGGAACTGGCATTGATATCTCGTGCTTGGCAGTGGGTGATCGTCCTCGGCATCGGTCGTGATTGACATTGGTCGGTATTGCTCGGCATTGAATGGTCATACATTCCATTGCGTAGGATTGGTTCGTAGCGCATAACATTGTTTGGCGACGAGAAGTCGTGCTTGGCAACGCTCGGCATTGCTTGGTCGTGCATGGCACTGCTTGGCGCTGATGGTTCATGTTTTGTATTGATTGGCAGCGATTGGTTGTGCTTGCATTGATCGACATTGGTTGGTCATGCTTGTCATTGCTTGACTTTGGTTGGCGTTGCTTGCCGTTGGGGCGCCCCCAGTGCTGATGACTGTGACCCCATGGGCCTTGGAAAGAGCCCTTACATTCCCTTCGGCCTTCGGGTTGCGTTCAGGGTGCTGCAACGGGGACCTCCGAGAACAGTCTTTATGTCTGTATGTGCGAGCATGCATGGCCGTGTGTATATGTTTACATGCATAGGCTTCAGACTTGCCATTGTTTGACGGTGAGCGGTCGCGCTTCGCATCGCTGGGCATTGCTAGGTCATGCCTGACACTGCTTAGCGTTGATGGCTGATCGTTTCTAGTGGTTGGCAAGTGCTGGTCGTGCTTGCATTGCTTGGCATTGGTTAGCCATGCCTAGCATTGGTTGGCCGTGCTTGCTGTCGATACGCCTCAAAGCTGATGGCGTGACCCCAATGGGCCTTTGGGCGCGGCCTGAGTTTCCCCTCGGCCATCGGGTTGCGTTCTGGGTGCTGTGAAGGGGACAGCCGAACGCACGCGCACACACACACACACACTCTCACACACACACACACACACACACACGCACACACACACACACACACACACGCACACGCACACGCACACGCACACGCACACGCACACGCACACGCACACGCACACGCACACGCACACGCACACGCACACACACGCACACGCGCACACGCGCACACGCGCACACGCGCACACGCGCACACACGCGCACACGCGCACACGCGCACGCGCACACGCGCACACGCGCACACGCGCACACGCGCACACGCGCACACACGCGCACACGCGCACACGCGCACACGCGCACACGCGCACACGCGCACACGCGCACACGCGCACACGCGCACACGCGCACACGCGCGCACACGCGCACACGCGCACACGCGCACACACGCACACGCACACGCACACGCACACGCACACACCACACACGCACACACGCGCACACACAACACGCACACACGCACACACGCACACACGCACACACGCACACACGCACACACGCACACACGCACACACGCACACACGCACACACGCACACACGCACACACGCACACACGCACACACGCACACACGCACACACGCACACACGCACACACGCACACACGCACACACGCACACACACGCACACACGCACACACGCACACACGCACACACGCACACACGCACACACGCACACACGCACACACGCACACACGCACGCACGCACACACGCACACACGCACACACGCACACACACACACCGACATACATCGAATTAGGCGCAATGCCCTGAAGCCTATAGGGGGGAAGAGTGGGGGAAATGAAAACGACACATGGAAATCGGGCGGCATGGTGTGGCGTGTTGTGTCTGTTCCCCCCCCAATGTGAACTGAGGGGCGCTGATTGTTTCAATCGCATTCAGGGCAAGGGTCCTGAGTCCTTTGGGGAGGGGGGGAATAAAGAAACAACTCACAACAACAACAACAAAATCGGGCGGGGTGGTCTGGCGTGTTTTTTTTGTTGCCCCCCCCCCCAGGCCTCAGAGCCATGGCCCTGAATATGATTAAATTTATTCTGCGACGTACCCAACCCTTTCTACACAAGCGATAATGACATTCAGGACCACTCAATACCGAAGGACATGTCGGCGCCATGGTATAATGGTGATCTGCGTAGGACGTGCCTCCGCTGAGCCTCCCAGAGGCCCATGCGCGCCAGGTGAGCCAAGCGCGCCAGGCGCGCCAGGTGCGCCAGGAGCGCCAGGTGCGCCAAGTGCGCCAGGTGCGCCAGGCGCGCCAGGTGCGCCACGTGTGCCAGGTGCGCCAGGCGCGCCAGGCGCGCCAGGCGCGCCAGGTGCGCCAGATGCGCCAGGCGCGCCAGGTGCGCCAAGTGTGCGCCAGGTGTGCGCCAGGTGTGCGCCCGGTGTGCCAAGTGCGCCAGGTGCGCCCAGCGCGCCAGGTGCGCCAGGTGCGCCAGGCGCGCCAGGTGCGCCAGGTACGCCATGCGCGCCGCGTGCGCCAGGTGCGCCAGGTGCGCCAGGCGCGCCAGGCGCGCCAGGTGCGCCAGGTGCGCCAGGCGCGCGAAGTGAGCCAGGTGTGCGCCAGGTGTGCGCCAGGTGTGCGCCAGGTGCGCCTAGCGCGCCAGGTGCGCCAGGTGTGCCAAGTGCGCCAGGTGCGCGCCAGGCGCGCCAGGTCCGCCAGGTGCGCCAGGTGTACGCCACGTGCGCGCCAGGTGCGCGCCAGGTGCTCCCAGCGCGCCAGGTGCGCCAGGTGCGCGCCAGGTGCGCGCCAGGTGCGCGCCAGGCGCGCGCCAGGTGCGCCAGCTGCGCCAGGTGCGAGCCACGTGTGCGCCAGGTGCGCGCCAGGTACGCCCAGTGCGCCAGTTGCGCCAGGTGTGCCAGGTGCGCCAGTTGCGCCAGGCGCGCCAAGTGAGCCAGGTGCGCCACGTGCGCCAGGTGCGACAGGTGCGCCAAGTGCGCCAGGCGCGCCAGACGAGCCAGGTGCGCCAGATGCGCCAGGCGCGTCAGTTGCACCAAGTGTGCGCCAGGTGCGACAGGTGTGCGCCAGGTGTGCCAGGTGCGCCCAGCGCGCCAGGTGTGCCAGGTGCGCCAAGTGCGCCAGGCAAGCCAGGCGCGCCAGGCGCCCAGGGCGCCAGGTGCGCCAGGTGCGCCAGGTGCGCGCCAGGCGCGCCAGGTGCGCCAGGTGCGCCAGGCGCGCCAAGTGAGCCAGGTGCGCCAGGTGTGCGCCAGGTGTGCGCCAGGTGCGCCTAGCGCGCCAGGTGCGCCAGGTGCGCCAGGTGCGCCAGGTGTGCCACGTGCGCCAGGTGCGCCAGATGCGCAAGGCGCGCCAGGTGTGCGCCAGGTGTGCGCCAGTTGCGCGCCAGGCGCGCCAGGTGCGCCAGGTGCGCCAGTTGCGCCAGGCGCGCCAGTTGCGCCACGCGCGCCAGGCGCGCCAGGTGCGCCAGGTGCATCAGGTGCGCGCCAGGTGCTCCCAGCGCACCAGGCGCGCCAGGTGCGCTCAGCACGTCAGGTGCGCGCCAGGTGCGCGCCAGGCGCGCGCCAGGTACGCCAGTTGCGCCAGGTGTGCGCCACGTGTGCGCCAGGTGCGCGCCAGGTGCGCCAGTTGCGCCAGGTGTGCCAGGTGCGCCAGTTGCGCCAGGTGCACCAGGTGGGACATGCGCGCCAGGTGCGCCAGGTCCGCGCTAGGTGTGGCAGCTGCGCCAGGTGCACCAGGTGGGACATGCGCGCCAGGTGCGCCAGGTCCGCGCTAGGTGTGGCAGGTGCGCCCAGCGCGCCAGCCAGGTGCACCAGGTACGCCAAATGCACCAGGTGCGCCAGGTGTGCGCTAGGTGCGCGCCGGGTGCGCCAGGGGCGTCAGGTGCATCAGGCGCGCCAGGCGCGCCAGGTGCGCCAGGTGCGGCAGGTGCGGCAAGTGCGTCAGGTGCGCCAGGCGCGCCAGGTGCGCCAGGTGCGCGCCAGGTGCGCCCAGCGCGTCAGGTGCGTCAGGTGCGCCCAGCGCGCCAGGTGCGCGCCAGGTGCGCCAGTTGCGCCAGGTGCGACAGGTGCGCCACTTGCGCCAGGCGCGCCAAGTGAGCCAGGTGCGCCATGTGCGCCAGGTGCGCCAGGTGCGACAGGTGCGCCAGGTGCGCCCAGAGCGCGCGAGGTGCGCCATGTGCGCGCCAGGTGCGCCACGGGGAAAGGGAGGCCTCAAAGTGATCTGCGTATGACGTACCTCCGCTGGGCCTCCCAGGAACCCACGAAAATGGCGACAATTGCGCAGATCGCAGCCCCGCAGGGGACAGGAGGCCTCAAAATGATCTGCGCATGACGTGCCTCCGCTGGGCCTCCCAGGAACCCACGAAAGTGGCGACAGTTGAGCAGATCGCAGCCCCGCAGGGGACAGGGACGCCTCAAAACGATTTGCGTATGACGTACCTCCGCTCGGCCTCCCAGGAACCCACACAAGTGGCGACAGTTGCGCAGATCGCAGCCCCGCAGGGGGCAGGGATACCTCAAAGTGATCTGCGTATGACGTACCTCCGCTGGGCCTCCCAGGAACCCACGAAAATGACGACAATTGCACAGATCGCAGCCCCGCAGGGGGGGACAGGGAGGCCTCAAAGTGACCTGCGTATGACGTACCTCCGCTGGGCCTCCCAGGAACCCACGAAAATGGCGACAGTTGCGCAGATCGCAGCCCCGCAGGGGACACGGAGGCCTCAAAGTGATCTGCGTATGACGTACCCCCGCTGGGCTTCCCAGGAACCCACGAAAGTGGCGACAGCTTGCGCAGATCGCAGCCCCGCAGGGGACAGCCAGGAGCCCACGAAAGTGGCGACAGTTGCGCAGATCGCAGCCCCGCAGAGCACCGCGAACACAGGAGAGAAGGATGAGGAGCGGGCGGGAAGCGGATACCACAGTGCTCTCTTCAAAACGAGTACCCAACACAAGGAGGGTTGGGAACAACATGTGCCCCTCGATGTGATTGTTTTTTAATTACATTCGGCCCAGGGCGCTGACAGTGATTGAACAAATCAATGCCCCCCAATGTGATTCAACCAATCAAGCATGCCGCGCGTTGGCCTCCAGACCGCTACTTGAGAATCCCCCGTTTTCGGGTGGCTGACTCTGCAGACAGGGCGACGACCGCCACCCCAGAATCCCCAGTTCTCTTACACTACCTAGCTTATACCACATAGCTCACACTAGCTTAAACCACATAGCTTACACCGCACAGCTTATACAACTTAGTTTGCACCACATTGTTTAAACCAAATAGCTTTGACCTCCAGCTCGAAACGCCTAGTTCGCGCGACATGTATTACGAAGTATAACTGGTACCACATGGTTTAGACAACATAGGTGCCACCTCCAACACGCGCTTGTAGCCTCACACCACGTAGCTAACACCAAATAGCCTACACAACGTGGATTTCACCGCATAACTGCCACGTCCACAATACAATGCCTCCCTGTTTGGGGTCCACGCCGGCTAACACTACTCAAGAATCGTGGTCTCGCCTCCAATTGTCGCGCCATGCATGCAACATTCGCGCTCTCGCTGCTCTTTACCCGTTCTGTTACTCCAGACTTTCTCACACTTTGACTAAGAATCAAACTTTCTCTTGAGACGTTCTCGCACTTGATTTGCAAAAGAACGGCGACTTCATGTCCCGTGCCCACACAGGCCGCGGGGGTCCGCCCGCCTGACCCTCCCGTGAGGGTTCGCTGGGCCAATTGCTCGGCAACCCATCCGCCCACTTTATATTGACTTCCCCGCCAAGGCCCCGCCCGCGCGACGTGCCCGTCGAGGATCGCCCGCCCGACCCGCCCGTCACCGCTTGCTTGGAAACCCGCCCGCTGGAATGGCCCCCCCGCCCGACCTGCCCGCTGGGCCTGCCCGCCCGACCCGCCCGTTGGGGTCTGGCCGACCGTTGGGCGTGGCTTAATGGGTGGGGTCACAGATGGGGGGGTCGGAAAAGGTCTCCTTTCGTGCCCCTTTCGGGCGTCTCCAGAGCCCCAGGGGGCTCGTTTAGGTACCGTTTGGGTACCTTTTCGGACCACCCTCGCCACCCCCCCATGTATGACCCACCCATTACGCGGCGCCCAAGCCCAACCCGCCCACGAGACTCCGGCCGCCCGACCCGCTTCTCTCACCCTGTCGGGGTTTACGCAGGGGCTGGTATTGAAAAGTGAAGCCGCCCCCCCCCAACGTGGGCGCACAGTCATAGAAGAAGAGGACGGGAGTCAATGCCATGGGGTATATAATGTATGATACGCAGGCGATGGAGAGCGAACAATGTTCCGATTACTGTGGGGGGACGGCAGGCCCTTTTGCATGAATCCCACCATGAAGGGGGGGAACTATCATGTTGGATGCATGCCGCATGTATAAGCATCGAACACGTTGGTACAAGAAAATATCCTGTCGTTGCAACTGCACATAATAATATTCTGGAGATCGTTTCTGGGACCTGGGACGGTCAGAAACGATCAACAAAACAGTAACCGTGGAAACGGGTCGAGAACGCCAGGGACTCCGCATGAAACAAGTCTTGACTTCTGAGGTATGGGGAGCAACCTGGTTCCTCAAAAGGCTCCAGGAGCAGCCAGGAACAGGCGGAAACAGCCATAAAAAACCATGGAACAACCGCGGGGCTCAACTAGCAACAAGAACAAGCAAGACCAACCGAGGATGCCAACACCATCCAACTGTGTCCCAAAACGCAACTGGGAGCACCAGGAATGCCATCAGGAGCCAGAGCAACTGAGGCCAAAAGGGCAACAGGTAAAAGCCAGAAACGGCCAGCAGCACCAAGAACAAGCAAGAGCAACCCTGGCCAGAAGGGTGGCAGGAACGGCCAGGGAGCTACAGGCAGAGCCAGGGCGAAAGGGCCATCTAAGGGCACAGTAGCACCATGAACAACTAGCGGCATCGGCAGCGAGCAAGAGGATCTCGAACGAAAGGGGCATGATCAATCAACGTACCAATCGAAAACCGGATCCAATCGGAATGCGCCTCGGAAAGGCCGCATCCGCCCTGAATCTGAATTGGATCGGATCGGCCGCACCAACATGCGCAACAAACCTCTGCGAACATCTGGCCGCACTGGCTTGCCGGAATACGGGAATCGAATCGGATCAAGCTGACGGGCCTGTTTTCCACCAGCACCACCATCATAAGTTGGAGGGGGGAAGGAGGAGGAGGAGGAGGAGGAGGAGGAGGAGGAGGAGAAGGAAGAGGAGGAGGAGGAGGAGGAGAGGAGGAGGAGGAGGAGGAGGAGGACCACCCACCCCCCCCAGCTTCTGGTGGCGGTGGCGGTGGTGGAAGACAGGCCCACCACAGGGCAGCCCGCATCGATCTCGAAAGATTTCGGTCGGACCGATCCTGCGCTACTGGTGGCCCCTGGGGGCCCTCCGGCCCTGGGGGGCCCCATCTGTGCTGACGTCCGTGACTGGCCGCGCCCCCCCCACCGTCACGCCACGATTCGCCCCGGCGCCGTGTGGGAGTCTGCAGATGAGCATCCCCACCAAAACTCACAAAACGCGCCGAACTTCCCCCAAAATGATCCTTCCTCCGCGGAAAGTCTGTTTGGTGATGAGCGCTCCCCACCCCCGCCCTCTGGTTGCGGTCCTTGTCGCTCTTGTTCCTGATCGCGGCGTCGAACACCGCCTCCAGCTCTCTCGCCCGCTCGGGCCCCTCCATGTGGAAAAGGCGAGGTCATTTGAGAGTTGGTCAGGCGGTGCCCCAAAAAGACCCCCAGAGCCGCCCAAGAGGCTCCCGGAGGCGAGCCGAGAAAAGGCCTCCGAGACGCCTCCAAAAGAGGGGGATCCCCTCATTCTCCTCCTCCTCCTCCTCCTCCTCCTTCTCCTCAGGCCTTCCCCGTCCTCTTCCTCCGCTTTCCCCTCCTCTTCCTCATCTCCGTCCCACTCCCCCGCCATACTCGACACCCAGACCTCTCCAGGAGTGCGCTGTAACAAGATCTCCGAAGCGGATGCAGCCGAAGCCTTAGGAGCCCTGCGGACGCCACGAAAAAAACACATGAACCCACGTGCATCGATCAACGTCGGTCTCCTCTCTCCGCCTCGCCCATAGTCGGCGGCGAGCCCGTGGGGGGAAATGAGAAGGGACGGGCCCTCTCGGAAGGCTCGGAAGCCCCCCCCGGCATTCTGAGAAGTTCCCCAAGCCTTCCCCGGAGTCGCCGAAAGCTTCCCAGAAGGCCCGAGGGCCTCTGAGAAGCCCAAGCCGCCTTCTGAGAGGGCCTCCTCCTCCTCCCTTCCCCCCCCCTCGCTCGCCGCCGACACACACCGAAATCTGCCCAGCAGCGGCCCCCGACCAGCCTACCGACGAGCCAGCCGTTGCCTGGGCCTCCCCCCCGCATCGATATCGATCTCCGACGGCGGCCCCGGGTGTGCCCGAGACAGGCACCCCCCGGGGTGCGCAGTGGAGGAGCGGCATCCAATGGGCGAACCATGCCGACTCTCCCAAAGGGGGGTCCGTGCCCTCCCCGCGAAGACAATCAGAAAGGCCGCAGGGCCTCCTGCGGTCCCAGATCCTCCCATCTCGATCCCCCCCGACCAGGCACACTGCGACGGCTCCTGCCATCTCGAGCCTCCTCGATCGGCAAACTCCGCCAACCTCGATGCTCCACTCTGAGGCCCTCCTTTAGGAGGCAACTACTGGGAGGTTTTCGTCGGAAAGATTAAGGAGGATTAAGCCCCATTTGGGAGCTGTTACGCCGGAGTGGGCCTCGGACTAAGCAAGATTTAGCCGGATTAAGCGGAATTAAGCGGGATTAAGCCGGATTGAGCGGCATTAAGCCAGATTAAACCGGATTAAGCCGGACTTCGGACCAGGGCAAAATCAGAATTTGACCTCCCAGGAGTTGCATCCGAACCTCCTCCTCCTCCTGCACATCCCAGCGATCGGCAAGCCTCGCCTCGGCTCGGCGGGCGCCCGCCCCCCGTCAACGGTGCGCGGCTCCCCGCCTGGATGTGCCGCTCGCACGTGCGGAAGGCGCCCTGCCCCGCCGCGCTCCTGCGGGGCCCCGCGCGCGCGCCGAGGAGGAGCGGCCAGCCACGAGGCGAGCCCTCTCGGCAAAGGCGGCGGCGGCGGCGGCCAAGATCACGGCCCGCGGGGGAGCCCCCAAGGCCGACGCGGTGGCCGCTGGAGGCGTCTCTCTCCGGGAAGACCAACGCGGACCAAACACGGCCCAGAGGGGTCCTCGATCCTCCTCCTCCGAATGTAGGACGACGATAAATAAAGAACTGGAGGGGAAACGATCAAACAAATAGTTCCCGACTCGCGAATAAAACTGAGGGGACGAGTGAACATTGATCGAACATCTTAAGCCAACCAATGTATGTTCAATGTGAAACCATCTTGGAACTGCATTGGGATCCTAGTGGAACCCTCTTGGAATCGTGGAATCCGACTGGAGCCCTGGAATATGGAATTGGAATCCTATTGGAATGCATCCCCTTGTACAGCTCCTGTTCATGCATTTCCTACTTCGCTCCGAGTGCAGTCAGTATTACCCCATATCCTGCTACGACTCGTATTGCAGATCCCAGCTACCTCCAAGTACAGCTCCTGCGAAGGACTGCACGTAGCTCGTGTCACTCTAGTCTCTGCTACAACTTACCCTACTGCACTGCAGCTGATACAGCCCAACCACAATTCGTAATGTTACAACTGCCACTCATATCTGATGCCAACTTCGCCTGCAACACCTATCACATCTTCAGCTGCACCTGCATATCGTCCATCTCCTGTAACAACTCATGGCGATTACATAGCCTATCTGTTCGTCGTTGCGAATGCATCTCGATGCTGTTGACTCCCATCCTTTCTCCTTCACCCCCGGCCTGTCGGCCGTCTGGACGCGCCGCGCGCCCGAGGGCGGGGGGGGAACGATAGACAAAATCCGTTCCCGGCCCGGGGCCGGCTTTTCTAATCATATTTCTGGGCGCCGCCGCGTGAACACGACCTTCTTTTTCTTGCGCCGGCTGGCGGGCATGCACCAAGACCCCGTAGGGTCGACACGCCCGCTGACAGCGGGCCAAGCAGGGCAGCACGGCATCAAACCAGAGGCCTGCAAAACGGGGTCGGAATACATGGGGTCGGAGGACCGCGCCGCATCGCCCATACATCGCCGATGCATGGCCGATGCATCGGCGATGCGTCGTCGAAGTTGGCGATACATCGGCGACGTCGACGCGAAGCAAATCGGGCTTCACATCGAGCCGCATCGGCGATGAATCGGCGATGCGGCGCGATCCTCGGACCCCATCTACTCCGACCCCATCTAAGAGGCCTGGACAAACGGGCCAAGGACGCGGCTCGCTGCTGCCTTGAATAAGTCCAGCGAGGCGCTGAGCTGGAAGAGAGCGTGTGGGATGTTTGACAAGAGCAGCACCTCCCAAACCTGAGGCTGGACCTCCTTCTCCTTCTCCTCCTCCTCCTCCTCGTGCTCCCCAGCCTCTCCGACCAGCCACGACCGGGGGAGCTGAGCTACTTACGCCCTTGAGCACCTCGTACCGAAGATCACTCGAGGAGGCTGTCGGGACCGGTGGGCACTTTAGCCTGCCTCAGCTTGCGACTGGATTGAAGGCGGGGCGTCGCGATGGAAGCATCCAGGAGCCAGGTGCGAGGATCACAATGAAACGAGCTGGGGCGCGTGTTGGCCTCTCTTGGTCCTCTGAGACTCTGGGGCCTCCCAAGGCCTGGCCTCTAGCCTCTGCACGCGGCCGGCCCAGGCAGAGGCGGCGCCAGGACTTTAGCAGGCCTGCCCCCCATGGATGACGGTGCCGGGGACCAAGTCATCCCAGGTCGCTCTTTGATGGTCCCAGGCGGGGCCCGACACCTGCCCCCCAGAATCCCAACACAAGGCAAGGCCTCCGCCCTGACCCGTCCAGGGCGCCGGGGGGACGCGGCGAAGAGGCCACGGCAGCCTCCTCGCCTGGCTCAAGGCCGCTCAAGAGCGGTCCCCGGAACCCTCCTGGGATCCTTCCTGATCCGTTGCTCACTGGCGGCGTGCATCAGGGGGCAGGCGGACCGGGAAGGCTCCTTGGAAGGAGGCGGCGGGCGCCAGCCTAACACCTCCAGACAAGGCCCGCGCCCTCTGAGAAGCAGGGGTGCTTCTAAGAGCCCTTCCCCCCCCCCCCCACACCCCCCTCTGCGCGCGGCGCGTGGCCGCATCCTGCTCAGCTTTTCGAGGCGGACCCAGCCGTGGCGACGAGAAGCCGCCCAGGTGGGTGGCCCAGCATCAGGACAG
This sequence comes from Prorocentrum cordatum, assembly GCA_963575745.1. Classification (NCBI taxonomy): domain Eukaryota; class Dinophyceae; order Prorocentrales; family Prorocentraceae; genus Prorocentrum; species Prorocentrum cordatum. Next base: position 106,917 of record CAUYUJ010020633.1, on the reverse strand, counting down.
AGGAACGACAGCAAGGACCGCCGTCGCCTCGACACCGCCAGCATGGGCCTGGCCAGGCCGTCGCCAGATCCTCGAGGGCTTACCCGCAAAGGTCCGAAATCCTGATTCCAATGGACCCGAACCCAAGCGACACCACCCCACCTGCGACCCAGCGACGCTGAGAGCTTGGGCACTTGCCCCCCATACGACCACCTGCGACCCACCCACGACACCACCCCACCTACGACCCAGCTGAGACCCAACGGGTCGTAAGTGGGGTGGCGCCGAATTCTGCGGGGTCTCTGGCATGCCCACCCACGGCTCTCCATCACTGTTTTCGCTTATGGCCCAGGGGCCGGCGAGGGCCCTACTAGAGTCTCCCGGGAGCCTGACAGCGGAAACACCTCCGAACTGACTTGCCCCCCGGTGTGCCAGGGGCCCGGGCGCACCTCTCGTGAGCATCCCTCCTCGTCGCCCGATCCCCGTGTGCTCGACCGCGGCATCGCGCGAGAGTCCGCCGCCCGGTGCGCCCATCGGAGGCCCCGCACTGTCCGCCGCCTCCGCCCGCCGCTGCGGCACCTCCTCTCCGCCTGCTGCCACCCCGTCGGCCGCCCCCCTGCCTCGTGGGCGAACGCGTCTCCGTATATTTGCGGCCTCGTGGGCCGGGCCGCCGGGCCGCAACCCCGCGGACACGGGGCGTTTTTGTCGCGGATGCGCTGCGCGGAGGAGTTCCGTGCGACTGCGTTTCTGCGGGGTGGCGCACCAGAATTCAGACCGCGCGGGCGCGGATGTGGATGTGTTCGCCGCCCGTGGGACCTGTATTTCGCAGGCAACTGCTGGGAAGTCTTCGTGGGAACGTTTGACGGCTATTAAGCTCGCTCGAAAGGCCATTGGGCCATATTTCGCCAGATCCAGCCCAACGTTAAGCTGGATTAGCGCGGGGAAACCCGATTAAACAGACTTGGGCCAGACTAGGGCGTTTTCCATCTTCGGATTTACCAGCGCCTGTGGTGAATTGAACCCTCCAGACGTTACAACCGGGCTGCCCTCCCCTTACGGATGAGGCTGCAGCGGACTGAGGAGGTAGTGCAAGGTCCTTCGTCGTCATCATCGCCCGCAATCGAGGATCGAGGATTGCGGCTTCCTCGCTGTCTCCTGCCGCCCTCCTCCTGCCCTTCTCTTGCAGGGAGGGCTGCAGCGGGCTGTAGAAGTATGCAGTGCAACGTCCGCCGCCGTTGTTGCCGCCGATCGGGGGCCAAGGCTTTCGGGATTCTCTGGGCGCCCTGGAGAGCTCTGGAGGACTGGCATAACTGCTGCGGGAAGCCGATTCGCACCCCAGCCCGCCAAGCTGAATGGCCCGGACGAGAGCAGGATAAGGAGGATCAGGATCAGGAGCAGAGAAGGCAGGAGCCCGGGGTGAAAAAGAGCAGGGGGGGGGGTAGCGGCGAGGGCGGCGGGCATCCTGAGGTCACTGTCCGACGCCCGCCGAAGGTTCTCCAGAGCCTGCACCAGCTTCTGGCGCTGCTCCTCGCTGTTCGGCTCGAAGTCCTCGAGCTCCTGCAGGCAAGAAACACGAGGACTGGGATGACGACGGCGACGGCGACAGGCGACAACGACGAAGACGAGGACGCGAAAGTGGAGGACGACGACGAGGACGAAGGCGGAGGACGAAGGCGGAGCACGACGACGAAGACGATCATGATGACGACCGCACTGATGAGGACGGAGGCAGAGGACGAAGCCGACAATGAAGAGGGGGCAGATGGTGGAACCAGGGGGCGGAAACTGTGGATAGCACCGAAATCGCTCAAGATGGTCTCCGAACACACCGAAGAGCGAACCTGGAGAGGCCCAAGACAGCACCAAGGAGACTCCATACGAGCCCAAGAGTGGGGATCAACGGGTGGCTCCACTATTGCCCCGAACCAGCCCCAAAGTCTGTGCTTGCACGCGCCTCGTTGTCTGTGCGTAGTCCTTTCCACATAGCGCTGGCACTCGCGGATCATGGATGCAGGCGGTGGCGGAGGATTTGGCATGTTTGGTCTCACGTGCAAACTCGTTGGACCGATGCGCGGCGTAACAACTCGGTCGTTGAATCGCGAACATACGTAAGCGACACAAGCGGCTCAGCGCGGACGTGGGAACGACCAAGATCCAGCGCGAGCGGAATCGTACACAGACGTGACGTGGGCGGAAAGCCGCCGACGGGCTGAGAGCAAGTGTTCGCTGGCCAGGCGCAGTTAGCAACACATGCCTTCACTGTGCACGGCGTTACACGGCGCACACGTGAGCTCATTGACAAAGCGGTCGGACCCCGTGCGCATGCGGTATTTCCGCACTCGTGTAGAAATCGCTACTCGTCTTGAGGAGCGCTCAAGGAGATGCCGCGCTGTCGTCCATGCCGAGCTTGCCGCGTCTGCCAGCCAGTGTCCCACAGCGGACCACGACTGGCGGGGCGCGGAGGCCAGAAAGGGCCAGGGACCGGATCATGCGGACGCCCCCGCCTGTCGGCTGCTTGGGTCTCTGACCAGGGAGGCTTCCGAAGCTGGCCTGAGCCACGAGTCCCCCCTTCCAAATCCGCAGACCCCTTGGGGTCATGGCGTGTGAGTTCTCCTCCTCCCCAAACCCATCCCCCAGGAGCCCGGTCCGGCCGTTTTGGAGGATGTGGGGGGGGTGGGGGACCAAGGTGCCGGCCGCACCCTCAGGGGGCCCCAAAACGGGCCCAGAGGGCCCCAAAAGGCCCCCTGGACGGTCCAAGAGGGCTACGAGTCGCCGAAAGATCGCTTCAAGACGCCCAAGACTGCCTCCAGACGGTCCCAGAGGCCCCCAAGACGCCCCAAGAAGCCACCAAGAGGCGTCCCAAGAGGCCCTCTCGTCCCATTCCCGAGGGAAAACGTATAAGTTTAGCACATTCGCCCCTTGGGCATTCACGAGGCCCACAACGGCCCAAGAAGCCTTTAAGATCGACCCAAGATAGCCCAAGAGGCCCCCAAGAGGGCTCCAAGACGGCCCAGGAGGGCCCCAAGGCCACAAGAGGAGGTCCAGAAGGGGAATCCGAATAAATATTTCGAGCACTCGGCCCCGAACAAACCTGAGGAGGCGCCAATAGGCCCCCCAGAGGCTTCCACGAGGCCCCGAGAGGACCAAACGAGGCTCCTAGAGTCTTCAAAACGGCACCCAAGAGGCCTCAAAAGTGCTGCCAGGAAAACCCAGAGAGGCTCAAAAGCAGAGCCGCGATCCGCCAACCGCCCCCGACGAAATCCCAGAAGCTGAAACCCAAAGATTCCCCAGAAATCGTTCCGAGAACTCCGTTTTTCATTCTTACTGCCGCCCCAAGGGGTCGGCGGTGCGGCGTCAGCCAATGAATCTCTCCATCCTTCGAGTAAAGCTGTGATCACGGTGCTTCCAGAAGGCCGGCGCCTGTTTTCGTGTCGCCTTCTCCCTTTTCCTGTGGACGATCTCCTCCATGGACAGGCACGTTCCAAGCCGCTGCGGAAAGGAAGGGAGAGGAGCTCGTGCTTCTCTACCTCCTCCTCTCGGGTCGGGCGAAAGGGGGGGATAGCAAAAGGGGGATTTGAGAATCAGCTCACGTAGCTGTTTTCCCGGCGCCTCCTGGAGACGGAGGCGGCTATGTATCGAGGAATGGGCCCCTCGGTGCGGCCGAAACCAGCTGCATGCAGCAAATTTCGTAACCCCCCCTTTCCCAATCCCCCCCTTTCGTCCGGCCCGATCCTCCTCCTCCTCCTCCTCTTCCTCCTCCTCCTCCTCCTCCTCCTCCTCCTGCCCCCGCCTTGTGATCCCCCCCCCTCCCCTTCCTCCTCCTCCTGCTCCTCCTCCTCATCCTCCTCCTCCTTCTCCTCCCCGCGAGGGAGGCCAGCGCTGTGGGGCCAGGCCGACATCCTGCAGCAACTCCTGCGCGCGCGGCAGCGCGTTCGGCCGGGTGCCGTCGTCCCTGGCGGCCCCCCCCGCACGAGGTAAGGGAGGAAGAGGCAGAGCGCGCGCAACAGCGCGTTCGGCCGGGTGCGGTCCCTGGCGGTCCCGCCCCCGCGCGAGGACGAGGAGGAGGGGGAGGAGGAGGGGAAGGAGGAGGGGGAGGAGGAGGGGGAGGAGGAGGAGGAGGAGGAGGAGGAGGAGGAGGAGGAGGAGGAGGAGGAGGAGGAGGAGGAGGAGGAGGAGGAGGAGGTAGAGGAGGAGCCAGACGATGACGAGGACGGGGACGAGGGTGAGGAAGAGGCGCATCAGGAGGACCACGGCGAGGGGGGCGCAGGAGGGAGAAGAGAACGAGGAGGAGCGGGGAGAAGGAGGATGAACAAGCAGGAGGAGGAGCAGGAATGGGGAGGAGCACGACGACGAGGAAAGACGACGTCGACGTCTCTCGTTCCAAAGGTTGTGGAGCGATCCTGGAGCTGCTCGATGTGGTGGCTGGATGCGGGGCGGAGGACTTACCAAGGTGGACCTGGGGAAGGGGTTCGGGGATGAGGAAAAGAAGGGCGAGGAGTACTGAACCGTGAAATGAGCGCGGCCGTGGCCAAGACACACCGCGGACCTTCATGCCGAAGCTGCAAACTCCAGGGGGAGCCACCTGCGTCGGGGACGACAAGTCTGAAAGGGCCGGATCTGGACACCAAAAGGGCCACATCTTAGCCGAAACATTCGGGGGTTGGCAGGAGGATGTGGAGGAGGAGGAGGAGGAGGAGGAGGAGGAGGAGGAGGTGGAGGTGGAGGAAGAGGAGGAGCCCCTGGAGAGCGGACAAACGTCTAGCCGAACGCTTGTCGCTGTCTTCAGTGTCCGGGGGGCGTTTCCAGGCCCAGGCGCCGCGAAAAGCAACTCAGTATGAGAAGTCAGCCACGGGGAACGCGTCGAAGAGAAAGTGTCGAGCAGAACGTCGCCGGAGATTTGCTCTCGGTTTCGGCCTCTGGAAGCCAGCTTCGTGCCCCAGGACCGTCGGGAATCTACCCAGGGCGACAAGAGACAACCAAGGCGGACCTCGGTAGCGGTCCAGGAATTGATTATGAGCGCAACTTGGTCAGAAAGGGATGACTATCGAGGGGATCAGGAGGAGGAGGAGGAGGAGGAGGAGGAGGAGGGGGAGGAGGAGGAGGAGGAGGAGGATGTCATCCTCCTCATCATCTTCCTCCTCCTCCTGATCCCCTCGATATCCATGCCCTTCTGACCAGGAGGAGGATCGAGGAGGATCGAGGAGGAGGGGAATCGAAGGGAGAGAAGGGGAATCAGAAGAAAGATCGAGGAGTAGCAGGGGGTCGAGGGACGGGGAGGGGCAATGCTAATCTTCTCTGCAACGTTCCCATTTAAACAGAAGATCCCCGAAGGGAATCTCGAGGGACGGGGAGGGGGATCAGGAGGAGGAGGATCGAGGAGGGGGGGGGATCAAGGGAGGTGGAGGGGGATCAGGCGGAGGAGGAGGCTCGAGGGGGAGAGGGAGGGGGGATCGAGGGAGGTGGAGGGGGGAGCGGGCTTTGCTCTCTCCTTTCCGACTGTCTGTGCTATACTTCTCCAGAGGCAGATCGGCAACGGCATGTGCTGACACAGGCGGAAGGGCGACGAGGGGGCCCAAGGAAAGAGAACAGGCAACGGAGAGGGGGACGAGCGGACGAGAGGGCGCTCGGAAGGGCTCTGATACCGATGCCCGTGTCCACGGCGAAGCACCTCGGCCTCGAAGGCGCTCTTGCAGCGTTGCAGCGGGCTTGCTTCCCCATCCCAGAATTTGGGGCTTTGCTCCCGCTCGCCACTTCCTCCTCCTCCTCCTCCTCCTCCTCCTCCTCCTCCTACGTTGCTCCGGGCCGGTGGAGGCCCACCTGCGAAGCCAGGGTCTCCCGCCCGACACCTCCTCACGCTTTTACTCCGTGGCGCCCTGGCCCGAGAGATATCTCTGACCTCAGGAGCGGGGCCCTCGCCCGGGACGCCTTCGCGGTTCACCAAAGTTGGCGAGGGCCCAAGCGACGACAACGGCTCCCTCGGATTACTTTGTCGTCGTCGTCGTCGTCGCCGTCGCCGCCGCCGTCGTCGTCGTCGTCGTCGTTGTCCAACGCCGTTGTCGTTAAAGTCGTCGTCGTCGTCACCATTGCCGCAATCAGCGTTGTCGCCGTCGTCGACGATGTTGTCGCCGTCCGTCGTCGTCGCCATCGCCGTCCGTCGCTATTGTCGTCGTCGTCCGCCGTCGTCGTCGTCGTCGTCGTCGTCCACGTCGTCGTCGACGTCGTCGCCGCTGCACATCGGGAGACTCTTCATGGGGGGGGATCCCATGGGGGGATAGGATCCCAGGGGGGGGATCCCATAGGATCCCCTGGGGATCCCATGGAGAGTCTCCCGAGCACAGACCCCCCGCGCTGCCCTTCGGTCGCCAGGTTGGCGAGGCCCCCAGTGCCCATGCGCGTCAGCCGGCTGCCGCCCCAGGCGCCAGGCATGCTCTCGGAGGCCGTGGCGGTGGCCAGGGGCGGTTCCTGCGGCGCGTCCGTCGCCCTCTTCCAGTCCTCCTCCCCCGCCGTCTCGGAGGAGCAGAGGCCGAGGACGAAGGGGGGGGGGCGAAGGGGGCCTTGCCGCGGATTGTTTTGGAGGGCTCTCTCTGTCTCTGTTTCTTCCCTTTCTTCTCTTTCGCCTCAATGGCGTGCGATCCTTGGCATCCTATCCCTAGTTCCTATTCCTCCGCCTCCTCCTCCTCCTAATCCCTCGTCTCGACTTTCTCGTCCCTCGACCTTTGCCCTATCGCTCCCCTCGGTGACCTGGTGGTGCGGGCAGTGTCGAACGATCGCCCCGATGCCCACGAACCTTCCCGCCGATCTGTGGGGGGGGGGCACAGACAAGGAGGCGGTAATGAGAGCCCACAGGAAAGATGTCGGCAATGATGACACTGGGCCTCGGGAGCAGGGGAGGAGGTGAGCAGCCGGTGGCGCCAGCACGCGCCGGCGCTGTGCGGGTGCGGAAGCGGCCCGACTTGGGCCCCCCTTCGGGGGGAGCCGAAACACACCTCGTGTCGCCTCTCCTTGCGTGGGGGCCCACAGCTTCCCACTCCTACCCGAGGTCCGAGGTGAGGTGCAGAAGAGGGCGGTGCTCCTAGGGTGCGCCGCGGCAGTCGCGGCGGGGGGGAGAAAGCGATGGAGCGATGTGGGCAAGACAATTAAGGGAAGGGGAAACACGAGAGACGGGAATCGAGCGAAAGGGTGAGATGGGGGGGGGCCCGAGCCGGGCCCCCCCCCCCGAGGAGGGGGAGTGGGAGCTCCCTCGGCGTGGCTCTTGCGCCCAAGGGCCGAAATGGTCCACGGCCCCTAGCCTTTGCCAGGGGGCCCGTGCCGACAGTGGCCCCGCCGCTGCCCTCCGCCCGACCCCTGACGTCTGCGCCTAGCACCCCTTCCCTGGTGCGGGGTCGGGGGTGAGAAGTGAGCAAAGGGGTGGGGGTGGAGGAAGCTAGTGGATCAAAGACGGAGGGAGGGGGCTGCAAAAAGAAGAAGAAGAAGAAGAAGAAGAAGACGAAGAAGAAGAAAAAGAAGAAGAAGAAGAAGAAAAAGAGATGCGGGAGGGGAAGGTTCGAGCGTTCCTGGAGGTGCCTCAGGTGAGGTAGTGAAGGGCTACGCTGGCGTCCAAGGAGTTTGCGAAACTTGAGATAGCGAGGTGCCCGTGGGGCAGGACATTGCGGTTGTGGACGTAGGCGTGTTGGAATTGGAGCGCGCTGCCCTCTGCCGCGTAAGTGCGGAGGCTGCCGCTCGCATGCCGCGTGATAGCTGGTGCTGCTGTTTCCGTGGTGGGACTGAGTACGTAGTCGGGATGTGGTAGAGCGATGAGAATCGTGGAAAGGTAGCAGCCCGCTATCGCGCCGTCGCGGAGACAACTGGAAGGGAAACTGCGCTCCGCGTGGGAAGATGCAGCCGGAGAGGTATGACGGTGGGAATGGTGGAGTTGGTGAACGTGCTCCTCAAATGAGGTGCAACGGGTCCTGGCGGCCAGGGCTGGGCGGGCGGTCGTAGTTGCCGAGCCCTTAGCTGGGGTCGCTGCCGCGGAAGCAGCTGTTCCCAGCGCCTGGTGTTTGCTAAACCTTGGTGGGATGATGGAGGGTGGAGCCAGCGTCGGTGGGTTGGGTGGTCAGGGTGCGGGTGGTCTGGGTGCGGGTCTTCGTCGGTGTCGCGGCCGTTGAGGTGGCTGTCGCGGCCGTCGTCGCCTTACTCAGCGCCCTCCTCCGCGTCCTCCTCCTCCTCGTCCGCGTCAGCGTGGCCGATGCCCCGTGTGCCGAGATTGGGCAGGCGGGCAGTGCTGCCGAAGAGCCCCCAGCACGTGGTGGAGGCCGTCGGGAATGGGGCCGCGAGCGTCGGGCAAGGCGTCGCGTCGCCCGACAGCACCAGCCGTGCAGGGGGGTTGAAGGGGTCATCGAGGGGTGTGTGCTCCGGGCGTCGGGCAGGTCGTCGGCCGATCGCGCGTGCCGAGCAGAGCTACACTGCCAGGCAGGGCGTCGTCGGTCGGGAGGTCGTGGATCTCCGAGCTCCGCGGAAGCTGGGGCCGCGCCCGCGTCGTCGCCGGGGGGTCCGTCGCCGGGGGTCCGTCGTGGCCGTCGGGGTGGCCGAGTTGGCCGTCGAGGTGGCCGTCGCGGTGGCCGTGGATCCCCAGAGTAGAGAGCAGAAAATCCACCCCAATAATAAGCACCCCGACAAGCGAAGCCGTTTAGTAAACGCACCCATGAAAGGAATCGAACAGGGCAGGGCTGTTTAGCAAACGCCCAGGGCTGGTTAGTAAACGCGAATTGTCGGGGTCGGGGTGGTTTTTCCACCCTTGACAGAGAGAAAGGGCGCGTCCGCGAAGCGCACCTCCAGCGGCAGGGGAAACGACGGCTCGTCTGGGGAGGGATCATAAGAGTCGCGGTCGCCTGGGAGGTGGTCAGCACAGCGCAACTGCCGAGGAAGGTGTGGAGCGTCGGAGAGGGCGTCGGTGAAGCGCAACCGCCGCGGGGAGGGGTCGATAGGAGCGTCGAGAGGAAGAGTCGGACGGGGCGTCGGGTCGGCCGTCAAGTGGTCCAGCGGTCCAGCTCCTGGAGTTCCACCTCGACGTCGCGAACATTATGAACCTGTTGTTGCTGGGCCATCTCGGCCCGTCAGCGCTCGTCGTGTAGCTGTTGGATTTGGGCGTCGATGGCAGTGGCGTCGGCCAAGTGGTAGATGTGGGCGCTGGCGGCTGCGCAGGCGATGGCGAGGGCCCGTCGAGTCCAGCGGGCCTCGAGGTCCCACAGGGTGGATGCCATCCACGTCGCGGCGTCGGAGAGGGCGTGGGGTGCGGCATCGTGGGGCAGGGTGTCGTGGAGCTCGCCGTTCAGGTGGCCTTGGACGTCTCAGCGAGCGAAGAACGGTATAAAAAACACTTTTTCGCTGTCGGGGGCGCCTGCCCCAGGGCGGCTGGAAAGTTTATACCCTTACGGTGGCACCGTAGGGGTATAAACTTTCCAGCCGCCCTGGGGCAGACGCCCCCGACAGCGGAAAAAATATTTTATACCGTTCTTCGCCCGTTAACGTCGCGCTGCTCGAAATGATAGTGCCACGGGCCGAGCTGGTCGTCTCGCCCCAGCTCGCGCAGCTGCCCACCGCTATCTCGGGGCCCACCGTGGACGAGGCCGTGGGCGTGGGCTTGCGGCGCAGTCGCAGTGGTGAACATCGGGCTGCTCGTCTCGGCCCCGACACCGCAGCTGCTTCGTGGCTAAACTGCATGGCTAAAGCACGCTGAACGTGTCAGACAGCAAGGTCACTCCTTTCGCCAGTGGATGGAGACCTTTGCAAATCTTGTACCAGGGTCCCGCGCTAGGTTTAGCTTTGCCAGTCTTGGGGTCGAACGGGCGACCTTGACATGGCATCGTCGTTGCGATGACCGTCCTGGCCAATGGCGTCGTCACTGCAGCTGCGTCGGCGTGGCGCGTTGGCGGCCAATTGTCGTGCTGGGCCCGAACGCCGTGCTGGAGTCGATGCTGGAGTCGATGCCGGTGTTTATGATGGTGCTGCAGTCTCTGCCGTTATCGCTACCGGCGCTGTTGCTGCGGTCGATGCAGGGGTCGGAACTGGCGACAGTGCTGACGGTAAGTGCGTTGATCGGGTCACTGCTGTCTTCGGTGCTGGTGCCGTTGCTGGCGTCGGTGCTGGCGTCGATGCTGACATCGGTGCTGGAGTCGATGCTGGCTTTGGTGCTAGAGTCGATGGCGGTGGCGATGCTGTCGTCGATACTGGTATCGGTGCTGTCGTCGATGCTGGTGCCGGTGCTGTAGTCGGCACAGAAGACGATGCTAGCGGTTTGGTCGGTTGCGACGCCGACGTTGAAACAGGCGTCGACGTTGCCGTCGCTGCTGTTTTCGTTGCTGGGGTCGGTGGTGGTGTCAATGCTGGGGCGAAGGCGGGTTCTGGTGCTGGATCCAAATCTGTGCGCAGGGCGCGCGTCGACGCCGGCGTCGGTGATGGCGTCGGGCTGGCGTCGATGCTTGAGTTGATTAGGTCGTCGATGCGGGGGTGGATGCTGGCGGGCGTGGGCGGGGTGGTGCCAGGGTTGGTGCTGCCGTTGGTGCCAGGGTTGATGGTGGTGGTGGTGCTAGCGGCGATGCTGGGGTCAGTACTCGCGTCGGCGCCGCTGCGCATTTCAAACCCTTGTTATGCTACCTAGCGTGCCCCGGCCGCGTGGCCGATGGCATGGCGCAGTACTGGGGTCAATGCTGTCTTTGATGATTGCCTCGGTGCCAGCGTCGCTGCAAGGGCGAGTGCTGATTATGGCAGGGCGACGGGTCAAGCGCGGGGCGGGGCGCTGGAAATAGTCGGGGCGGGGCTTCGCGCCGGGTGTCGGGGAAGCTGTCGGGGATGACTCCGCGCGGGCGGTCGGAGAATCAGACCAGTCGCAGTCGTGGTACGCGCATGAGGGCTGGTTTCAACGCTGTTGTGAGGGTCGATGCGGGGTCGATGTTGTCGTTGGTGATGGCGTCGATACTGGCGTTGGTGATGGCGTAGATGCTGGCTTTATGTGCCGCCTTCTTTGCTGGCATTCATGCCGGGGCTGATGTTGGCGTCGGTGCCGCTGTCACTGTCGGCGTCGGTGAAGGTGGTAATGCTGGCGTCGATTCTGAGTCTTTGCCGGTGTCGCTGCTGGCTTTGATGCCGAATTGCACACTGTCTTCGTCACTGGCGTCGTTGCCGGCGTCGGTGCATGCTTCCGCACTCGCGTCGATGCTGGAATCCGTGCTGGCGTCGATGCTGACGCCGTTGCTGGCTTCGGTGACTGCGCGGGTGGCGCTGTTCCTCCTCCTCGACCGCGGCCCTCGCGCCCCTGGCGGTCCTCCGGCTCGGTGTCGGGCTCGTCGTCGGCGCCAGCATCGTAGCTGCCGTGGGCGCTGGCGCTGGGGCCCGGCGTCGTGATCGGACACGACGTGGGTGCGAACGTGTAGGGGCGACCCAATTCGGCAGCGCTGGCGCCATCCCGTGGCCTGCGAGGTTCCCGCCGCCCGAAGGTCGGCGAAGATGAAGGCGCGATGCCACCATGCGAGGCCGAGGCGCCGGTGGACCGCTTGGGCATGCCTGGCGCGCCGCTGAAGGCATGCCTGGCGACACGGCAAACTGCCCAGGCGCAGCCCCAGCTGCCGCCTTTGCCTCCTCCTGGGCGCCCTCCTCGTCCTCGTACTCCTGATTTTCCTCGCGCCCAGGGTCGCACTCGGAAATCTGCTGTCCGTAGGTGCTGGCCGTATGCTTGACGCCGAACTGCGGAAAATTTACAATGTCGTGATAGCCGCTAGCAGGCGGAAATGACGTCAACTCGAAGTGCTTGCCCGGGTGGCGGTTTTCGGCATCAGAGTCGAGGAACAAATCCGGGACCCATACCCGGGGCAATCGGGGGGGCATTCGTCGGATGCGGGGGGTCAGCACAGTCGTGGCTGAAATTGTGATCGTGGTTGAAGTCGTCGTAGTTGTGGTCGTGGCTGGTCTCGCCTGGGACCTGGATGAAGAAGCATTTGCACTTCAAGATGTGGTTGGTGTTGAGGCTGCCGTGCTTCCTCCAATCGTTGCTTCGCGCCTGGTCATCCTCCTTCCAGTGCACGGGGATGGCGGCCTCCAGCAGTGCGGCTGCGCGCGGGCGTCGGGCCGTGCGCATGGCCGCCGTGGGACCCATGCCTGCCGCGCGGCGCGGGCTGGGCCGACACTCATTTGGGCAGCCCTCGGCAGTGCTATTGATGTTCGTGGACTGGTGGTCGTAGGCGAGAGCGTGGACGGGGCGGTTGCTCTTGATCGCGGGCGCCCATTGCGTCATGGAGGTGCCGCACATAATGTTGTCGCCGCGCCGCAGAGCGATCCCTGGGCGCCCGCAGAGCGATGCTGACGCGCGAAGCAGGGCAGCAAAAAAACAGCGCCACAACAAGTCGACAGGCGTGGATGTGGTGAGGGGAATTGCGCGGCAGACGCATCCTTGAGATCCGACGACCGAAAATTGCAACGTCATGGAACATCACGACCTGAGCCTGGACCCCATTTTGCGAGGCAATCATCGAACCGAGCCGATCCGTGAGGGCCTGCAATCCTGAAACCCGGTGAAAACGCCGGGTATGGACGCATTGCGACGGCCAGATCTCAAAGATGGTTGGCGCCAACCCGTAGCAAGCGCCTTCAAGCTCGGCGCCCACAACGTCTTCCCGGGCTCCAGCCGCGGCGACGCGGGGCTACGCCCCGGAGCCAAGAAGCGAGGATGGCGTGCACTGTCCATCGGAGGTGGGCCAGTTGAGACAACGGCGGCTCTCTCGCCCAGCCCACATTGGCTCAACATCGATCCCTGGTGCCCCTCCCGAGGTCCGCCTTGCCCTGTTTCTCGAGGCGGGCCTTGCCATGGCGACGCCCTCCTCCGCGTCAGGAATGTGATTGCGACCATGCTCGCGAAATGGAGCCATCCCAGATGGGGTCCGAGTAGGTGGGGTCGGAGCATCGCGCCACATCGCCAACGCATCGGCGATGCATCGTCGACGTCGGGGACGGATCCGCGACGTCGGCGTGGAGAACACTGGGTTCCGCATCGAGCCGCATCGGCGATGCATCGGCGATGCGGCGCGATCCTGCGACCCCGTCTCCTCCGGCCCCATCTGGGAGACCTGGGCCCAAGAGGCCCGCGCGAGCTCTCGTGGCGGACGCTCCGAGGCCTGTGGCGCGCAGTTCCCCCCCGGGGCCCGGGGCCAGAACCTGCGGCCACCTCCGCGAAGGAACTGCTGGAGAACGGCTGACTCGACACAAGGGTTTAAGGCGAGCCCGGGGAGGGGAAAGTGACGAGTTGGAGGCCTCCACCGACACCAAAGCAGCACAGGGGGTGGACACCCACGCCAACACATGGGGGGGTGCCTTCACAGGGGTAGCTGACCCTGGACTCCGGTGGTGGAAAAACTTCGGTCACCAGAATATTATTGGAAGCTTGGAAGCTGGAAAACTCCTGGGATCACCTTGGAAGCCAGAATATTACCACCATCACCGAGGTCGGGATCTTCTTCCCTCGGTGGAGGCACACCGCCGACATTGGTGTTGGTGTCCACCTCTATAGAGGCCTGCGACAAAGGGGCGGGCCTGCTCAGAGGGCCCGGAAGGCCCGCCCTGGCCCTGCTGCAGGCCCCTTCGGCTGGAGCCCTGCACGCCGCAGCGCCGGCCCCGGGCAGGCCAGCTGCTGCCCGGCGGGCCTCGCCTGCCCGTCTCATCGCGCCGCGACGTAGCGCCGAAGCAGCGCCGAGTCCACGTCGCGTCCATGTCGAGCCCGCTGTGGGCGCACGAGATGGGGGGCCTGTTTTCCACCACCACCACCATCAGTTGGAGGGGGAGGGGGTCCTCCTCCTGCTCCTCCTCCTCTTTGTCCTCCTTCCCCCCTCCAACTTATGGTAATGGTGGTGGAAAAGAGGCCGATCAAGAGAAGGAGACCGCAGCTCTCAGGACAGGCGGCAAGGTCCCCAGAGTACGCGGGCACAAGAGGGGGGCGAAGGAGAGGAGGGGGGGAGGAAAGGAGGGGGAGAGGGGAGGGGGCGGAGGGGGAGAGGAGGGGGGGAGAAGGATGGGGAAGAGAGAAGGGCGAGGAGAGGGGAGGGTGAAAGAGGAGGAAAGGAGGAGGGTGAAGGATGGAGAGGAGGCCTGCGGAGAAGCATACCGAGGGAGCGGAGGAGGAGCGCGCCTCCCGGCTCTCTGGGCCGGGGGGAGCGTGCGGCAGGGCTCCGCGGCGTGGTTGACCAGGCCGCCAAACGAGGCGGTGGGCACCGACATGGACCCGCGCTCGGAGAAGGCATCCTGAGGGCACCGACGAGCACACGACGATCAAGCCCGGGCGGGATCGAATCGTGCGTTCGGATGGGGTCGACTTCGGATCGGAGCGCCAGCGAATGACTACCTACCAGACCACCCCAACCCAACCCGAAGACCCGAATTTGACCCCAATTTCGGGTTGGGGGGGGTACGGACACCATGTGCTTTTTCAACGTTCCCCGACCCCCCCCCCCACTGGAAATCGAGGATAAATCTGAGCCTTCGGGTTGGGTTGGGGTGGTTTGGTGGGTGGTGACGGACGGGGTCGACTTCGGATCGGAGACGGGGTCGACTTCGGTCGCCAGCGAAGCGCTCCGAATCCGAGACGGGATCGGCTCGCCGCGGCAGGCGCCTGCCGGCCCCCGCCGGTGCCCACCGAGTCGGACCGAGCTGCATCGAGGCGGCGTCGCGGCCCCCGCCGACGCGCCGGGTCACATCGGGACCAAGCCATGGGCGGCCCTGGGAGTGGGAGGCTCCAACACGTATCTCGGCTACTCCAGATTTCGTAATAAAAGGGAGGGGGTCTCATTTCGGGGGGGGTCTCTTCCAGGCCATCTTGGAGGGCCTGGGGGGGTCTGGGGACGATGTTTTGGAGGGTTCTCCCACGGGGGGGGGTCTAAAACTTCTCGTCTGGGAGGGTTGAGACCCCCTCCCTTTTATTACGAAATCTGGAGTACAGTGGGGGCGTTGACCCAAGGAGCGCTCAAGAAGGAACGAGGCCCCTGTTTCCCATCAGTGAAAGTTCGATTTCCCATCGAAAACCTGAGGAAAACCTAAGGCAAGCTGTGCAACAATCCAGGAACACGGAGCCCCTCCCCAACGAACATGGTTCCTTCTTCAGGGCCCCGACTGTATGTATGCAAAAGTCGCCTCAAATCGTACATCGACCAGCTCGCAGGCGCAGCCCATCCGGGCAGGGAAGGAAATCGCCCATGATGAGGTGCGCAAGTCGAACCAGCCACGGCCACGCGCAGACATCGGCAGGCGCCGCTGAATCGATCGGATCGCGGGCAGCACTGCCTCCCGCCATGGAGGAAGGGAGGAGGGGGAAGGATGACGAGCAATGCAGAAGAGGAAAGGACGGCATTTCGGAGGTCCGCACACATCTCTTCGATCGGCTCTGGACCGACCTCCATGGCGCGCGGAGCGAGCCAGATGCGTCGCTCAAGGGTCCGGGCGACTCTTCGAAAATTGACTCCCGATGCCTTGCCTCAGGGGATCTTT
Organism: Prorocentrum cordatum; assembly: GCA_963575745.1. Classification (NCBI taxonomy): domain Eukaryota; class Dinophyceae; order Prorocentrales; family Prorocentraceae; genus Prorocentrum; species Prorocentrum cordatum. The sequence continues at coordinate 91,434 of CAUYUJ010020633.1, read as the reverse complement.
CTCCTTCTGTGGAAGGGGCGGTGGCTGCGAGGCGCCAATTGACAGGCAGCCCCCAGCGTTGCTCGGCTCCCTTATCTTGGGTTTCCTCAGGCGTTGCTGGGATTCCCTGGTCTTGTTCTTTGGGTTCCAAGGCCCTCTCTCGGTTCCCTGGTCTTGTTCCTGGCCATCCTTTATTGTGTTCTCTGGTCTTGTGCCTTGAGTTCCTGAGTATTGTTCCTTAGCTTCCCTGGTGGTTGCACTTCCAACCAATGCCAAGCACTGCCGCGAAATGATAAGCAATGCAAGATAAAGCGAAGTACAGCACTGCCAAGAGACAGCCAGCGATGCAAAATAGTAAAAAGCAATGCCAAGCGGCGCCAGGCGATGCCAAGCAAAGATTCCAAGCAACGCCAAGAAACGCAACATAGAGCAAAGCAACGACAGGCAATGCCAATACAAATCCGCCGGCCCCCTTGTGGGGCAACCAGGCTGCGAGGCACGGGTTCGCAGTTTCCAGTACCAGTTGTAGCTTGTAGTTTCCAGTGTTACAGTTCTGCTTCTTGCTGATTGCTGTAACTAGTTGATTGACCGCGCGAGGAGGGGGGAGGCTCAAACAAGACTTTCCAGCGTCCCCTGGGCGCGTTGTCTGAATTACTGGGGGGGCTCGAAATCGACACCCCTCACGCAGATCCGCGGGGTCAGGGTCCAAAAACACAGGGGAGTTGCCACATTTCTGAAATTCGGTGCCACCCCTCACGCAGATCCGCGGGGTCAGGGTCCAAAAACACAGGATTTGCCACATTTCTGAAATTCGGTGCCACCCCTCACGCAGATCCGCGGGGTCAGGGTGACACATTTCTGAAATTCGGTGCCACCCCTCACGCAGATCCGCGGGGTCAGGGTCCAAAAACACAGGGATTTGCCACATTTCTGAAATTCGGTGCCACCCCTCACGCAGATCCGCGGGGTCAGGGTCCAAAAACACATGGGATTTGCCACATTTCTGAAATTCGGTGCCACCCCTCACGCAGATCCGCGGGGTCAGGGTCCAAAAACACAGGGGATTTGCCACATTTCTGAAATTCGGTGCCACCCCTCACGCAGATCCGCGGGGTCAGGGTCCAAAAACACATGGGATTTGCCACATTTCTGAAATTCGGTGCCACCCCTCACGCAGATCCGCGGGGTCAGGGTCCAAAAACACATGGGATTTGCCACATTTCTGAAATTCGGTGCCACCCCTCACGCAGATCCGCGGGGTCAGGGTCCAAAAACACAGGGGATTTGCCACATTTCTGAAATTCGGTGCCACCCCTCACGCACATCCATCGCAAGGCGTGGTAACCCAAACTGCGAGTACTCCCTCGGCCCTTTAATCCCAAGGTGTGGTAACCAAGCTCGTAAACCATACACGTCTTACCAATCGCCCTGTGTGGTAACCCCTCTTGTGATCAGTTGGTTTTGCCGATTGCGAATCGGCCTCGCATGAAGTTCCGATACTGCTGCACGACAGCGCCTAAGCCTCATGACTTAGCTCTTCCATGGCCCATTCTCCGAGAGAGGGGGCCGGCGGCAGGGTGCGAAGCCCTTATGGATCAATGCCAAGCAATTCAAACTAACGCCGATAAATGTAAAACAACGTAAAGCAACGCCAAACGATGTCAAGCAGTTTTTCACAACGTCAAGCAAAACCAAGGAACGCCAAGCAAGGTCAAGCAAGGCCAAGCAACGCCATGCAAGGCCAATCAACACCAAGCAATTACACGCCACGCAGAACAATGTCAAACAGTACCAAGCAACGCCAAGCAACAGCAAACAACCCAAACAAATGACAAAGCATTGGAAAAGATGCCAAGAAATGCTGTGCAGCGTATTGCTCGGAACTGCTCCACACTGCCCTGGAAGAGGGCAGGCCACGAGTGCCGCTCGCGCCAGGCTCGTGGTCGTGTCCTGTCTGCGCTTGGGGGCTCTTACCTGCGCTTCTCACGTGACGAAAAAGATCGGGAGATGCTGCTCGAAGTTTAACAGCCTGGAGCATATCCCTACCCCTATGCTGGGCACCTCCCCATCACGATGCCAATCTTAGGGGCTCCCTTATTCTTTTGAGGGCGCATCCCTAAGGTTGTCATCGCCTTTTGGCGTGTCAATCTTAAGGATAGGGATGCGTTCGAGGCTGGTAAGAAGTCCGGCCACGACTGCTGGTCGCGCCAGGCTCATGGTCATGTCCTGTTTGCGCTTGGGGGTTCTTGCCTGCGCTTCTCGCGTGACGAGAAAGATCGGGAGATGATGCTCGAAGTCCCCGCCCCGTGCCGCCTTGGGCCAGAGCGTGAATGACCTGCCCCGCTTTCCGCTTTCGCTTCCGGCCAAAAAATCAAGCCACACCCCGCGCCTCCTCGTCGAGCGGCCTGACCAGTACAGGCCGCAATTTGGCATCGCTTGGTATCTCCAGGAAGCGAGGGTGGTCAAAAGCGAAGTATAGGTTTGCCTTCCCCCGCCTTGGGGGCACCCGAGGGCGCCCGGTGCGTTCGGTGGGCCGGCCGAGGCTGCAACGCGCTGCCGCCCGTGGCGCCTCGCGGACGCTCGTGGCCGCCCCGTGCGCCGGGCGGGTCGGCCGGAGTCGATCACACGAGCTGGCTTGCTCGAGACAGCTTCTGCCACGCAACTTTTTTCCCGCCATAGTCCCCGCCACAAAAGCTGCGTCCGGGGCGCTGGGTGGGCCGGCCGAGGCTGCGACGCGCTGCCGCCCGTGGCGCCTCGCGGACGCTCGTGGCCGCCCCCTGCGCTGGGTGGGTCGGCCGGAGTTGCTTGCAGTCATCGGCCTGACCTAAGGAACGATAAATGAGGAACGAGGCCCCTTCCTCCCATGAGTTGAACTTCCATTTCCCATGGGAAACCTCAGGAAAGCCGAAGGCAAACTGCAGAACAATCAAGGAACACCGAGCCCCTCCCCAACGAAAAGGGCGGCCTGACCTAAGGAACGAGAAATAAGGGACGAAGCCCCTTTTTTCCAAGCAGGTTCACGAAGTCAGAGGGAACGGCCGAGCCCCTCGTCGGCAAAATGAACCCGCGCGTCCAACGTCTGAAGGAACACCAGGGGGGCTCGCCGCCAAAAAGGTGGCGGAACGCATGCAAACCTGAGGAACGACCGAGCCCCTTTTGAAAAGTGAGTGTTCCTTATTCAAGCCGCTCGCTGTACACGAGATGGCTTGCTCAAGACAGCTTCTGCCACGCAGCTTTTACTGCCATGGTCCCCACCACAAAAACTACGCCGCATGCCTTGCACCACATGGCTTCCACCGCAAGCTTCCACCACACATGCAAAAATTCACTGTTTGGGGTCAACGCTGGCTAACATTTCTTGCCAACCAATCAGCGCGAACATGCGAGGTGCCACTCTTCAGAACAGGTGTGCCCCGTGATGCCGTGACTGCCCCGCCGCGATCGCCCTCCACCCTAGATGGCCCCTGCGGGCGCCATGGCTAAGCAGGCCAACACCCCCGCACGGGTGCGGCCGTCTGCAAGCATGATGACGAGGCCGAGCCTCAGCAGCATGTTTCTGCTGCAGGATCAATTACTGGCCATCGCTCGGACGTCCATTCCCTGTTACCTAACAGCGAAGACTGATAGGTTTCTAGTGGTGTCAAAAGAGAGCAGCAGATGACTCCACAGGGGGGTCGGGGCGGGACCCGGGGCGGCTGCCGCCGAAGCCCAAATCGCCTGGGACATCCTCGCAAAATCGCTCTTGGCGCTCCCAGAACTCCATTCCCGGGCCACATTTTGGATGCCCGGAGCCAACTGTAGGCCACTTCGTGGTCTTCGAGTTCCCAGAACTCCATTCCCGGGCCACATTTTGAATGCCCGGAGCCAACTGTAGGCCACTTCGTGTCTTCGAGTTCCCAGAACTCCATTCCCGGGCCACATTTTGAATGCCCGGAGCCAACTGTAGGCCACTTCGTGTCTTCGAGTTCCCAGAACTCCATTCCCGGGCCACATTTTGAATGCCCGGAGCCAACTGTAGGCCACTTCGTGGTCTTCGAGTTCCCAGAACTCCATTCCTGGGCATGATTTTGAATGCCCGGAGCCAACTGTAGGCCACCTCGTGTTCTTCGAGTTCCCAGAACTCCATTCCCGGGCCACATTTTGAATGCTGAGGCAGGCTGATGCTGAGGCTGATGCAGGCTGAGGCTGAGGCAGGCTGAGGCTGAGGCCGAGGCTGAAGGCAGACTGAGGCTGAGGCTGAAGCAGGCTGAGGCTGAGGCTGAGGCAGGCTGAGGCTGAGGCTGAGGCTGAGGCTGAGGCAGGCTGAGGCTGAGGCTGTGACTGACTGCCGTTGCCACTGCGACTGTCATCGCGAATGCGACTACGACTGCGAGAACAGCAGAATTCTACAACTGGATTCTCATCTGAATCTTAAGGGGAATGCTTCCAAATATGCTCCTACACATCGCTGTTAGGTTGCTTTGCCGGGATTTTTTTTTTCGGCTTCGCGCGTGGTTTTTCGCCAAATGGTCAAGGATGTTCCTCGATGGTCCTCGCCGAAGGAAAAATGCACACGTCCGAGCGATGCCAAGAATTAGCGGCATCGCACCAGGACGTCGGATTGGATCGGAACGTGCGACGGATCGGGCCTCGTCGGCCCGGAGCAGAATCCGAATCGGATCAGCCGCGCCAGGATGCACAGCGGCGCAGTCCACGCATCACGCCGCCTCGGATCGTCGGGACATCGGAATCGGATCGGACCGACACGGCCATAACCGATATTGAATCGGATCGATCGGATCGACATTCGGGCGCTTGTTCACGGGGGGGATAAACGGGAGGTCAACAAACGTGCGCCTTCCCAGCACCGTGTGGGCCCACGGTTCTGGTTTGGGATCCGTCTACAGCCCGTTCAGGGCCACCTTCTTCCTGCAATCCTCAATCCTCCCCGCTACCGAGCACCCGAGGACTGGACCCTGTGCTGCCCCGGGGTCCTCTCCCTGGCCGCGGCCACCAAGGGTGTTCGCGCGGGACCGCGACCTGCGGGGCGCCGGGGGAAGGGGGGAGGGAGAGGGGGAGGCCAGGGCGGAGGGGGTGAGTGGTGAGGGCGAGCAGGAGGAAGGAAGGGCTAGGATGGACGATAGGGAGGAATGGCTGAGGGGGGGAGGCGATGACCTGTAGTCGGCGATACATCGTCGACAAATCAGCGACAGGCCCCGGAGGGGGAAACCGCACGTTCCTGGGCGGGGTGGGGGGTCCGGGCCCTGATTGGCGATGGGTGGGAGGTGGGGGGTCGATGTTTCCCCCACAGGTGGAGGCGAGAAGGGAGGAGGCATAGCCATGATCAGAATGAGCTGGTGGCGGCACTGCTACTCTTCGGTGAGAACGGGGAGGAGGAGCTGAGCGAGGTGCTGAGGGAAGGCAGGCGTGAGGAGGAGAAGGGGAGGAGAGGATAGGGGGGGATGACAGGTCAGAGGAGTCACAACAGGGCTCCTCCACCGCCCTACGACGTCCACCCTCCTCCTCTTGCTGCCTGCTCCAGGTCCGCGGACAGCCCGGCTCCACAGTCAGCACCACGGGGGCTGCCCACGCCTGACCGTTTCGCCCCTCGGTCGAACAATCCTCCACCCAGGACTACGCGTGACCAGTCCGCACCAACTTGAATATCAGCGTCACATATGGAGAAACAAACAACAGCATAACCACAAACTTCTCTAGGGCCGCGAGGAATTCTTGGATCTGCGGTGAACCACCTCGCGGGTTTCTTGGATCTGCACTGAACCAGCCTCCATGGCGCGCGGATCGCGCCGGGCGGCGGCACCGGAGACGCCGCCAGGGGGGCCCAACGCCCATCCAAGACATCCGCGCGGAGCTCCGAGAGTTCACACACGCGCCGTACTTTCTTCTTCGGACGCCACTGTCGAGATCATGGGATCCTCACCATCCCCCTCGTCATCGAGGGCAGACCAGGGTGTGATCATGCCCCACCGCACCCCTGGGCGCAGGTGGCTCCCCTGAGCGGGCCCCGTTGTGATTTTCGGGGCATAACTCGGGCCTCCAGTGGCCGTCCAGGACGATGCGGGCACTCCCGGAACCCTCTCGGAGAGGCGCAGCTGCTGCAGCTGCTGCAGACTGGAAAACCGCTGAGTACGGACGGAAACGCCCGAAAACCTCGGGTGTCGAAAGCTCGAAACCAGCGCAGGGCGCTTGAGGCATCCATTCTTCCACGCCCCGTATCGAGACGTCCATCCTTCCACGCCTAGCGGGGAGGGCTGCAGATCTCTCGGGGGGGCAACGCGTCGGTGAAGGCAAGCCCTGTTGGGAGCACACGTGCTCGCCAGCCCCGCGCGGGGAGCAAGCACTGTCGCCCCTGCAGTGGGCAAGCCTGTTTGAAGGCAGCCGTCTTGCCTACACCACGCCGCACCGCTTCCTCCCCCTGGCCTGTGGACTGGAGGAGGTGGCCGCGTCTGGCCGAGCGTGGAAAGAAGGCCGAGCCATGGCTGAGAGTCCTACAAAGTCCATGTTAGGAGACGCCTCGGATGGAGCGCTGAATACCTTTGGGGCCCTGCTTGGGCTCCGGGGCCCCTGTCGGGCCTGCTCGGGGTCGTCTTGAAGACTCGGAGAGGCTCATCGGAGGAAGAAACATCGAGGAAGGGCAACATCAACAAAGCACCCAGTGCTGTTCGCTTCTGCAGCCCCAGGCGAATTCACCTGTCCTGCCCATCCTCCCCAGTGTGGCACCCATCGCCCTTCCACTCTGTCCCTCTCCCTCTTTTCCAGCACTTCCCCTTCCTTCCCCCTTCCCACCCCCTCCGTCCTTCCCTCTAATCTAGAGGAAAAAGAACTATGCACATGCACCGATTCTGGCCAGGCCCATCCTGAGCCCAGGATCGGTGCATACGCCCTCCTACCTCGGCCAGGAAGGCATATGCACCGATCCTGGGTCAAAAATGGGCCTTGCCAGGATCGGTGCATGTGCATAGTTCTCTTCGCCCGAAAATCCTCCTTCCTTTCCTCCACCCGTCCCTTTCCCCTCGCCCTCACACTCTTGTCCCTCCCCCTTCCCTCCCTTTGCCCTGCCTCGCCCCGTCGAGTCCGACCGACGCGGTGGCAGCGAAGAGGTGGCAATTGGAGCCCCTGGGCGGGCGATATGGCGGCACGCCGGGAGGGCAGCCAGGCAGCGACCCAGACATCCGACATTCTCCTGGAGGGTTCCAAAAGGGTTTTTGGGGGAGGGGGTTCTCCAGGCGGGGTCCCCCAGGTTCTTCGCACCCCCTATGCTGACGAGGTTTCGAGGCCCCTGGGGGGCTCTCTGGATGACCCCCTCCCCCCAAGTCCCCTTTGGAACCCTCCGGTCATCCACCCTAGACGAGCGCGTTCCACTACTCGCAAAGTAGCTACTCGCAAATGGCCTGGATCTGCCACTGGGAATCTACGACAAAAATACATCAAAGCAGACACGTGTTTGTGGGAAGTTTGTCAGTAGGTATTCCAGATCTCGTAATTAAAGGGAGGGGTCTGGACCCTCCAAGCCAAGCCATTTCAGACCCCCCCTCGTGGGAGAACCCTCCAAAACATCGTCCCCAGACCACCCCAGGCCCTCCAAGATGGCCTGGAAGAGACCCCCCCCCGAAATGAGACCCCCCTCCCTTTATTACGAATCTGGAGTACTTTGCGAGTAGTGGAGAGCGCTCGGCGACATCCGACATCATCGAGCCATGCTCCTGCCACGACGTGCCGGAGCACACCCGACCGCCCTCCTCCTCCCCCGTTCGGGACCGAGCTCCGAGCCTCTCCGAGGGTGCGCTCTGGCCAGAAGGCAGGGGGGGGGCGCCCCGCCGTGGCGACGGCCACCCCAGGAGCTCAAAGAAGCATTCAAAAGCCTGTGGCCTCCTCTGACAAGGTAATCGAAGCCAATCTGGCGCCAATCTGGCAGGCCCAATCGGGCAAACGGGGGCAATCTGGCGAGGGAGCCAACGCGAATCCAGGCTGGCGAATAACCCAAATCATCCAGTTTGGCCGGGCCAGATTGGCCCTTGGGGCCCAATCCAATCCGACAGTCTGGCCTTCGACTACCCAGTCTGATGCGCAAGGAGAGGACCCCTAACCAGTTGAGAGGGGACCTGAGTTGAGAGGTCAAAAACATGATCAAGGATAGGGAGTCTCTTTTGCAGATGTACCAACCCACTACCACCCATGTCCATCACCCCTGATGCCAAAACTGGGGCCTGACCTAGGCTACGCCTTCATTGAGTTATTGATATTGGGGTTAGGGGTTCGTCGCGGGTCGTCCCCCAGGCAGGAGAGCCCAGAATGGAATCGATAAATCGGATCGGCGATCGCAATGAATCGGATCGGCGGGAATCGGCTGATGAAAATCGAATCGGCGGAAATCGGCAGGCTGGTAGGCCTCCCTGGAGGACTCGGAGCCCCAAATCGGAACCCGACGCCGAATCGAATCGAAGCCAGAAGCCGTCGACATGGAATCGAATCGAGGGAGGCATCGAAACGAGGAGGAACCGACACGAGCCCTCGAAATCGAAGCGAAGCCGCATCGAAGGAGGCATCGACACGAGGAGGATCCGCAACGAGCCCTCGAAATCGAAGCCAAGCCGCATCGAGGGAGGCCTCGACACGAGGAGGCACCGCAACGAGCCCTCGAATCGAAGCCAAGCCGAATCGAAGGAGGCCTCGAAACGAGGAGGCACCGAAACGAGCCCTCGAGATCGCAGCGAGGCCGAACATCGAAGGGGCGGCACCGAAGCCCGAGCTCTGGCGGGGCCCCGTGGCCCGACGGCGGGCCCCGGGGCCTCCGCGGCCGCCGTCGGCGGCCGCCTGGCGCCGGCGGCAGCCGACGGCCGACCGGGGGCCCCGGGGCCTCGCCGCAGGCCTCCCGCCTGGGCGTTCGTCGTCGTCTGCCTGCTTCTCCCCTCCTCGTCCCCTTCCGCCGGGCAGCACAGCCTGCCCGGAACCAGCGTGGCGGCATAGAATCGCGGATCTCCGCCGCCGAACGAGGCGGCGCCGGCCGCCATTTTAGGGAGGGCACCTCTTGGCGGGTCCCTGGTATTAGAGTTCTCGACCCCAGCAGCTGCCTTCGACGAACAGTACAAATATACACACACAGACACAAAAATCACAAAGGGTCAGTCAAAGAATGCTGAAACATTAGTCCGCAGACGACTATTGCTTCGACGAAACATCAAAACCCACACACACACAAAATTAGCCTAGCGAAGGACCCAACCATATGCAGCTGTGAGTAGCGTCTTTGCGAGCAACGCATTCGGTGGAGCTCCCTCTGGGGACACGAAGCGCTGTGCTGGGTGTGGCGGACGCATGCGCCCCCCTCGCTGGGGCCTTCGGTGGAGCTCCCTATGGGGCCACGAAACGCTGTGCTGGGTGTGGCGGACGTAGAAAAAATCATACAAAAAGCCGACGGGTAAATTCAAAATATACACACACAAAATCTGAAAAGGTCAAAGAATACTTAAAGATTAGTCCCCAGACTATCGTTTGACTACTTTTGAATAGTCTCCCTGTAGAGGGACAGGCCCGACTTGAGCGTCGCCGAACGCCTCGCTCGGCACTGGGCAGCCCCCCCCGGAGCGGCGCGGGGAAGATGACCACCTACCAGACCACCCCAACCCAACCCGAAGGCCCGAACTTCGCCGGAATTTCGGGATGGGGGGGGGGGGATACGAGCTTCAAATGTGTTTTTGCCCATGCTGCCCGACCCCCCACCCACTGAAAATGGAGAGCAAATCCCGGCCTTCGGGTCGGGTTGGGGTGGGTTGGTGGGCGGTGAGCAGAGCAAAGGCTCAGGGACCCCAAAAGCAGCGACTCTGGTATGGTAGGTTCGGCTACGGTTACACGTGGGGAGGCAACTACTGGGATGTCTTCGTCAGAAAGATGAAGGTTGAAGCCCCAATGGAGGGCTGTTACGCCGCCAAATTGGGCCCCAGAATAAGCGGGACGAAGACGGATTAGGCGGGATTAAGCCGGACTGAGCGGGATTAAGCTAGATTACGCGGGATTGCGCTGGATTCGGACCAGGGCAAAGTCAGAATGTGATCTCCCAGGAGTTGCATCCGAATGCACGTAAGAATGACCCTTAGTCAAGACTAACCTCTGGCGCGTGACCTTCGAGAGCCGCGGGGAGGCCGAACTGGAGCGCGCAAGCCGCTGCTATCAGGACGCCTTCAGCTAGGTGGTGACCCCACTGTGCGCGCTCCTCCCTCCTCCCTCCCCCCTCCTCCCTCCTCCCTCCTCCCTCCTCCCTCCTCCCTCCCCCCTCCTCCCTCCTCCCTCCTCCCTCCCCCCTCCCCCCTCCCCCAAAGGTCACTCTGGTCAAGGGTCACCTTTAGGCTAGGTGTAGCCGATAGGTTCGTGCGGAGTCGGCGCGCGCAAAGGCTTGCGACACCGCCTCGATGGTTGAACCTTGAACCGATCGCGACCCCGAGCGTTCGAGGTCAAAATCCGTCGGGCCCAATGACGTCACCGCGTTCCTCAGTGCTTCCGCGTCGCAGAATTCAATCGTGAACGCCTTTGCCGGCGTCGACGGCGCGCCAACGTCGCATGAACCTACCGCAAACCAACACGATGGCACTCCCGAGAAGACTGCAACTGCGGGTCGAAACTTTACCCATCCTCCGCTGGCTTCCGCTGGATCGTCCAGAATCCTGGTCTGCAATGTCCTGGTGCCCTGGGCCCAGAGATTGGGGGGCGTCCAAGAGGGGGGTTCGCGACCAAGAGGAGGGTTCGCAAATCCTGGTCCGAGGCATGTGCGGGGACCTAGGGAACCGATTGGAACAAGAGGAAGGGCTACGATATCTGGGTTGGTGTCAGGGCCCCTGCCATGATGATATGCACCCCGCACGCCTAGGTGCATAAGAACTTGACCAGAGTGAATGTCTGCGACATTACGACGGTGTGCATGTTGCCACTTGGGCGCAAACCGGCCGGCGTCTATAGTAGTGCGGCAACACGTCACCTCGTGGTCAGTGCGGGTCTGGCATCTCAGGGTAGCGAGACCCAGCGCGCGGCCGGACTTAAGACAGAAGCATCCTTCAAGAACATCCAGCAGGCACGAAGACCATGAGGGTACCCTCCCCGAACCGACCCCGATCTTATACCACGGTCTGACCGTACCCCCCCTAGTCGCAGGTCGGGCATGTCTCCCTACAGGCGGAATTTGGGAGACATGTTAAAACATGACAACAACAAAAAACATAGTCAAAACAAATCAAAGCATCTTCCCCAGACTGATTTGTTGTACTGTTTTTGAACATTCCTCCTGTAGAGGGACAGGCCCGACTCAACCCTACTCCGAGTGTCTCAATCAGCGTCGGGGGGCGTCCCCCCCCCCGACAGCCCCATCTCGACCCCCGTCGCGGGCAGCCGCCGCGCGCTGAAGGCGCTCCGACTCCCGTCGCGGCGCGACGAGGCGAGGTCGACCCCCGTCGGGGGGGTACCCCCCCCACGCTCCTTCGGAAACCCAGAGTCGTCGGCACCACACTCCTGGCGGCCCCCTCTGGCCTTTGGTAATCCCCAAACGTGGTGGTGACAACACCTGGCGGTGAGTCTCGGGCGATTTGGTGTCACCACCCGGTTTGGGGACTCGTGCGGTTTTCCGAGGATGTCCCGAACACTGGCGGGTCCAGGAGTCACAAAACCCGGTGGTGACCCCGTGTCCCCAAACCCAGCGGTGACCTTTTTGGGGATTCCTGGTCGCCACCTGGTATCTCACCACCCAGTTTGGGGGTTCCCAAGGCCTGCGGCGGCGGCACGCCAGGAGGGCAGCCGGGGAGGGGGGGGCGGCGGAGGCCTGGGCTGCGGCACTTCTCCGCTCGGGCGAGGCGGCGGAGCGCCGGAGCGGGCGCCGAGCTGCAGCCGGGGGTGCTCTTGGGAGCAGGGCTGGACCCAAACGTTGTGTTTCGCTTTGCCCACCCGTTTTTCTGCACGTTTTTCGCAGCCGGGGGTGCTCGGGGAGCAGGGCTGGACCCAGACATTGTGTTTCGTTATGCTGTCGTGTTGCTGTTCGTTTTGCCCACCCGTTTTCCTGCACGTCCCTGCCAAAAGACGAACGGAACGAAACACACAGCCGAAGTCCAGCCAAACAACGTTTAGGTCCAGCGTCCAGCCCTGTTGGGGAGGACACGCGAGTGGACGCAAGACCCTTCCGAGGGCCACATGAGCGACGATGCAAAAAACGGGTCTTGCGCGAGATGGCATAGCGACCTTACGCGGTGATTTACGCGGGCCGCCAGAGCGGCACGCCACACTGGAGACGAGGAGACTTACGCGCGACCTTACGCGAGCAACTTCCGCGCCAGTGTCGGCGCAGACGACCCCGTCTTCTTTCCGTCGCTCACATTGCCACACGAATGTAGAGGGCATGGGTCGCGAAACAAATGACACTTCTTTAACGTCGCGGCGCGGCAAAGGGCAATCCGCTCGCGCGTTCAAGTTGCCGTGGGGGCACGGCAAACTGCTTGGCCGGCTGCCAGAGCAGGACAAGGCAAAGCGGGGCGGAGGACACGAGGGGGAGGAACAAAACCCAGCACACAAGGGTACCCTTGATTTGGCAGGGTCGACCTACGAATCAGCCTCGACTACATGTCGCGACAGCCGAACCCTCGAGGGGCAGGGCTGTGGGATGAGACGGCCCGCCGCTCCGGTTGCGAAGGGGGCCCGAGGTGCCTCTTGGGTCTCTCCGCTGGCACTCCCCTGGCGTGCCTCGCGCACCCAAGCGTACCCGAGGGGGACGCCCTGGTCCTCCTCCGAAGGTTCCCTGCGGGTGATTGATCGGCCGTACACCAGGATCCCGACCCCTGAGACGGGCCCAAGTGGGGCTGCGTTCGTCCTCCAGGGTCTCAGGAGGGCTGCGTTCCCACCAACCGTCGATTCTCCTGGATCGATGGCGGGCGCAGGATTCGGATCTCGCATGTCCTCGCCGCATTCCAATCCCTACTACCCGGAAGCCCATCGAGTTGCCTGAATGGTTGATCGCCAAGGGCAAGGATCGGATTTCGCCGCCGAGGATCGGCGGCTAGCCCCAGAGGGACCTGAGAAGGAGCAAGCCATGGCAAGAGGCAACGGGGCGTCTCGGAAGCCCTCCGGCCTTCCGAGAAGCCCTTTGTGCCTTCGGGGGGAGGCTCAGGACACTCCTCAGCAGGCCCGAGGACTTATGAGCCTTCGAGAAGGCCCGCCTCCCTCCTCCTCCTCCTCCTCCTCCTCCTCCTCCTCCTCCTCCTCCTCCTCCCACTTCCCCACGGACTCGCCGCGGGGAGACGCAACCCTGCGATCCGTGCAGCGCCACTCTTGCACACCCGGGCGGCACCGAGCCCGCTCTCGGGCCCGGCGGGCCCTCGCAGCTCGAGCCGGCTCGAGAGGTGCCGCCAAGTGGTCGGGGCCCGGGACTCCGGCCGCAATTGCTCACGATCCCAGGCGTCCAACGATGTTTTTTTTTTTTTTCAGTGCGCGGCCCCGGGAGAAGACCCGACCCCTTCCCTCGGGGTCATTGTTCATCCCGACTCCGTTCTTGGTGGCCAAAAAGGGGCCAGGCAAGTGCCGGGCCCCGTGCGAGGCCGGAGTCGATGAACACCCCGCCGAGGTCGGAAGCAGCACGTCGTGGGAGATCTGGGCTGCTGCATTTGGGGCGTCGTCGGATCTCCGCTGGGAGCGGGGAGCGGCGGCGGCGCAGCCGGGAGAGCGGCGGCCGACCGCCCATCCAAGGTCTCGCCCGGCACGTCTTGGAACGAGGCGCCGGCCCGGTACGAGGAGCTCGCCGACGGGTGGAAGGAGGACCCGCCCGCGGCCTGGCAAGGGCCCCGAGAGCTATGCGCTTCCCCTTCTGCATGCCGCATGATCTCAAGCCCCCTCTTGAACACCGGGGCCCTCACGGGTCGATCCGGCTCGAGAAGTGCCGCACGGAGGAGTTGGGGTCCAGGGGTCGGGTCATGGCCTCTAGGGGAGGAGCAAGGAACTGCATGGACAGAATTTCTCGGAGGTCCGTGCAGATTTCTTGGATCGGGGCTGGGACCCCCTCCCTGGCGCGTGGAGCTCGCCAGGGAGAGGGCGCCGAAAATAGAGTCTCCCCGCCGCGCCCCGCAACGCCCGCCGGGCCCCTCTGCAGCGCTCCCGAGGTGCTTCGGGCTCCGGGCCGCTAGGTCCCAGGGTCGCTTGACCCAGAGATGATGCGTCGCGACGGAGGCAAAGAGGAGGAGGGGAGGAGGCCATGGGAAAGAGGGGACTGGGATAGGTGGGGTGGGGGTTGGGGGGCGCCCAGGCATCAGGCATCCAGCAACTTTCTCAAGGCACGGGGCCCTGGAACCTCTCGACCCCTGCCTGCCGGGGGGGCCACTCCTCAGCCCGAGCCGTTAATTGACTCGACCACCGAAATGAAGTGGCTCTTCCGTGGCTCGCCAGCCCTAGAGTAGATGAGTCCCAACATTCGCACACTTGCGTGCGGCAAGACTGCCGAGCTGACGCCCCTGGGCCCAAGCCCCGCCTCCACAGCGTGACAGAACGCTGGAACGAACCTGGCCGCCTTGGCCCGAACATCGAGGCGCCGGACCTCTGGGAAGGTCCCGCGCTGCCCGCTGCGCGGCGCGCGGGCGCGCGAGGTCGAAAAGCGCTGTGACGCACCGCGTGGCCACCGCGGAGGCTCCAACGCCTCCACCGCGCGGACTTGGGGCCTCGGACGCCCTGGTCGCCCGAGGCGTCCTCGGAGGACGCCCCGCGTCCCCAAACTGGGCGGCGGCCCCGAATCCCCACGGACCCACCACCTCGCCGTGGGTCGGCGGCGCGCCCCCCCAGGGGGGGAGTGAGAGGGCGCGGGCCCTCTCGGGAGGCTCGGCAGTCCTCGGGCCTCCCGGGAAGTCTCCGAAGAGCCTGCCCCGAAGACGCAGCAACAAAAAAACTCTCAGAAGGCGTGAGGGCGTCTGAGAAGCCCCGCCGCCTTATGAGAAGACCTTCTCCCGGCGTCGTGCCTGGAACGTGAAATATCGGGACCCCTCCCCCGGGACCCGTTTTTCGTCCCGAGTCGTTTTGTTGACGGTCCCGAGGCCCGGGAAGGGTCCCCGGAGGCCGAAAGTAGCGAAAAACCTCCCGTCGTTTTTTGTTCACAGCGCGCTGGGGGTCTGGGAAATGAGAAGGCCTTTTCTCGGCGGCGAGCGAGGGGCGGAAATGAGGAGGAGAAGGCCTCATCAGAAGTCCTGGAAGCCCCCCGGTCTGCGGAGAAGTTGTCTGAGCCTTCCCCGAAGCCAACACTTCTCAGAAGGCCCGTGAGGCCTTCTGAGAAGGCCTTCTCCTCCTCATTTCCCCCCCTCGCTCGCCGCCGATGTTCTCCTTCTCGCTTCCCCCCCGCGCTCGCCGCCAGGAGGAGGAGGATGAGGAGGAGGATGAGGAGGAGGAGGAGGAGGAGGAGGAGGAGGAGGAGGAAGGGGAGGAGGAGGAGGAGGAGGAGGGGAGGAGGAGGAGAGGAGGAGGAGGAGGAGGAGGAGGAGGGAGGAGTGGGATGTGGAGGGGAGGAGGAGGAGGAGGAGGAGGAGGAGGAGGAGGAGGAGGAGGAGGAGGAGGAGGAGGAGCTTGGCGGCCCCGGCTCTTCGCGCCCTCGGGCCGCGCCCGCCCAGGCCGCGCGGGGCGCGGGCCGCAGCTCCCGGCGCCGCCGCGGGCGGCCCGCGGCCACGTCGGCCCCCGTCTGTCTTCCTCCTCCTCCTCCTCCTCCTCCTCCAGATTCCTCCTCCTCCTCCTCCTCCTCCTCCTCCTGCTCCTCCTCCTCCTCCTCCTCCTTGTCCTCGTCCTCCTTTTCCTCCTCCCTCTCCTCCTCCTCCTCCTCCTCCTCCTCCTCCTCATCCTCTTTCTGATTATCCTCTTCGTCTCGTCATCGTCTTCGCCGCCTCGCCTCCAGCCCCGCTCGGTTCGAGCGATCAGCGAAAATCGGCGTTGGTGGGTTCTCTTAGATGCTAGGCTAGATAGGGGGAGAGGACGAGGAGTATGAAGATAAACCATAACTCTGGCGGCGTGAATGCGGCATCTGAACAAACGTCGCGTTTTATCAACAACTCATGCGACATGCAAACTGGAGGAGGGGTTGAACACAAGACTAAACCACTAGACCCCTTGGTTGCTCACCGCTTGAGCGAATCCGCGCCAGTCCATCGTGCAGCCCCACAAACGTGACTTACTCAAAAGGGCGATTAACACTAAAGCATCAAACACATCACTCCCACCGACCTCCTCCTTGTTCAAAATCATATGCACACATGATGAAAAAAACTCAAAAGGCACGCCACCTTTCCATGTGCCTCCAGTGCTACCGATGACTGCGACACGTTTTGATGTTACATCTGAGCGCGCCCGCGCGTACGACTACGGACGCGTGCGCTCTGGGCGGTGGTGCCTGCCTCGTTATGCAGCCCCGCCATGTTGGTGAGGCCACCTCGGGTCGCTGCAAAAGGTGACGCACCCCCTCCCACTCCCTGCCACTCGCCCCTGGGAAGAAATAAAGCTCTGAAGTGCCGGAATATTGGAAATTGCCAGGGATGGAGAATTGCCGCGGCTGAAACGAATATGCCTTGATGAGATGCGATGGCCAGGATTGGGACAACATCTGTATGGAAACTTGTCAAGACTGGAAACTTAGAGAAGAGCTTGCCATTACCACTTTTTCCAATTACCTTGTAATCCTGCTGGCATTCCTGTAGTCCCGCTGGCATGGCAACTTTCCGTTTGGCATGACGGAACATGTCCTGAGGGTAACGGGTCCTGGACCTTGCTACTTTCCCTGGGATCAATTTCCCCGCCCGACTTGCTTTCTGACGGCCCAGGGGCTCGGGAAGGGCACCAAGAGGCAACACATTGCAAAACGCTCCACCCTCAGGACCCCCTTTCTTCATAGCGAGACGTCCCTCGCAACCAGCCTCTGGACCCGTTCTGGCCAGAATTTCGCTGCGGGTCCAGCCGTGGCGACGACGACAGCCTATGATCGAGGTCTCCAAAAAGACCGAGACCACCTCAAAGCCCCGATCCTCGGATCTCCTCGATGGCGATTCGTCACCCCGGCGCGCCTGGAAGCGCCGACGGCCCAGGACCGCCAAGCATCGAGCCCGTTCCGGACCTCCCAGCGAAGGCGCCTGCAGGGGCGTCCCGCAAGCAGCCGAGGACAGAGCGGACGCCGGTTGGCAAGACCTCCGGCAGCTCGGGAAACCCTCGCGCCAGAGGTTTCCGCGCCGCTGTCGGCCTCTGGGGGCCGCGACGGGGTCTCAGAGACCTCTTCTGCTCAGGTGCGCCGAAGAAGGGGGGCCACGAACAGAGAGGTCAAGAGGGAACGTGCAGGAGGAAGCGGAGGGCCAATGATCTCCCTCCCCCTTGTCCTCACCGCCCTCTTGGACGCCCCCCGCCTCTGCGACCCATCTGGGGAGGGGTCGAGAGGTCTGCCCTGGGAGTGGGATGCCCAGACAGAATCGCCTCGTCAGAGGTCTGGGCTGCTGGAGGGACTCCGCCTGTGCACCCCGAGCCCGTCCCGTCCAGGCCCGTCGTGGGCCCAGGCTCGGGGTATGCGCCATCCAGGCCTGCTGCATTCGCGCACCGCACAGGGGGCCGAGTTGGGGGCCACGGTCGTGGTTCACGAAACGTGTGAGCGGTCTACCGAAACACGCGCGCTGGATGCCCACACGCACGCCCACGTGGGACGTCGTTAGAGCCCCCCTGTAGGCTCGAAGAGAAGTGCGAGGGTTGTGCCAATGGAGGCACGTGAGGAGAGCATGACGCAGCAGTGCAGTCAAGCTACTACAAAAAGGAACTCCAGACAAGGAGCGAAGCCCATTATTGGACGCAGAAGCGCCTGGGTCCACGAGGAGCGCTCAGAACACAACGATGCAGGGGCCCAAGGAGCACGGGGTCCTCTCCGAAACCCAGAGTGGTGTATCTCAGAAGCTTGACTGCGGCTGCAGCGACTGGCAGCGCAGCAGCGGCAGTGGCAGGAGAGGCGGCCGAAAGCGGCAGCAGCCGCAAGGCAGCAGCAGGCAGCGCGCGGCAGCACGAACGGGAAAGGGAGCGGGAGGGCGGGAGAATCACAGGGGATACGTCGACCCCTTATCCCAGGCTTCGTGAGGTCTTCGAATGGACCTAACATTTTGAAGCCCGACCCTGGGATATACGAGGGGGGGTGCGTCCATCCTCGATAGGGGTTCGTCCGAATAGCCCCCTGGGGGTGTATTCCAGGGTTCCGCTCCTTTTCTTAGCCACTTCATTCTTCGTCGAAAAGCCGGGGGGTGGGATAGAAACATCGCCTGCGAGGGAGGGCGGGAGAAGACGGCAGGAGTCGCACGGCGCAACGAGAAGAACACGAGGACTTGGTCCTCCTCCTCCTCCTCCTCCTCGCCCCTGGGGGTCAAGCTCTTCACGGCAACGAACCCTACTCCCTCCTCCCCCTCCCTCTCCTCCTCCTCCTCCTCCTCCTCCTCGCCCCTCGCCAAACCTTGCCGCCACGCGACCCCACAGGATTCAACAGATTATCCTGTGCGCGCCTCGGAAAGGCGCCATGTAGAACTGTGGACATGATTCATGGGTTAATTGATTGGGGTGGTGGTGGCTGCTTGGCTTTGCTTTCGTGTTCCGAGACAGATAGGCCCAGACCGATCAATCAGCACGGGTGTTGAACGGGTGCTCTAAAACCCCACGGGCCATCAGAAAAAGTGGTGTTGATTCCATCTCCTCCCACTCATCTCCCCAGACATACGTTTTTGAAGGGGCCCTGGGACACACAAATAAATACACACAAATAAAAAGGCTCCCCATATTTTCCCATATTTTCTGGGTGTTTGTCTTCCCGCCCAATTCCCATATTTTCCTATATTTTCTTGAGGATCGACGATTAATTGTGTCTGTGTTTTTTTCCCTCCTGAGTTTTGATTTGATCGATACGCTGCCCTCAGCCATCCCGACCCCTTCCCCAGGGCTGGCTTTTCATCCCGAGTGGTTTTCTGACGGTCCCCGGGCCCAGCGAGGGCCCCCCGAGGGCGAACATGGCGAAACGTGTCTGGGCCCCTCCTCCTTCTCGCCATCGCTCGGACGTCCATTCCCTGTGTTTTTTTCCAGTTTCGTGCGTGGTGTTTTTTCGCCAAATGATCAAGGATGATCCTCGATGGCCCTCGCCGATGGAAAAATGCACACGTCCGAGCGATGCCAAGCCTCCTCCGCGCCCCTAAGGGCCGGGCCCTTCACGGCAACGGCCCGCGCCCCCGCTGCAGGCGTGCCCTCCCCCCCCCCCAGGGGCTCCCGGCGGCACGCCCGCGCGCCTGCTGGCGACGGCGCGCCGCCGCCGAGCACCGAGCCGGTCCCGGCCCGCGCGAAGGCGCCGCCGGCCTCCGGCCGAGGCGGCGAGGACGACGGAGGCGAGGACGACGGCGGCGGACGGACGGCGGCGGACTGACGGCGGAAGGACGGCGGACGACGGCGGAGGCGACGGCGGAGGCAACGGAGGACGGCGGCGGACGGGCGGCGGACGGACGGCGGAGGGACGGCGGACGGCGGCGGAGGCGGCGGAGGACGGCGGCGGCGAGACGGCGAGGACGGCGGCGGCGGACGACAGCGGCGGCGACGGACGGCGGCGACGGGACGACGGCGGCGGCGGCGGCATCGACGACGACAGCGGCCACCACGGCGATGGATGCGGCGCCGGCAACGACGACGCGGCGGAGGGCGACGACGAAAACGACGAGCCGCCGCGGAGGCTGTCGCCAAGGTTGCAGGAGGGGAGAGGGGAAAGGGGCAAGCTAGGTGCGCTTCCGCCACCTTAAACACCCAATCCCTCCATCCCATCCCTGCCCATTGCGCTGATGTCTCTCTCTATCCGCAGATGCGTGTCAAAGCCGACCAGGAACTCCGATAAAAGGGTCCATCGTGTTATGCGCAATCGGAAAAGGCGGGCTGTATAATACATAGGAGGGGGAGGTGGCGAGTGAGCAGGAGCATGAGCAGGAGGATAAGGAGGAGAGCATAATGTGAAATGAGGAGGACAAGCACGAACAGCAGCAGGAGGAACTGGAGTGGAAGTGGAAAGAGCGGGAGGGGAAGGAGGACCATGAGAAGGCGACGGCGGGGAAATGAGGGGGGCGACATCGATAAAGAAGGACTCGGATCCAGCAGCGAACCACGCTGGGCCAAAAGGGCCATTCTTAGCGACGGGCGCAAAGCGCCGATCCGAAAATGAGGCTGCACCAGGAGCACCATTTTGAATATGCGAAACACAATGGATGCGAAAAAGAACGATCGGATTATAACACGTTGTCCAATTCTATGTGTACAGACACCAAGAGAGCCAGCTTCCAATTTGTTACAAAAAGAATCTAGCTCGTCAGCAAATGCAGGGGAGAGAGGAGAGTGGCACTCAGAAGGTGTACTTGTAGAGTACGGATGTGAGGGAGAGGCGCAAAAAGAGATCTTGGGCTCGGATTCAACTGAATACGTCGAGACAAGCCCGCCGCGCCCCTCTTGCAAGCTCGGACGCGATGTCACGAGTAACGCTTCTCGGCCTCATACCACCACCACCACGACGCCGACCACGACGGTCAGCATGATGGGACTACGAGATAACAGACACTCCAGATGTGGGACAAATCAATTCAAAGGCATGCGAGGTGGCCTCCGCAAGACAGTGCCAAGAAGGAGGGACGCAGCGGAGACACAGCTGCAGCCACAAGTCACTGTGCCTACAATCAGGGATCCCAGCCCGCCACAGAAGCGATCCACGCTCAACTCACGACACCACATCCTGATTTCGTTGGGCGCCCGAGTTATCCGGGGTAACTCGGGCCCGGGGTAACTCGGGTTTGGATTCCCGGAAAACGAACCCGAGTTAGCCCTGACACGAGTTACCCCTGATGATTTTGGGGCTCTGGACGCCCGAATTATCCGGGGTAACTCGGGTCCGGGATAACTCGGGTTCGGAATCCCGGAAAACGAACCCGAGTTAGCCCTGACCCGAGTTACCCCGGATGATTTTGGGGCTCTGATGTCGCCCGAGTTATCCGGGGTAACTCGGGTCCGGGATAACTCGGGTTCGGAACCCCGAAAAAACGAACCCGAGTTAGCCCTGACCCGAGTTACCCCGGATGATTTTGGGGCTCTGATGTCGCCCCGCACCTCCCGCCACTCTGAAGTCGGGGGCTCTGAACCCCCCTTCGGCCACCGCGCGGGGAGCGAGGGAGCGAGGGAGGAGGGAGGAGGAGGAGGAGGAGGGAGGAGGGGGGAGGGAGGAGGGAGGAGGAGGAGGGGAGGGAGGAGGGAGGAGGAGGAGGGAGCGAGGGAGGAGGAGGGAGCGAGGGAGCGAGGGAGCGAGGAGGAGGGAGCGGGAGCGGGAGCGAGGAGGAGGGAGCGAGGGAGGAGGGAGGAGGGAGCGAGGGAGGAGGGAGGAGGGAGCGAGGGAGCGAGGGAGCGCGGTGGCCGAGACGCAGCGGGGCCCAGGACCCACCCCACAGCCCGCAGGCGGGTGGCACGCACCCAAAAGAGCCTCCCACGCCTACTCGGAAGCGGCCCCAAGAGGGGGGGGGGAAAGTCCAAGAGGGGGGGGGGTGCAGATCGTGACCGGCGGCAGGTGCGCGGCCCACAGCGGGGGGGGCCTGGGGCGTCATGAAGCAAGAAGAGGCGCCATGAAATCTGAGGAGACTCATGGCCCGCGCCATGAAATCCCCCCCCCCCCCCCCGAGTCATCACCCCCCTCTTTTCCGCCCCCGACCTACGGAGGTCGGAGTGACCCCGGCCCCACGCCCTTGAAACCCGGCCGGGCACAGCCGGAGGGCGCCTGCGGTGGGACAGTACGGCAGAGAAGGACCGAACCCCGCGGACCAAGACCCCACACCCCAGGGTAAAACAGGGCTGGGATCGGGATAAATCGCTCCAGAGCGTTGGGGAGCGCTCTCAGAGCGCTCCGGCACGCTCTGGAGCGGCCGCGGCGCCCAAGACACCCTCCAAACCCGCCGATTCTCCGAGATTTCGAGTTCTCCCGATCCGATTCTGTCCCGATCTTCGCGTCGTTTTACAGGGACCAACCCAGGGGGTGCGGGCAAGGACCACGGGGCGCGGCCCGTCCTGCCGCAGCGCAGCCCCCACACAAAGGCCACGACGTGGCGGCTTTCAACACCCCTGGGGCCCCGACGCGCCGCCCGCGCGCCGAGGCACGCCATCCAGGGGCCGACCAGCAGCATGGGCGGTGGACGGGGAAGGAGGGAGGAGACGAGGACAAATGCCACGTCAACGATAACAACGAAGACCACAAGTCGGGGAAAGACCAGTGCAGACAACGGCGTCTCCCCCGCCCAGTTCAACTCCACTAGCATGTGTGCCCAGGCCCCTCCGCGGGACCTTCGGGGCGGAACAAGCTGTGGCGAAGAGAAGCCCCCCAGGGGGCCCTGAAAGAGAACGAAAACCCTAAGGACGGCCAGCATTGTCTCGACTGGCCATCCAGGCCGCCTGGTTCCCGGGCCACAGCTCAAGCCTCTGGCGGCCGTTCGGGGCGCTACTGGCACCCCCAGACGCCTCCTGGCGAGGCGAACCTGCTAGAGAGCACCCCGAGGCTGCCAACGACGTGGCGACCTGCGGAAACGCATGGAAGACCCAAACGCGCGTGGCCAGCCCCCCCCCTGTCAGAACACTCTCCCGACACTAGAGGCCTCCTAGATGGGGTCGGAGTAGATGGGGTCGAAGGATCGCCGATGCATCGGCGATGCATCGGCGACGTCGGCGTGGAGAAATTTGGCCTCAACATCGAGCCGCATCGACGATGCATCGGCGATGCGGCGAGATCCTGCGACCCCCTCTGCTCCGACCCCATCTAGGAGGCCTAGAGAGACATGCGAGCGACGACCGAGGCGGACCGAGGCGGGGCCTGGTTCGCCAGGCCGCCGCTGGGCGCGTGGCCCGCGGGGCCGCCCAGGCGCTGGATGGACACGCGCAGCTGGCCGACCTTCGCGGGCGGCGAACATCCCTCCGCACCCGCGCCGCCCTCGCGGCCCGGACTCCGGGGCGAGACGCGCACGGCCACGCTCCGCGGGGGGCCTCCGCCCAACAACGCCCCGTGTCCGCCGCGGGGGTCCCGGCCCCGGGGCCTGGCCCTCCTTCTCATAACAACACTCCTCCCCCCTCCTCCCCGTTCTCCTTCTGCTCCTCCTCCCCCCTCCTCCCTCCTCCTCCCCCTCCTCCTTCTGCTCCTCCTCCCCGTCCCTCTCCTCCTCCCCCCCGCCCCCCCCCCCCCTTCCCCCGCGAGGCCGCGGGTGCGAACGTGTCTCTCGCCCACGGGACCTCCCTGGCGGAGGCGTCGAACAGCGGCAGCACCTCCCCGCGGGGTCCGCCGCGCCCCGCCGGCGCGCTTCGTCCTCGTCCTCGTCCTCGTCCTCGTCGTGACCCTCCCATCCTCTCACAGCCTTCTCCTGGTCCTTCTGCGCCCCCTCTCCCGCCTCGTCGTCACGGTCGCCGTCGCCGTCGCCGTCGGCGTCGGCGTCGGCGTCGGCGTCGGCGTCGTCGTCCTCCTGCACGACCTCCTCGTACTCTTCCCTCCGTCCCCCAGTGCCGACGCACAGGGACATGCGGTCGCATGGCAACGAAAAGGGCCCAAGAATGAAAAAACAGAGGGATGGCATCGGAATCGAGATGTGCTTTGTCCGTGGATATCCCCGCTCACCGCGAGGAGGAGGATGAGGGGGACGAGGGGGAGGAGGGGGAGGAGGACGAGGAAGGAGGAAGGAGGAGGGAGGAGGAGGAGGAGGAGGAGGAGGAGGAGGAGGAGGAGGAGGAGGAGGAGGAGGAGGAGGAGGAGGAGGAGGAGGATGAGGAGGAAGAGGAGGAGGAGGGAGGAGGAGGAGGAGGGAGGAGGAGGATGAGGAGGAGGAGGAGGAGGAGGAGGGGGAGAGAGCGAGGCGGAGGAGGAGGAGGAGCCCCCTTTCTGGGGCCCTCGTCCTGCTTCTGCCGAGGTGCGCAGGACACAGCCCGCCGCGAGCTCAGGGGCACTCGGCTTCCGACGCCCCCCTCCCCCGCCCGGCGCCTCGTTGTCCATCACGCTGATGTCGCTGATCTGGATGGAGCAACCGCCCACGTAGTGGGACCCGGTCAGGCCCGCTCGCTTCACCTGGCGTGGGAGGACGACGTCGTCCTCTGCCTCTTCCTCCTGCACTCCTCGGGGACCGAAGCTGTCGGAGCGCTCTGGGCCCCTTTTGCGTCTCTGGATGCCCCTGGGGATCTCTAAGAACCTCCTCACTCCCCGCTCACCCCCTTCCCTTGTCGAACGGCTGGCGCACTTCGTCGCCTGATATTCAGGTAACGCATCAACGTCGCCCTTGTATTCCGGGCCCGTCTTTGGGGTCACTGACTGGGGCAGGGACGCGCTCGGGGCACCAACGATGCCCCTGCCGTGCGCCATTTGGTCCGTCCTGCCAGCTGAACTCATCAATCCTGGCCCCCCTTGTGGTGGTCGCCCAGCTGCGACGCGAAGGTTGTGTCACTCACTTTGCAACTTACCCACTTTGCAACTTACGAGCATTCTGGATAGTCACCACTCAATCGCTTGGCAATGCATCCTTCAAGTGGAACATCGCTTCACAGGTACAGAACTTGAAAACGTCATGCCTGGAAGAATGTCTTCAATTGTTCGGAGCGCACGTGCCTATCCCCCCAGGGTCCGAAGACAGACGAACAGACAGACGAACAGACAGACGAACAGACAGACAGACAGGCAGGCAGGCAGGCAAGCAGGCAGACAGACAGACTCGATGGATCCACGCACCGGAGGGTCAAGATTGCTCGCAGACATCAACGGCCCAGTGCTCCCAGGTTCGCGAGCCCACGCAGACTTGGTAGATGCGCGCTCCTGGGGCATCGATCACACGCAATTCGAGGACGCCACGTCTGCGATCTCAGAGTCGCGGCCCTTCGCAGAGCGCCACAGGTCCCCGCCTCCCCAGGCCAATATCTTCGGCATACGGTCTGTTACAGTAGAGCCGCGCCCGAAAGGCCAAGAACTCTTCTCCTCCGACGACGCATCCTCGCGGCAAGAAGTGCTGACGCCCTCTCCGTGGTCCCGTTTTCGACGGTCTCCAAATGCTGAGCACGTCTGTAGACAACTGGCCGTCGGAATTCTTGAGCGACACCCGAGTCTGAGGGCGCAGTCAAGCTAAGCGCCAGCTAAGGAACGATGCCTCTGTTTGCCCCCGAAAGCGCCTGGGTTCACGAGGAGGGCTGGCGGAACAATCATCGAGCCTCTTCCCAACCCGAACTGTTCCAAATCTCAGCGTCTGAACTGTCAGGGTCCGTACTCCCCGGAATTCTGACGTCGTGGTCTTTTCACGACGTGAACACCTGCCCCAGGACAACTGCCTCATCCCAGGTGGCTTCTTGACGGCCTCCGGGCCTAGTAAGGGCTCCGGGGCGTGTAGAGGCTTCCTACATGGGGTCAGAGTAGATGGGGTCGGAGGATCGCACCGCATCGCCGATGCATCGCCGATACATCAGCGATGCATCGGCGACGTCGGCGGTGTATCTCAGATGCCATCGCGGAGCAAATCAAGCTGCACATCGGTCCGCATCGGTGATGCGGCGCTATCCTCCGGCCCCGTCTGCTCTGACCCCATCTGGGAGGCCTAGGGCCTCGTGATCACGGGCACCCCGAGGCCGAAAGCACGGGCGCCTAGCTTCGCCGCGCGAAGCGCGAACAGCTTCGCGCTCTCGACCCGGCCCCCAGGGGAGAAGAGGAGGACGAGGAGTCTGTGACGAGGAGGCATCGGAGCCGAAGCGCGAGGCGCGGACGCTTCGTGCCCTCGAGGGCGCCCGTTGCCGAGGCCCGAGGCGGCCACAAGACCTCGCGCCGCGGCGCTTCCACGACGGCGCGAGGTCGGGGCGAGGAGGGAGGAGGAGGAGGAGGAGGAGGAGGAGGAGGAGGAGGAGGAGGAGGTGGAGGAGTGTCATGAGTGTCATGATCGCCACAGTCTACGTGCAAAGGAGGAGGTGGAGGAGGAGGAGGAGGAGGAGGAGGAGGAGGAGGAGGAGGAGGAGGAGGAGGAGGAGGAGGAGGAAGAGGGGGGGCACCTCGAGGATGAGGCTCGAAGCGCCCGGCGGACACCGCAGCTCCTCCCGGTAGCTCCACCTCGCGGACGGCGTCGGGCTCACCGAGGGCGACTTGCCGCACGCCTGAGATGCGAAAGGGGGGCCAAGAGATCCGACGCTTCGACAACAATCGGAGCGGCAGGTCTTTGGCCGTTTCCGGCCTCCAGCCTGGAGGCTCCAGGAGCGGCCTGTCACACAACGGCCCAGGACGCAAAATTGGCCCCAAGGATGTGGTCCAGACCTCTGGGTCCCACGCATCAGCAAAAGTTGAAGCAGCCGGATGTCCGGGGGACCAGCTACCAAACCACAACCCGACCCGAAACCACCGCTGAGATCGCCAACTTCCAGGGGGGGCACTCCAGAACAGGGAGGAAACACCGTGGGATCCGAACAGCCCCCCACCCGAAACTTGGGAGAGTCTGGAACTTTCGGGTTAGGGGGACAAAAAGTGGCATAAATATAAAAACTCAGAGGTCCGCGCGGTTTTCCCGGATCGGCGCTGGGGCCCCCCTGGCGGCGCCTCCGGCGCCGCCCCTGGCGCGCTCCGCGCGCCAAGGAGGGGGGTCCAGCGCCGATCCGAGAAATCCGCGCGGACCTCCGAGTTGTTATGTTCATGCCACTTTTGGTTCCCTAGGGTGAAGGGGCCCTGGGACACACAAATAAACACACACAAATAAAACGATTCCCCGTATGTTCTAATATATATATATATATATATATATATGTTTTTCCAACACTCCTGCAATGGGTTCTCGTTTTGAATAGAGCACTGCTCGCGCGTCTCCTGCCCACACCTCACGTCCCTCTGTTCCCCGCTGCCTTTCGCCTCGCTCGTCGCTGCGTGCCAGCTGGGAAGCTGCGTTCTGTGAAGCTGTCGCCACTTTCGAGGCCTGCTGGGGGGCCCCGCACAGTGGGTACTCACCGCAGACTCAAATGGGACCTCGCCATCCCTGGGGGGCTGCATTCTGTGAAACTGTCGCCACTTTCGAGGCCTGCTGGGGGGCCCAGCACAGTGGGTACTCACGGCAGACTCAAAGGGGACCTCGCCATCCCTGGGGGGCTGCGATCTGTGAAACTGTCGCCACTTTCGAGGCCTGCTGGGGGGCACAGCACAGTGGGTATGCACGGCACACTCAAATGGAACCTCGCCATCCCTGGGGGACTGTGCTCTGTGAAACTGTCGCCACTTTCGAGGGCTGCTGAGGGGCCCAGCACAGTGGGTACTCACGGCAGACTCAAATGGGACCTCGCCATCCCTGGAGCGCTGCGATCTGTGAAACTGTCGCCACTTTCGAGGGCTGCTGAGGGGCCCAGCACAGTGGGTACTCACCGCAGACTCAAATTAGACCTCGCCATCCTTGGGGGGCTGCGACTTGTAAAACTGTCGCGACTTTCGAGGGCTGCTGAGGGGCCCAGCACAGTGGGTACTCACCGCAGACTCAGATTAGACCTCGCCATCCCTGGGGGGCTGCGATCTGCGAAACTGTCGCCACTTTCGAAGGCTGCTGAGGGGCACAGCACAGTGGGTACTCACCGCGGACTCAAATTAGACCTCGCCGTCCCTGGGGGGCTGCGATTTGTGAAACTGTCGCCACTTTCGAGGCCTGCTGAGGAGCCCAGCACAGTGGGTACTCACCGCAGACTCAAATGGGACCTCGCCATCCCTGGGGGGCTGCGATCTGTGAAACTGTCGCGACTTTCGAGGGCTGCTGAGGGGCCCAGCACAGTGGGTACCCACACGCAGACTCAAAGGGGACCTCGCCATCCCTGGGGGGCTGCGTTCTGTGAAACTGTCGCCACTTTCGAGGCCTGCTGGGGGGCCCAGCACAGTGACGCCACACGCAGATTCAAATTAGACCTCGCCATCCCTGGGGGGCTGCGATCTGTGAAACTGTCGCCACTTTCGAGGCCTGCTTGCGGGGCCCAGCACAGTGACGCCTCCCGAGTAGCTTACACATCAAGTTGATTGTCCATACAAGTTTCGGCCAACTCCTCGTTTCCATTGATACAAATGGGTTGGGTACGTCACAGGGTAATTTTGTCTTCCCCCCCACTTCCCATCTTTTCCCATGTTCTCTGGGGAATCGACCATTCATTGTGTCTGTGTGCTTCTTTCCCTCCTGACAGGGCTGGGCTGGGGTGGCGTGGCGAGGAGCGAGAGAGGTGGGTCCAGACCTCCGTCGTGCCGAAGAGCTCCAGGCGAGCTCCGTTTGGAACATGTGGGAAGTGGGGGGGAAGACACAAACCCGGAAATTATAGGAACATATGGGGAATCCTTGCATTTGTGTGTAGTTATATGTGTGTCCCAGGGCCCCTTCCAGGGTGGGCCCGGACCTCTGTCGTGCCGAAGAGCTCCAGGCGAGCTCCGTTTGGAAAATGTGGGAAGTGGGGGGGAAGGCAAAAACCCGGAACATATAGGAACATATGGGGAATCCTTGTATTTGCGTGTATTTATATATGTGTGTCCCAGGGCCCCTTCCAGGGTGGGCCCGGACCTCCGTCGTGCCGAAGAGCTCCAGGCGTAGGGCGACGAGATCTATGCATATCCACTGCTCCTGGCCAGGCCAATCCTGGGCCCAGGAGCGGTGTATACGCCCTCCTGGCCTGGCCAGGGAGGCATATACACAGCTCCTGGGCCCAGGATGGGCCTGGCCAGGAGCAGTGGATATGTATAGATCTCGTCGCCCTAAGGCGAGGGCCGCGGGCCGTGCTCGGCCTCGGGGGGCCCGTCGCTCGGCCCCTGCAGGGGGGGCCGTGCCGACGGCCACGCCTCCGGGACTGCGGGCCGGCAACCCCCTTGGGAAGGGCTCGGGCCTCCCGGGGGCCCCGCGCAACAGAGGAAGCCAAGGCATCTGAAGGGGCCCTGGGACACACAAATACACACACATATGCAAATAGATAGATCGATCGATAGATAGATAGATAGATAGATATATGGATAGATATATAGATATATGTAGATAGGTATATAGATATATATAGATAGATCGATCGATCGATATATATAGATAGATATATAGATAGCTATAGATATATATATATATATAGAGATCTATATATAGATAGATAGACGTACAGATAGATAGATAGATAGATAGATAGATCGATAGACCGATATATAGATATATAGATATATAGATAGAAAGATATATAGATATATAGATATATAGATATATATATATATCGATATATAGATATATAGATATATATGTATAGATATATCGATATATAGATACATAGATCGATATATATATAGTTATATATATATATAGATAGATAGATAGATAGATAGATAGATAGATAGATAGATAGATAGATATATATATATATAGATATATCGATATATATATATATATAGATATATAGCTAGATAGATAGACAGATAGATATATAGATAGATAGATATATAGATAGATATATATATATATAGATATATATATTGCTAGATAGATAGATAGATAGATATATAGATATATAGATAGATAGATAGATAGATAGATAGATAGATAGATAGATAGATAGATAGATAGATATATAGATGTATATATATATACAGATATATATATATATATATATAGATCGATCGATAGATATATAGATAGATAGATCGATCGATATACATATATATATATATATATATATATACATATACATATTATAAATACGCACAAATGACCGGATTCCCAATCGTTTCCCATATTTTTGGGGGGTTTAGTCTCCCCCCACACTTCCCATATGTTCTGGGGAATCGACGATTCACTGCGTCGGTGTGTTCCTTTCCCTCCTGAGCATCGGGCCCCTGGGGGTGCTGCCAGAGGCGGCCCTGGCCCGGAGGGCGGCCCCAGCTTCGCCCGGGAGGCCCGGGTGGCCTCCGGTGCACCCCTCGCAGTGCCCAAACTGGGTAGCCGAAGCCAATCTGGCGCCAATCTGGCAAACGGGGGCAATCTGGCGAGGGAGCCAACGCGAATCCAGTCTGGCGGATATCCCAAATCATCCAGTTTGGCCGGGCCAGATTGGCCCCTGGGGCCCAATCCAGTCTGACAGTCTGGCCTTCGACTACCCAGCGGGGGACGCCTTGGGCCTGGAAAGCCCCTGGCAACCTCCGATGGGGGGGAGCAGAGGGGATCGTGCGGAGCGGGAGCCGTAGAATTACGACTTGTGGGCAGGCGGAGGGGGGACGGATGGGCAGGAGGAGGCACGGGAGGGGAGGTGGACGAGGGGGCGTGGTGGGGATGGAGGGGGAGCGTGGGGGATGCGCAGTGACGCATGGAGCGTGGGGACGGAGGGGGGCGTGGTGGGGATGGAGGGGAGGCGGACGAGGGAGCGTGGAGGGAAGGGGGAGGGGGGCAGTAGGCGGGAAGGGGAAGGGTCAGGGGGGGAGCGCGGGGACTGGGAGGGAAGACGAGAGGAGCACGGCAGGCCAGGAGAGAGGGGGCCGAGAGGAGCCAGCACAATCCCAGGCGTCTGGGACGGCGGATGTCTGTAAGAGAAGATGGGAGGTAGGGAGCATGTGAGGTAAGGAAGCTTGCTCGGGGAGGTTGCTGAATCAAGAGAGGGAGGGAGTGCAGCCAAGCGAAGAGGGAAGGGGGGTGATCAAATGTGATCGGGGATCTTCTAACCCGGGTCAATCCAGACCCGGGCCAGCAGGAAACCAAAAACTGCAATGCAGGAAGAAAAACTGCAACGCAGGTCTTCGCAAACCCGGGTCAACCAATATGCGCGGCCGCCTCGCGGCCACGAGCGGCTCGCTAACCCCGGTCAGCCAGAAGGGGTCTTCGCAGGATCATGCAGGATCCGGTGCCCTGGCTGACACCCATTTGCATTGACCCCCGTCTCGAGGCTCCCGCTGTGATGCCTGCAGTGACGGCTCCGGCCCGAACCTCAACTTTCGGAGATCCGCGCGGACTTCATGGATCTGCGGAAGAACCCCCTCGCCACACACCTTCCCTGGCGCTCGGAGCGCGCCCGGGGGCGTCGCCAGAGGCGCCGCCAGGGGGTGGCGGGGCGGGGAAGGGGGATTGTGAAGGGGAACTGGGACACACAAATAAATACGCACAAATAAAAATACCCCCCATATTTTCTCATATTTTCTAAGTTTTTGTCTTCCCCCCCACTTCCCATATTTTCCCATATTTTCTGGGAAATCGAGGATTAATTGTGTCTGTGTGTTTCTTTTACTCCTGAGATTGAGGCCCTCGCCGACCCGACCCGGGACGTCCGCGAGGACCTCCGAAACATTGACTCACCGCCGAGCCATGGCCACGCGAAGGCGGGTCGGGAGCACGCGCCGAGGCGCCGGACGCCCAGTGACCCGAAGACCACCCCACAACGAAAAGCACTCCGAAGACCGAGGAGGAGGAGGAGGAGGAGGAGGAGGAGGAGGAGACCACCAGGGTGGAGACCCCGAAGACGAAGGACAGAGGGGGCACGTGCCGGCGGTGCCGGCTGCATGCATCATTTTTCGGGTCTTCGGTGCGCGACGGCTCCGCTTCTCCGATGCGTGGCGGCTCCGCTTGTCCACGTCCGCTGGGGGCCTGCTCTGGGGTGCGGCCCTGGTCGGAACCTTTGAGGCGGATCCAGCCGCGGCGACGAAAGCCCCCCCGAAGCCCGAAGAGGGAAAACGGCCTGCGGGATGTCGGTTCTCGACTCTCGACCCTCGGAAGTTTGCCCCTGTCCTGGCCGACGACCGCTCGAACTCCGGTCCTCGCAGCTCCTCCTGGGCGCCGGCCCGACCAAACTCTCGGGTCGCACCTGGCCAAAGCGGCGGCCCAGGGGCCCACGACACCGTGGTACAACCTGTAGGTGGAGAAGCCAGTACAATCCGCTCCACCTCATGTCCCCCTCCTTCGCCTCCTACCCCCCCCCTCTCCCCGTCCTTCTCCCCCCCTTCCCCCCCCTCCCCGCCCCCTTCCCTCTCTCTCCTGCCAGCCCAGCCCTCTCCTTCTGGCGGCGCGTGCGAGGGGAAAGCAGGCGGGGGCTTCTCAAAAGGGAGGTGCCTTCAGAGAAATACTTCGGGCCCTCTCATCAGCCTTCTCTTGAAGCAGGGAAGACTCCCAAGAACCCGCCCGCCTTCTTAGACGGCCACCGCCTCGCGTAATCCCAATGTGCGTGCGGACACCACCCGATCCCTCTTCCCCCATCCTCGTCCTCCACTCGGTTCCTACTCGTAGTCCTCCTCCTCCTCCTCCTCCTCCTCCTCCTCCTCCTCCTCCTCCTCCTCCTCCTCCTCGTACTCCTCCCCCACCAAGCGGGGGGCAGCCCGCGAGCCCGCCTGGCTGTCCACGCGCACGGAGACGAAGACGGCGCTGCTGCCGAACACGGAGGGGGGGCCAAACAAAAAGAGACACCCGCCCCGGCCTGCTGGGCGAGAGGGGCTCCTCCTCCTCGTGCTCCTCCACCTCCTCCTCGTGCTCGTCCTCCTCCTCCTCCCCCCTCCTTGTCCTCTCCCTCCTCCTCCTCCTCCTCCTCCTCCTCCTCCTCCTCCTCTCATCCCCCCCTTATCCTCCTCCTCCTCCCTCCTCCTCCTCCTCCTCCTCCTCCTCTCATCCCGCTTATCCTCCTCTCCTTCTCCTCCTCCTCCTCCTCCTGCTGCTCCTGCTGCTCCTGCTCCTTCTTCTTTTCCCTCCTCCCTTCCCCTGAGCGAGCGCCGCATCCGACGAACGTCATGCGCGAGCGACCGTTTGTCAGAGCGGTCAGCGGAGGGCCGGATGCAAAACTGGGCGGGCGCGGCGAAGCTCGCCCGCGTCCAAGAGACGCGAAGGAGGCGGGCTGCGCCTCCATCATCTTGAGCGCATTTATGTTGATCCTCCGGAGTCCGACCACGATCTTGAGGACCCCCCAGCAATCTTGACAGCGCTCTTCGAAACCCAACGGGCGTATGGAGAAAACCTGGGGATTGCTGGGGGGATCCCAGAGGATGTCCTAAGACATCCCATGACTTGCTCAGGAGTCCTCAGGATGTGCTTGGACTCCACAGACTTTGTCAAAGGGCTGGACGGGATCACAAGGAATACTCACCTCAAGACCCCGAGTGATGCCTCAAGGACAGGAAATCTTGAGAACCCCGAACATCTCCCATGGGCCCCGTAGGGACTTCCTGAACGATCCCAAGGCTTTCCCTTTTTTGAACCCGGAAGACATCATGCGGAATCCCATGGGATTTCCGGAGGGACCCCGACTTCCCGAAGTGGTCCCGAGGACGTCCCACGGATTCCTGGTGACTTCTTGCGGTACCCCAGCGATTGTGGCATGTGCTGACGGGCTCGAGACGCCGAACATCGCAGAACGAGATCCCCCGCCGGTGCGGCGCAGCATCCCCGCGCGAGACCCCCGCCCGCGCGCGCAGCGCCCAGACGCGCAGCGAGGTGCCGCCCGCGACGCGGAGCGAGGCCCCCACCAGCCGCGGAGCGGCACCCCCGCGGGTGTGATGCAGCCGCGTCGCCACCGCGCGCGGCCCCAGGCCGGGCGCGCCATGCCGGGTCGCGCGGCGAGGCTGCTCCCCATGCGCGCAGCGAGGCCTCCACCGAAGCAGCCGCGGAGCGAGGCCCCGCGATGCGACACACGATGCCTACCCCCTGGGGAAGGCGAGAGCAGCGAACACCCTCCCCCCCCAAGACGCAGACGAGGCAGGTGCTGGCGGGGGTGGGGGGGGCGGGCAGCGCGAGCGCGCACCTGAGCATCCACCACACGATGCTGATGCGGGGGTGGGCGCGCGGTCTCTTGCGCATTCTTCTCCTCCTCCTCCTCCGCCTCCTCCTCCTCCTCCTCCTCCTCCTCCCCATCCCTATCCTCCCTCTCCTCTATCCCTCCTCCTGATACGCAGGCCCCCCTCGTGGCACCACCCGCCGTGCCTGAAGGCGGTCCTGGCGTTTCGCCAGAGACGTCCCCACCACATACGACGCGAACTCGGCATGTAACTCTCGCCCTTCATTTTCAAACGGGTGGCGAAACAGGGCTAGGATCGGGATAAATCGCTCCAGAGCGTTCCGGAGCGCTCTCAGAGCGTTCTGGAACGCTCTGGAGCGGCCGCGGCGCCCAATACATCCTCCAAACCCGCCGATTCTCAGAGATTTCGAGTTATCCCGATCCGATTTTGCCCCCCCCCCCCCCCGAAAAAAGGGGAGGGGGCCGGCAGGGTGGCGCGGGGCAGGTGCTCCTCTTGCCCGCGCCCCCCGACGGAGCTGCTCTTCGGCAGGCCCGTGGCCTCCATGACCTCCACGCGCAGCGCGGCGCCCCCCGCGCCGGCCATGGCTCCTGAGAGAGGGGGGGGGCTGCGCCGCCCGCCGCCGTGCCGCCAGGAGGGCGGCGCAGAGGGGACTCGGAGGGCCTCCAGCGCGGCCGCTTTAAAACAGGGCTGGGATCGGGATAAATCGCTCCTCCTGATACGCAGGCCCCCCTCGTGGCACCACCCGACTTACCTGAGGGCGGTCCTGACGTTTCGCCTGAGACGCCCCCACCACGTACGACGCGAATTCGACATGTAACTCTCGCCCTTCATTTTCAAACGGGTGGTAAAACAAGGCTAGGATCGGGATAAATCGCTCCAAGGCGTTCCGGAGCGCTCTCGGAGCGTTCTGGAACGCTCTGGAGCGGCCGCGGCGCCCAGTACATCCTCCGAACACGCCGACTCTCAGAGATTTCGAGTTCTCCCGAGCCGATGTTGTCCCGATCTTCGCGTCGTGTTACGCAGGGAGGCGGGGCGAGGAGGGGGGCAGGGAGGCGGGGCGAGGCGGGGCGCCAGTCGTCTCGGGGGGACGGCCCCGAGAGAGCCTGGCGGCGGGGAGGAGTGGAGGGAGACGAGGGGGGACTCGGAGCGTCAAGTTGGCGGAATAGGAGTACCAGCTCTGACCAAGTACCCCAGATTTCGTAATAAAAGGGAGGGGGTCTGGACCCTCCAAGACAAGCCATTTCAGACCCCCCCCGTGGGAGAACCCTCCAAAACATCGTCCCCAGACCCCCCCAGGCCCTCCAAGATAGCCTGGAAGAGACCCCCCCCGAAATGAGACCCCCCTCCCTTTATTACGAAATCTGGAGTACAGTCGGGGCGTTGACCTAAGGAACCCCAACTGAGGAACGAGGCCCCTTTTCCCATAAGTTGAACTTCGATTTCCGGTCGAAAGCGCAAGGAAAACCTGAGGCAAGCTGCGAAACACTTAAGGAACGCGGAGCCCCTCCCCAACGAAAAGGGTTCCTTCTTCAGGGCCCCGACTGCATTGTTGCCGCCAACTCCCCCCGCACCGTCCCCGATGTCGCCTCCACTGCTGACCGTGCCTCGTTGTCCGTCGCGATGTGTATCCGCCATTCCTGACCGTCGTCGTCACGCATAGTTGAAGGGGCCCTGGGACACACAAATAAATACACACAAATAAAATGATTCCCCATATTTTCCCATATTTTCTGGGTTCTTGTCTTCCCCCCCACTTCCCATATTTTTGTATATTTTCCTGGGGGTCGACGATTAATTGTGTCTGTGTGCTTCTTTCCCTCCTGAGAGGTGGAGTCGAGACCTCCGCCGCGAAGACCTCCGTGGGCGAGCTCGGAGGGCGCAGCTGCGGGCACGCGCGGGTCGCGGCTGGCTGTGCCGCCGGGTCCCCCGCCGGGCCGAGCGCCCCCTCCATGCTGCGGGGGCAGCAGGGAGCGCTTGCGCCCTGGGCGTCTCGGTGGCCCACCTCTCGTACACCCTGCGAAATGCTTAAGAAATCATGGGTTAAGAAATTCAGAGTCTCAGAACTGGAATAAAAATCCAGAACTTCTATCAAAATCTTGGGATTTACATTGAAACGTTAAGAATCATCGAGACTCTGGCAGAAAACTTAGGTTTTCTTAAGCATCGCCTAGGGTGTACTGTCCGTGGCTCTTGCCCAGGTGCTGGCTCCCCGGGTGCCTGGCCACAAAGAGGGCGCCCCAGGCACGGCCTCGGAAGAGTTTGAAGGGGCCCTGGAACACACACATAGATTCGCACACACATAAAGAGATGCCCCATATTTTCCCATATTTTCTGGGTATTGGTCTTCCCGACTAATTCCCATAGTTTCCTATATTTTCTTGGGGGTCGACGATGAATTGTGTCTGTGTGTTCCTTCCCCTCCTCAGAGTTTCTCGCGCCATTGCCCACCAGGTCTGGGCAACTTCTCTGTGCTCCTCCACCCCCGCCACCCTCTTCCCTCCGACCCGTCGGTCCCCCTCCCCTCCCCTTCCGATCCCCACCCCTCCCTGGGGAAACCAAAAAGTACAGGCACGGCTGCTCCCCTGGCGACGAGAGCCTCCACGGAGACCCCCGAAAAGAAGAAATCGAGACACACCTCCCCTGACCACCTCCCTCTTCGCTGCTCCCTCCTCCTTGCGGCGACCACGACTTGAGTAGGGGATCGACTACAGAATTGATGTACCCCAAGCTTGATTTCCCCCATCGAACCTACGACCTTTGCGTACGACTTCTCGTACCTCAACGGGGAATTTTGAGTATTTGTCCGCCGATCCGACGAGGAAACTAATTCAGGGGTCGGTGAATCCTGTGGTCGACCCCGTATTTCGGGGATGGACAGACCTCCCTTTAGTAAAACGTGGTTTAGTGAAAACGACCTGAGGCCCACACCTGGCGGGCGCAGGCCTGGAAAATGACGGCCGCGGCGCCCTCTCGAGAACCGAGAACGGACAACTCACTAATCGACGTGCCACTGCTGAGGGGTCTGTCCGCCCCCGACTAATCGAACGACGGCGGCGGACTGGTTGGGGGGTCTGCCCGCCCCCGACTGACCGAACGACGGCGGCCACGACCGCGACCGCGACCGTCGCCCGCCCGCTGCGGCGCGCTCCTCGGCCGCCCCCCTCGGCGGCGAGGCGCGCCCGCGCCACGGGAGGCGCCGCGCCGCGCGGCGCGGCCCTCCCCTGCGCGGGCGGGGGGCGGGGGCGCCCGCGCCCGGGAGGCGGCCGCGCCGCCTCGAGCAGCGCCGTGGCCGCGGGCCGCCGCCGACGTCGTCGCCGCCGCCGTCCGGCGTCGCCGGCCTCGTCGTCGTGGGCCACGGGCGGCGACGGCGGCGGCGACGGCGGTCACTGGACGAGCGCGGTCCACTACGGGCAGGCAGGAACTCCTCGCAGACGGCGTGGATCCGCCGCGGGGGCTCCACTCCCCATTCCACAGAGGAGGGCATGATGTTTTTTTTTTTTTGTTTTCTGACGTTTGCGAGTGCTGGAACGCGCTCGGTGAGAAGGCACCACGACGCAACGACGACCACGACGAGGCCGACGGTGCTGACGAGGACCATGACGGCGGCACCACGATGACCGCCACGACCACCACGACTCGTGGTGGTCGTGTCAACGTCGTCGTCGCCGGAGTGTCAGGCGAATTTAGGGATGGGGGGACGGAGGGGATGGAGGATGAGGGGGGGGGCACAGGAAGGAGGGGAGAAGAGGCAGGAGGCGAGGAGAGGGAGGCGGGAAGGAGGGGGAGGGAGAAGCAACTATCTTCATCTTGCGCTGTCTCCCTCCATCCAAACACGTTTGTACCCATGCGTGTGCAATACAATCATGTACATATGCACCTACTACGTATGCTCACGTAATAAGAACGTTGCCTTCCATCGAACTGATCCCGCGATGCAGCGTCCTGCATATCGGACACCCAACTCGGAACGAATGCCAAGCCGCCCGCCCTGCCCATTAACTTCGGATGCGACCTCCTACCCACGCCCGCGACTGTTACCCGCCCGTCGGCAGAAGTAGGTGTACACATGCAGTAGACGGGAAGCATATATTGGGATCGGGCCCGCCTTGAGAATCACAAAACACAGCAAAAACATAGCGATGATTTAAATAGGAAGGCGCTTGAAATATATTCAGATCTAGAAACCCAAAATACCAACTTCCAACTACTGGCGTTTAGGAACTGTTTTTAACTATTCTGGGTAACGGCTGTTACCTGGGGGGGGTTGGGCCGGCCGGCTGGGCCGGCGGCCGCGGCGTGCGCCCGCCAGGGTGCGTCCGCGCCATCGGCACATCAAGTGCCTGCGCGCGCTGCAATCCCTGCGCACGCGGCAATGCCAAATGCACTCGTGAAAGACAACGCAGCCTGAGTGCACCACAGTGCTTCGGTACACCACAACAGCTGCGTGCACAACACCACGTCGCCCATGTAGGCCGCAATATATCTGTGTATACTGCAGCAACCGTGTGCGCAGCAGCGCTCGTGTACACCACGTTGCCTGCGTGCACCAGAGCGCTTGTGTACACAGCAACGCCTGCGTGCACCACAACAACCATGTGAGCACCACAACGCCTGCGCACGCCACAATGTTTCTGT
Organism: Prorocentrum cordatum; assembly: GCA_963575745.1. Taxonomy (NCBI): domain Eukaryota; class Dinophyceae; order Prorocentrales; family Prorocentraceae; genus Prorocentrum; species Prorocentrum cordatum. Next base: position 53,081 of record CAUYUJ010020633.1, on the reverse strand, counting down.
GCACCGCAACGCCTGTCTACAAGTTGACGTGCCAACGGGCACATCAGCAGCTTGCTAAGCTTTTTCGTTGCGGGGCCCGCCACAGACCGCGGAAGCCCTCACCACATCGCCTGTGCACACCGCAGTGTCTTCTATAGTGCAGCAGCCGTGTGCGCCACAGCGCCTGTGTGCACCACCTTGTCTCCTCCTCTTCCTCCTCCTGGGTCTGGTCCTCCTCCCTCCCCCTCCTCCTCCTCCCCCGCCGCTTTGCGGGGCTCGCCGCGGACTAAGGAGGCCCTCGGGGCTCGTCTTTCAGGCTCGCGCGGAGGAGACCTCAACGATGGCCGCGGCCTTCGTGCTGAGGGAAGGGAATACGGAGCGGGAGGGGGGGGACACATAACTCCCCAGAACAATGCTTGCATTCAGGAGGCGCAGTGTTTTCACTGCGACTGTTTTGGGCCCACTCGCGCCCACGTGCTGCTGGATCCAAACTGCATCGGGAAGGCTTGAGCGTGAACAATCGGGCCCCGATGGGAACGGGCTCTGGACCGACGACGTCTCAGATCACGGGTCCAATGGCGGCCCCGGGGCGCCAGCAAGGCCACTTCGACACCCACACATGTATTTGTTCGCGGCCCCAGGATCTGCGAAAGAACCGAAACATGCCTTGTAGCACCGAAACATGCCTTTTAGCACCACTCCATGCCCGTGAATTGGGCGCCGCAACAGGTGGGGAACCTGCGAACTCCACAACACGTTTGTGAGTACCACACATGCCTTTCAGCACCACGCCATGCCTGTGAGCACATCGCCATACTCGCTGAGAGGAGGGGGATCCGCCCTCCAACCCCCAAAAACGTACGATCGTGCACGTTACCCGGGGGGTTGGGCCCGGGTAGCAAGCGTTACCCGCCAGAGGAAAAAAAACGCTCACTTATTTCTATTCCTTCACATTTATTCAACGAAAGCCCGCAACCGACACCTCTCGACACACCACAGGACCGACCTCTCTAGCCGCTGCTCCATGGGCCCAGAGCTTGGGGGGAAAGCCCCCCGAAGCCGGCCACTGGGAAACTTTCGAATGAGGGCAACGGATCCCGAGGCGAACGGGTCCTGGACAAGGGGCCTCTCCCCAAGACCACTTCATCCCGAGCCGTTTTCTGAAAATCCGAGGGCCCAAGAAAGGCCCCGGGAAGCCAAAAACGGAGAAACACCTTAGGACCCGTTTCCCTCAGGACCCGTTCCCCCCATGGCGACGACTTGGAGTCTGGTGCCTGGGAGTCGCGGATAGGCCCACCGACCTGCCTCGCGGCTCCGATCACGGTGACGAGAAGCCAGCCTCTGCCAGATAGGGCGAGAAACAAAAACAAGCAACCTCGATGCTGGATCGTCGAATCTCGAACCTCGATCCAGCTGCATGGCAGAAGCGGAGGCACGCGGCCGCGCGGAGGCTGGGCGACCAGCGTCAGCATCGGCCCCAGACAGCCCAGCGCGACGCACTGGCCTCCGCAGAGCGGGAGGCAGGATGGGTGAGCGGGGCGAGGATTTGGTTCCGGAGCCAACTTCCAGACAGCCCGATGGTGGCGGCAGCCGACCCTTGGCGAACTAGCCTGCGTGAGCAGGGCGAGGAACTCGAGGACGAGGCTGAGGAGGGGGAGGGGGGGACGACGACGACGACGACGACGACGACGACGACGACGACGACGACGACGACGACGACGACGATGATAACGACGACGACGACGACGACAACGACGTTCGAGATTTCTGCGCCTTCTTGGCTCTTCTCGGGCCTGCAAGTGCTTACGGAGACTTCCAGAGGCATTCAGAGACCTGGGGATCAGAGACTCTCTAACCACCAGGGCAAGGGTCCTCTGCCAGAGGAGGACGAGGGTTAGGCGAGGAGGGGGAGAAGGACGAGGAAGAGGACGCGGACGAGGTGGACAATGATGCAGACAAGGGGGCAAGCCCAATACGCTCATGGTTCAGAGTCCAGGCGGCCCAGCATCGATAACTTGTCGCTTTCGGGTTCCATTTTGAACGAGGCCCGCATGGACCATACTGAATTGGTTGCGGAGGAGCTTGCCTTGCACGTGCTTCTGATGAGAAATCATGCGCGCCGACTTGATATGTTGGACGGTGTTTGGGTTTCGGGATGCCAAGAGCTCGTCAGATTGCGAGATTTGAGGTGCTTGCGACTTCGGCGCGTGTTGGGACGAGATAATGTCGCAGCTGGCGCCTGTCCACCATGGTTCCAGCTCGGCGGTGGTTTGTGCGTTGGGGAGATTATCTTGCCAAACAGCGAACTGTCTTCACGGACCATCAGGCTCCAGTGGCCGTTTCTACGCGCCATCGGAGTAATCACCCAGCGCCAGTCCACCAGTGGTGGACACTTCTCCGCCCTGATCCCTTCGCGGTGGGGGTAGTTCCTGGAACTCAGGGCGGGGCGGTTCTGGGGCCTGGGGTCCGCCATCGTCTCGGAAAGTGTCCTTCCTTCCACCGTTAACATCACAGCCTGCCCGCCAGTCACAACGTGGCCGAATCGTGGAGGACAACGACGAAGGGGGGGCCAGGAGGTGCCACCATGGCAAGCGCCAACTGGCTGGTCCGCCTGCTACCGCCACTGCGCCCTGCTCGCTCCTCCTCCTCTTCCTCTTTCTCCTCCTCCTCCTCCTCCTTCTCCGTCCTGGGCCTCGCGCACCCCCCATCTTTCTCTGGACCTCCTCCTCCTCCTTTTCCTCCTCCTCCTCCTCCTCCCCTTTCCACCCCTCCGTAGCCATTTTGGCTCAAGCCATTTTGGCTCAAGCCACGGTGGCCCGAGAGGCCTCCCGCAACGCCGCTCGGCCGTCGTCCTGGGGCTTAATGCGGGGAGGTGCGCCGACCCCTGCCGATTAAGGCCCAAGTGCTCCTGGCAAAGCCAGGTTGAATTTGATCGCCTCTCTTCGGGTACATGCCGCTGCAGCTCACTTTCCTAGTGGTCACCTCGTGTTTTGAGCTGGGCGTTCTCCACTGGTTGTCATTGTGCAGTCGACTTCTGGTGGGCTGGGGCTCAAGCATGTTTGATTCAGGGCTCGAGGGATGAGCCGTATGGCTAGCATTCCCCTCGCCCTCAGGCCTGGTGTGCCCTCAGGACGTTTTAGTGCAGTGGTCGGCAATGTATGTCAAGTGGCGAGTTTTATAGTGTTCTTCTCTGGATTGTGGTCGAAAGGAGCGTGCAGCTCGCCGCATTATGTGTGAGTATTCCTGGAGGTAGCGCAGTTTAGTGCTTCACTGCGGGTAACTACTATTGCTGGGTGATTTCATAATTGTCTTCTTTTGTATGGGTCTTCTCACGGAACGAAATTGTTCATCATGTCTTGCCACGGCTTGTGCTCGTGTGCCACATCGTGAGGGTGTGGCATGCGTCACGCGTCTTGGCGTACGCGGCCTCATGGTGTTCGGTGCGGTGAGCATGGCAAGAAGGCGTTGGTGCAGCATTTCGGCATAGTGCTATTGGTTGTGTGTGCTTGCCAATTCTTTTCTGACTGGTGGTTGACATAAGCATGCAGCTCGCCACAGTGCTTGGGGATAACGCTGGAAGAGGCAGTGCTATTTCGACGCTGCGGGTTGCAGCGTGTCGGTGTGTTTGCTCATTGCCTTCTACGCCGTTGTCTTCTACCCGTCCATGAAGGCGTAGGGTGTCGTTGCTCCCAGAGTCGTGAGTGCTCCACATCTGAAGTGGCTGCCATCCCGTGATCGCGCATTCCTCCTCTTCCCTCCCCTCCCCCCATGCGCTTCCCCCCCGTTATTCTCCCCCTGTTCCTCTGTTCCTAGCATCCTCCTGCTCCTCCACTTCCTCTACGGCCTCCTCCCAATCCCCCATCCTCTTCCCCTCCCCCCTCTCCCTGGTACTGCTGCTGCGTCTCCTCATCCTTCTCCTCCTCCTCCTCCTCCTCCTCTCCCCCTCCTCTTGTTGGGAAGGGATCGGCCTCGTGACTCGGGTTACTTGCACGGGGCGGGGGGTCCGTTGTGTGGTTTACCTGATTCCCTGATCCACAAACAACGGTTCTGCGAGGCTGAAGAGGTCCGTCAGATTCGCATCGAGTGCGTCGGTGACGAAGTGTTGCTCGACGCTCGCAGTAAGGTATATGATGACCCCCTTGTTTGGTCTCGCTTGATCATCGCCCAGTCAGATATCCCTCCTCCCTCCTGGGACCTCGACCCCGTCCTCCAAGACGCGCATGGTGAGGCGATCGATCTCGAGCGATTCCTCGAATTAACCCGTGACCACGAGATGGTAGTGGACTGTTCGGCTACCCAACTCATCTTTCGGGAATGCAACAGGGCAACCTATGCTGCCGTTTTCCTGGCGTCTGGGGAAGAGTGCGTGATCCGTGCTCGCGTCCTTGGAATTGTCTGGCCGTTTCTGTTTCAGACCCCTCAGGCTGCCGAGCACCTGGGGCTAGCTACCTTGAGTGCTCTTGTCGATACTCATAGCGTGCCTCACAGCGATTGTCTCGGGGCCGTCCGACTACATCATGCCAGCCTGAGGGAACAGCTCTGCCCCAAGCAAGTTTTTGCCGGTCTGAGGCGAATGGCCATGGAGCGTGATCCTGATCGTCTCCTCGGTCAGGCGCAGCACACCCCAGCGCAGAGGAGTGAAGAGGTGATAGAGGCGTTGCCAGTTTTGGAAACGTCGGATTGCGCAGGGCAATCAGGATGCTGACAAGCTTGCCAAGCATGCTCTCACTTTGCACCCGGGGGCGCCAGCTGAGACTCTAGAGGCCCTCGATGCCTTGATAACTCGAACCAAGGTGCTCGCAAACATGGTTCCCGCAATGCTTCCCTCGTTCCCCAAACTCGACTTCCGCCGTGCGCCCGAATGACCCCGACCCAGGTTGGTCAGAGACCCGAGCTGGCACGACTGGCAAAGATTTGAACCTGGAGATGCGTGGAGGTGCAGCAAATGTTTCAGTGTGTGTTATCGGGAGGACCGCCCTATGGTGGGCTGCAAGGGCCTTCCCACGGCCATTCAGAAGCTTCGCGGAGCGAAGCTGCGTGGCCACAGGATCGGCGTTTCCATTGTTCAGGACGAGGAATCGCTGCCTCTCGTATTGTGCATGAAGTGCGGAGCCTATTTCAGCAACGCGTTGTGTCCTTCTCGCTGGGAATTGTCCTCCCGCGGCCCCCCAAAGCGGGAAGCAGACTCTGTTTCGCATTCGTCGGGGCCTGCACCCCCACTATTCGAAAGAAAAGGCGGTTGGGTCCACCCGCAATCCTCCCGCCTCTGTCTTGCTCGAGGCTGCCGCTTCGTCCACTGCGATGGCAAGCTCCACCTCCTCGCCCGCTCGCGCGAGCCTCATTTCGACTCCTGGAATGGAGGCCCTGGCTGAGCGGATCCGTCAACGCGAAGCGGCGGCTAAAGCAGCAGTAATCCCCTGACATATGCGCAACAAACGCCTTTGACAAGACAATGTCGTTACCAGCCGTGTTGGTTCCGTTGGTGCGGAATCGCAGGTCGCCTCAAAGCAGCGCCGTTTTGCGGCTCGTATCCGGCGCAGTGCTGCGCGCGGCGGCCCCTTTAAGCCTGGTCTTGTTACGTTATGCCTCCGGGCCCTCAAGGAGAAGTCACCCCCGCCCCCCTTCAACTGTTCCCCCGCTCCATCCGCTTCCTCCTCCTTCTCCTCTTCCGAGGTCCTCCAACTCGCTCATGTTCCTATCTCGCTTCTCTTCCACCTCCTCCCCCCACCCTCCTCCCACTCCCTTTCCGCCAGAGCGCGCTCCCGCGCGCGGAGGGATGGGAGGCAGAGAAACTAGGAAGAGGCCCCTCCCCTCCTGGCCCGCAAACGAAGAACTGTGACACATTTGCCCGCCGACGTCCAACGAAGGAAACGGCCCACCCGGAGTGACCGCTTTCGGCTGTCAGCCACATATTAGCCGCGAGGGTGAGATTTGAGGGGAGAGGAGGAAACGGGGGCGAGAGGTTGAGGAAACCGAGGGGAAGGAGGCGGATAATGGCAGTACAGCGCACCACATTTGTGACTTCTCTACATATCCCTCGCACTCTGTGCAGAGACACCAGCTTGTATATTCTCTGAGGGATGAGCTCCTTGACGTTTTTCCGGGGCACGCTGGAACTCGTGTTGAGGGTCTGGCGCCAGCGGCCAAGGCTCTCCTCCATCACACATCGGAAGACATCTTGCGCATGGCAATGGTACGAATAGACTACGTGTATTTCTTGATCCGACACGTCACACATGCTTCTGTGCGAGACCACGCCAGCCATGTCAAGGGCTGGCCCATTGACCATGATGCAGGCGCAAGGCAAGAACAGTGATTGGTGACATCCAGCCACACCTAGAAATATGATATTGGTTCGGACTCCAGCAGGAAAGCACTCCATGGGCATGACCAGCGAAAAACACATCGCCTGTTTCATATCCATCTTTGGCCAGTCACAGCGGCCTCCAGGTGTTTTCGAAGCCCAGGTACCAGAGCCCGAACTATATGTTGGCATGGACAACCGTAGCAACATTGAACAATTTTTGGTGACTACGATTTGGGTGACAGAACAAATTGATGGTCATGGAGATCGCCTTGACCAGGTGGCTGAAGTATTATCTAACCATTTGAAGGAAGACGGCTGCGTTGCTTCCAAATGCTCCGACACCTACTACTCCATGTGTAAATGCAGCGTTGGCTGCGAGCAGCCAGAGTCGACGGCTACGGAGCAGGACGCAATGGACATTGAGAATTTGGTCGCAGCGCCATGGGTGCAATGACGCCAATGGGAAGGGGGAAGCGGGCGCAGAGATCCCTGCCCTCCCCGCCCAGCACGCTTCCTGCGAAACTCTGGGCTGCAAAGACTGCATGGACACCCATGGGCAAGGGCAAGGGCTCACGTTCCCTGCCCAGCCGTTTTCCTGCGAAGACGCTCCAGGAACGCAAGTGACTGAGGGAGATGTCGCCCAGTCTCCCGACCATCGAACTCACTCTCAATCGCTCAGGTACGGGGGGCCTCTCGGAGACAGTCACAGGCAACTCGGACCACATCGAGATTAAGACTTTCCTCTACAACCTGGCCGAGAACGAGGCTGCCTTCCAGCAGTCAGCCGACGTTTTCAGCAGCAAAGTAAGGACGTGACCATGGTATTCAGAAGCACGTTTCGCAATCGTCCTCAGCAACCAGTTGATGCAGTCGAAAACCTCGGGGTGCCAATCGGGCCTCTCGGGGTTAGGCCCAGCGACCGCGCACTCTCACCGAACAGCCCCCGAAGCGAGTGGGTCGCCTTGAAAATTCGGGTGCGTGGCGCGGGTGCGTATACAGGGCCCCCATCTAAGCCTAAGCCCGTTCAACGGTTGGGGGTTTCCCAACGTCCCGTTCCTTCACCAGCAGTGGGGGTGCAGGAGCGGGCTCGGCCTCTCCGGCACGTGCGTTGCTACCCTCGGGGCGAAGGGGGGGAGGGGGCGTTCCCAACGTCCCGTTCCTTCACCAGCAGCGGGGATGCAGAAGCGGGCTCGGCCTTCCCGGAACGTGCGTGGCTACCCTCGCCACGAACCGAAACATCAACACAAAAAATGAAGACGTGAATCCACACTGAATTCTCTCCTAGCACCGGCGAAACCAATACAGGGCCCCCATCTAAGCCCGTTCAGCGGTTGGGGGTTTCCCAACGTCCTGTTCCTTCACCAGCAGTGGGGATGCAGGAGCGGGCTCGGCCTTCCCGGCACGTGGGGGGGAGCCGGCCACCGAGGGCAGGACGACCAGTACCCATATCGTTGCCGCCTGCGGCGCGGAAACACGGGCGGCGCGCCCCCTCGCCGCAGGAGGCCCGCACCTATGAGCGTCGTTTCCCGGGTTCCAGCGGCAAGCGTGGGACATGCAGGAACAACAGCAACGGAGGAGAAACAAGAGAGGGAAGGAGGGGGGAACAGAAGACGCTTGCTTCCTGGGTTCTGGCTGCAAGCTCGGGACATGCAGGAACAACAGAAACGGAGGAAAAACAAGAGAGGGAAGGAGGGGGGAACAGAAGACGCGGGGACGCGGGAGGGATGCTGGAAGCGGCAAGTGAGCGAGGACGAAGGGGACGGGCCATGACGACGGGATGATGACGACGAGGAACAGCAATGCACACCCACAGCGCGCCGACGATGTTGCAACAAACCGTCCCTCGAAACTCCCTGCCCTTGTGTCCCATGTCTTTTTGTTGCGGGAAGTGGCCGACTGGATGACAACATATTAACAATCGCCAATCGCTCCAACGCACCATTTCTGGGACGTCCGTGCCGCGAATCAGAATCGCCGTCGCGTCCTGAACGGTCCCAGGGCACCAGGAAATGGGGAGGATGAGGTAAGAGGAGGAGGAGCAGAAAGAGGAGGAGGGAGGCGAGGTAGGAGGAGGAACGAACACAAATAATTGACGCGGTCGATGAACCTCCTCACTGTGAGGTCCTTCCCGACGACCAATCTCTGCCAAGCCTTCTGCCACGTGCAACTGGGCTGGTGCCCCAGGCTCCATGGGGTTTATGGACCACACGGCCGCGGCACTCCACCAAATGCACGATCCCCACGCCTGGAAGCTCAAGGTGGCTCCATCGTCAACGGCGCTGCTGAGCGCCACGGCCCCAAGCATGGTGCCGCGGGGCGGGCCCGAGGAGGAGGAGGAGCAACGAAGGAACGAGCGAGCGAGCCAGCAAGGGTCCAGGCCGGCGACTCGCACCCAGCGGTCAAAAAGGTCTGCTGTGGCGCCCGCTGAAAGCGAACTCCAGGTGACGTGGGGTGGGGAGGGGCGGCGGTCCTGCATCGCTAAATGGCGAGACGCCCCGCCGTTCCCCCACACCCACGCCTTCCCGCCCCCGCCAGCACCAGCGGTTCTACTAAAATGTCTAGGAGGACGTCCCTGGGCGCAGCGGCGGTCGCCCGTTTCGAGACGGACGGATGCGGAGCTCTTCCAAACGGCGACGACGCTTACCCCGACGCCAGCGACAAGCTCACGGGGGAAGCGCGCCCGCGACCGGGGAGCAAGGGCGGGCGGGCCCACGCCAAGGCCGCGGCGGCCAGGCCGCACCGTGAGGCCATCCGCCCAGCCATCTTCAAGGGGCCCAAGGACACACAAACAAATACACACAAATAAAACTATTCCCCATATTTTCCCGTATGTTCTGGGTTTGGGTCTTCCCGCCCAATTCCCATATTTTCCAATATTTTCTTGGGGATCGACGATTAATTGTGTCTGTGTGTGTTCTTTCCCTCCTGACATCTCTCAACTCATCCTCGAACTCGTCCGGACCAGCGGCGGGCCCCCGCGAGGACACCAGCGAGCGGGAGGCCTTCAGGAGCAGGCTGCGCGTGGCCACGCCGCCGGGGGCCTGCGGCGGCCCTTCGTCGCGCCGCCCTCCGTCACGTGAGCCCCGACTTCTCCCCGCCGTCGGCGCGGGCCTCACCAGCCGCAGCGCCACCGCGGTCCGCACCGCCGCCGCCTCGGCCGCAGCGGCCTCGCCGCCGCCGCCGCCTTTCGTGGGCGGGCGCGGCGCCGGGCACGGGCGAAGGCGGCTCGGCGGCAGGGCTCCGCCACCCCGCCACCGAGGCGCGCAAGAGGCCTCCCGCAGCCCGCAACAGGGGGCACCGCAGGGCAGCACCCTGCTGCCAGCCCCGCGGCCGCGTGCGACGCGAAGAGCTCCCCGCGGGCTGCAAACACGGCACGTCGCAGGGTGGCGATGTCGGCGTGAGCCAACCCGGCATCGGCCACGCGGCGAGCGCGCCGACGACGCGGCCCAGCGGCGCGGGGCGCTTGTCATGACGGTTTTTGCGGAGGAATAAGAGGATGAGGAGCAGGGAGAAGAGGACGACCAGTGCAAACCCAAGACTCATCAACGATGTTGGAATACATCCTCCCTGCAAGCTCCCACTGAATGACGTGAACAAACGTCCGAAGATCTTGAAGCATGAAACTTGTGGCATCCCAAACCCGGATAGCGACGCAGTCCAAAGCGCGTGGAACGCTTGTGGGGGACGCTTGCAAGGACGCCGGCAAGCATGCCTGCAAAACTTGCAAGCCGAGAGACGCCCCTGCGAGACGCTTGCCGGGATGCTGGGAGGCGTACCTTGGAAGCTTGCAAGATTTCAACGGAAGCTTCGAAGGAACTTCGAAAGACCTGCGGGGAAAAAAAAATTCAGGCACGCGTATTGGGGAACGACTCGGAAAACGCTCTCGGGACACGCTGCACGTTCACAAGAGTAAAACGACGCGAAGATCGGGACAAAATCGGATCGGGATAACTCGAAATCTCTGAGAATCGGCGGGTTTGGAGGATGTATTGGGCGCCGCGGCTGCTCCAGAGCATTCCAGAACGCTCTGAGAGCGCTCCAGAAGGCTCTGGAGCGATTTATCCCGATCCTAGCCCTGTTTTAAAGAGGCGCTCCGGGGACGCCGGACCAGGAGCCTTGGAGAAGGGCTGGCCTGCCCTGCGCTGCCAGCTTCTAGACTGAAGCCCTATGAGCTCTCCAAGGAGCGATCCGGGAAAACACCATCTGGCCATCGCTCGATGGTCCTCGCCGAAGGAAAAAAACGCACATGTCCGAGCGATGCCAAGCCATTTTCGGGACCCGAACGCCACGAATCAACCTGACTGTTGCGTAGTGGAGAACCTGAATCGTGCCAGAACACCGCTCGACTTCATCACCGCAAATCGAACAACTGTTGTGCTTTCGCAGTCCTGGAACGCTCCAAACGGCAATTGCTGGTTCGGCCATGCAATCCCGAGAAGCTCTTTGCAACGCGCGCGGCGCCAAAGCGAAAACCATAGTTTGAAAAAGAGCCGCCCTCAATACAGTTTGAACATCACAATTTGAAAGTCTTGCAAAATTTTGAAAACGAGTGCGCGGCGCTACGGCAACAACCGCATTTTGAAGACGACCCGCCCTCAACTCGCGAAGCTCTTGCACATGTTTGCACCGAAAGCACGCGGCGCTAAAGCGAGAGCCACAATTTGAGAACCGCCCGCCCTCAACCCGTGAAGACCTGGCAATGCTTGAAAAGAGTGTGCGCGGCGCTTGGATGAGAACTACATGTTGAAAACCACACGCCCTCAACATGTAAAGTTGTGACCAACGTCTGGCTTTCAGGGTCTGAAGTCGTGAGGGGATCTCAAAACGAATCGCCGGACCCACACGTTCGACCAGTCTCGGGGTGTGACGGGGGGAAGCTACTCTTCAGAAGAATACTGGATGAGGAGCGATAAGAAAGACGACTAGTAAAGAGATGAGGCTGGAAGAGTTTCGTCTTCCTCCTGGACCACCCGTGGGGCCCGCCTCGCGTGCCGCTGGCGAAGAGCGGCAGCGCGCACGCGAGCGCGGCCACGTCGGACGCGGTGGTGAGGAAGTGCATGCCGAACACCTGGAGGAACGAGGGAGCGGCCGAGGAAGGAAAACGAGGATGGAGGAGCGGTCTTCGTCGCTGTGTTGGTCGGCGTGGTGTTTCTGGCCGCGGTTGGTGCGCGATGCCAGGCCCGCTGCTGCCAGGTGGCGCGCGCCAATGGGGGGCACGCGTCATGTCCTCCTCGTCCTCCTCGTCCTCCTCCTCCTCCTCCTCCTCCGACTCCACCTCGTGGTCCGAAGTATTGTTTTCTTTCGCCATCGTCATCGTCATCGTTCTTTTCTTCGTCCTCGTCCTCCCCGTCCTCTTCCTCCCCCTCCTCCTCCTCCTCCTCCTCACCCTCGTCCCCCAGCAATCCTTCGACATCGCTGTATTCCTCCTCCTCCTCCTCCTCCTCGGCCTCCTCCTCCTCTTCCTCCTCCTCCCCCTCTTCCTCCTCCCCCTCGTCCTCCTCCCCCCCTCTTCCTCATCGCCCTCTTCGCCCTCTTCCTTTGGGCCCCAACCCGCGGCACCTTGCTTGAAGCCGTGGCGCTCAGCAACGCCCGTGGCTCTGGAGCCACCTTCAGCTTGCAGGCGTGGGGATCGTGCATTTGGTGGAGTGCCGCGGCCGTGTGGTCCATAAGTCCCGCGGGGCGGTCGTGCTGATTCCCCCTGGGTTACCAACCCAGTTGCACGTGTCATATGGTTTGGCATAGGTTGGTAGTCGGTAAAGACCTCACAATGAGTTGGTGAGCCGATCGTCCCCCTACGCACCACCGCCATCACGCATGAATAGCGAGTCGCGGGTCGACAAAGCGATGACCTGTACCTCGACCGCGTTGCGTGAACTCCTCGTCGATGAGCGAGCGGACGGAGGGAGGTGTCCCCGTGGGGGCAGATGGCGTCCCGTTTTGCGATGAGGCACTCCTCTCGTGTAAGGCATTCCTCTCACGCGGGCTCGTTTCTCTGTTCTCCATGACCCCATGGTTTCCATATCCTCCCGCTTGCTTCCCTGATCGTCAATTATCTGTGATCGTTCACCTTACTTGGCCTCCTCATCCTCCTCTTCTTCGTGCTCCTCCTCCACCTCGTTCTCCTCATCCTTCTCCTCATCCTTGACCTCCTCCTCGTCCTCCTCGTCCTCGTTCTCCTCGTCCTCCTCGTCATCCCCCTCCTCCTCCTCCTCTTCTTCGTCTTATCCCCCCCATTCTCCTCCTCATCGGCATGGCGTGTCTTGTGTTGGTGCGCCATCCCCCAACCAGACAAAACGCCGCCGCGGCTGGACGCGGCTCGGAACGCGGGCTGAAGACAAGTCGTGTGCTTGGAGGGCAGTGGGCTTTTCGGACGGCGCTGGTTTCTCCCAGGCAAGGGGAAACAGGAATCAATGTTGCGCACCGCCGAGTTGGACTGACGGCAGGCGAACCGATGATTCGCCCCTGGGGGAGCCGTATGTGGCCGAACCCGCTGGGTGGGTGGGGGACCCGCTGTGTGGTATGGGGCCACGAACCATGCGAGGGGCGTGCCAACATGGAATCGCACGTGGCGGTATCCACGGGGTGTTTTATCACTGCATGCGCGACGATTGCTGCAAGCACCGTCCGCACGAGGCTCCAGCCGACAGCGCAGCCGCCGCCGCTCGGACAGCCGCGGGCAAGCACGCACAGGCGGCCCACGACCGCCTCCGCGCAAGCTGGCGCCTCCCTCTTTCGCGCGTCAGCTCCAGCAGGAAGGACGGGCCACGCTTTGGGAGGTGCCCCCATAATTGGGGTCGAGTCCCTTCTTGATGTTGGCCACATTGCTGAGCCTGCTCGGCAAGGCTGGGCTGGCGAGCAGTCTGCTGTCAGCGCCGAATTTCCTGCGCGTTCCGTTCATATCTTTGGCATCGCACCCGCAGCGCCTGCAAACGCAGTAGCCGTTGACGCTTTCGAGGTCCTGACCGTCGTAGAGCGCCGACTCCAGGGTAGAAACAGCGTCGGAGCCCCACCGTGGTTGCCACCGAGATCTCGGCGCCGCCTCCGCCCAGGATATGCAGGTCAGCCGCCTCTGTCTCCTCACCCTCCTCCTCCATATAGAGGCTGGCCGCTGCAACCAAGAACCATCGCCACCGCACAAGTTGCCGACAGCGTAGGGGCCGCTAGCCTCTTCTTGGCCCTGCTGGCCTCAGGAGCACAGGCCTTCGCGCGCCAGGGAAACATCAGCGGCACCTTGAGGGACCATGGACGTGCCGCTGCTGAATGTCCTGGGGCGCTTCCTGCAATGCCGCCGTCCGCACGCTTCAGGGCGATGCACCGCGGCGGACCTGTCTTGCACACCCTGCAAGTGTCGTCGAAGACGGCGCGCAACGCAGCGGCCTCGTTCCCAGCCCCTCCGACCCGATGAGCAACTCCATCCAGGGTGAGGGGCCGTGGGGGACCATGCAGCACGCATCGCTTGCGGCTGTCGGCCTCCACGTTGCCCCGCCAACCCCTCAACGCGATGCGCCCCCATTCACGTCATTTGACGTTGAGTGGTTCTTGACCGTTTTTTTTTATGGTGAGGCCGTCGGGGCCCGTGCAGCACGCATCGAGTGCGGCGGTCGGCCTCCAGGGTGCCCCGCCAACCCCTCCACGCGATGCGCCCCCCCCCCCCCCCAGTCACGGCATCTGACGTTGAGTGGTCCTCGACCTTTTTGTTCAATGGTGAGGCCGTCCTCGCCCATTCCGCCGAAGCACGTCGATGGGGGCCCGCCATATCTCGCGCCACACCTCCGCCCACGCAGGAATATAACTGGTGGTGGTCTCGCGCCCTCACTCTGGACGAGCCCGTTGGTGACGCCAGAGGCGTCGAAAGAGAAAGTGATGGGAGGCAGACAGTTCCTGAGCATCCGCAGCCCCAGAAGCTCTGCTCACTCGATGGACTCCAGCGGCCGCGGAAGAGGAGTTCCGAGCCCCCATCTCTGCCGAGCGCACCCTAGGATGTCGATCGGGTTCCCAGGGTGAAGTTCAGCAAGCGCGCAAGCGACACCGCCAAATATTTACTTGCCTCGAAGACCGCCCCATATGCCTTATGAATAGAACTCTGTGTTGCCGAAAAGCACGACGCCGTCGTAACCACTGATCCGCTAGGCGTGGGCCAGGAAGCCATCCCCCGGCGGCCTCCTCGGGCAGCAACAACCGTTCCACCAACGCGGTGATGGTGATGCTGGTGCTGAACGGCACTGGCTTCGCAAACTCGTCGGGCAGAGAGACTTTTTGCCAGCTCTCCTGGCACCCGATGTGATGTGTCTGCGCAACAGCCTGCCAAGGGTCCCAGGTCGGACTAGATGGAGCTGCACATGAGGCCACGCAGCGCGTGAAGGGTGTGCCGACACGGGCGGGGAACCACATGCGAACGTTGCCACGGCCGCACATGAGGGCCACAGGACGTGTGAGGGCTGTGTCGAAGTGGGCGAACGCCGCCAATTGGGGAGTCGGTGGAACTCCGATGGGACCATGGAACGTATGAGGGATGTGCCAAAATGGGCGCGATTACGCATGCGAGCCCTGCCACGGGGGCCTTCCGTGGACCTCCCTCTGGAGCCACGAAGCGTACGAGGGGTGTGCCAGAATTGGCGGGGTTGGGCATGCGAGCCCTGCTACTGGGGCATTCGGTCGAGCTCCCTGTGGGGCCACGACACTTGTCAGGGACGGGCTAACAGAGGCGCGGCCACGGATGCGAGCCAAACTGCTAGGCAATTCTGGCCGTCGGTGGGGCTCCGCGTGGGGCCATCAACCATGTGAGGAGTGAGCAACTATGGGGGCGGCCACCCTGCCGCTGGAGCATTCGGTGGAGCTCATCATGGAGCCACGCGACGTGTGAGGGGTATGCCAGAATGGGAGCGGTCACGCAGGCGAGCCCTGCCACTGGGGCCTTGGTTGGAACTCCCCGTAGGGACATGGGGCGTGGTGTGTGTGTGTGCCGAAATGGGTGGCACGGACACATTCGAAAATCGTCACTGGGGCCCTGGGTGCAACTCCGTATGGGGCTGGGAGAGGTGCACCAACACGGGCGGGGTCGCACATGCGAGCCCAACCACTGGGGCCTTCCCTGAAGCCCCCCCTATGGCGGCACAATCACATGAGGGGTGTGCCAAAATGGGCGGGGTCACGTGTGCGAGCTCTGCCCCTGGGGCCTTGGGTGGAGCTCGCTGTGGGGTCACGGCGGGATGCGGGAGATGTGTGCCAACACATGGATAATGATGATGATGACGATGATGATGATGGTGATGATGATGATGGTGGTGAGGATGGTGATGATGATGCTGATGATGTTGATGTTGATGTTGCGGTTGATGATGATGATGATGGTGATAATGAAGACGTAGATGAGCATAATGATGAAGAGGGTGACGGGGATGAGAACTTTGCCTGGTGATTGACGAAATCGCTTGATGAGGGACAACCGCCTTTGCAACACTGAATGCAGTATTATCGAAACAATGCAACAAAGTACAAGCAAGTGAATGGAATATGGAGACTGTTATAGCGAATACAACTTGTCGAAACACTGTAACAAGGGCACAATCATTTTTGAATTATGTGCCCACCCCCACGGGCCGAGTGCACCCAATATGGTGGGGTGTCTCTTGCCCGGGGACGCGCCTGCCCTAAGGGCTGCAAGCACCCGTGGTCCGTTCCGTCTCCAGCGTGACTCGGGGCAGGCCGACGTTGACACGAACGACACCTTTGTTTCCGACGTAGGGAAAACACCACGTGTAAAGCGCTTTGTGAGCTTCCTCTTGGCACTGCGTCTGGTTTAAAGCACGGTAGCTGTACTTGCCAGAAGATGTCGAGCCAGGCTACTAAACCCTGACTATCTGGCCTTCACAGAAGGGAGGAAACGTCTGCCCCCTCTTTCGTGACATCGTCGGCACCTGGCGGCTTGGCCGCAGGTGCCCCCTTTTTCCTTGAATGTCCGACCCCCCGCCCCCGTGACCAGAGCACTGACTGGAACACAGGACGGCGGAGCCGACTTCGTATCCCGGTTCTCGGGCACCACAATCAGAGCGCAAGCGCGAAGCCCCCTCTTTGGCAAAACGACCACAGCTACTACTCTGGCTGATGGGAAAAATACTGCACCGCCGAAGACGAGCTCTTGGAGAGACTTTCGGCTGATAACCAGAAGTTTGCCTGATGATTGGCCAAATCGCTTGATGAGAGACAACCGCCTTTGCAACACTGAATGCAGCATTATCGAAATAATGCAACAAAGTACAAGCAAGTGAATGGAATATGGAGACTGTGACAGCGAATGCAACTTGTCGAAACACTGTAACAAGGGCACAAGCATCTTTGAATTATATGCCCACCCCCACGGGCCGAGTGCACCCAGTATGGTGGGGTGTCTCTTGCCCGGGGACGCGCCTGCCCTAAGGGCTGCAGGCACCCGTGGTCCGTTCCGTCTCCAGCGTGACGCGGGGCAGGCCGACGTTGACACGAACGACACCTTTGTTTCCGACGTAGGGAAAACACCACGTGTAAAGCGCTCTGTGAGCTTCCTCTTGACACTGCGTCTGGCTTAAAACACGGTAGCTGTACTTGCCAGAAGATGTCGAGTCAGGCTACTAAACCCTGACTATCTGGCCTTCACAGAAGGGAGGAAACGTCCGCCCCCTCTTTCGTGACATCGTCGGCACCTGGCGGCTTGGCCGCAGGTGCCCCCTTTTTCCTTGAATGTCCGACCCCCCGCCCCCGTGACCAGAGCACTGACTGGAACACAGGACGGCGGAGCCGACTTCGTATCCCGGTTCTCGGGCACCACAATCAGAGCGCAAGTGCGAAGCCCCCTCTTTGGTAAAGCGACCACAGCTGCTACTCTGGCTGATGGGAAAAATACTGCACTGCGTGTAAAGCGCTCAGTGAGCTTCCTCTTGACACTGTGTCAAGCTTCAAGCACGGTAGCTGTATGTGCCAGAAGATGCCGAGCCAGGCTACTAAACCCTGACTCTCTGGCCTTCACAGAAGGGAGGAAACGACTGGATGACGACGGTGGTGATGACGATGATAACGCGGATTACGCTAATGATTATGATGGTGATGATGCTGATGATCATGATGGTGGTGATGATGGTGATGATGGTGACGATGATGATGATGATGCTCATGGTGGTGATGATGCTGATACTGATGATCATGATGAATATGATGATGATGGTGATTGTGAGTATGATAATGATGATGCTGATGCTGATGCTGATGATGATGATCACGCTGATGCTAAGGCTGCTGCTGATAATGACGCTGCTGAAGATGACGATGAGGATGCGGCGGGCAAAAGCGGCAGGGGGGAAGGGAAGACGGAGGGAGCGGGAGGAGGTGGGACGCGGGGCGTTGCGGAGTCAAAACGCGGTGCCAACATCCCAAGATAGTTGGGAACGGTTCCACTCGACTCCCGGCAAAGCAAAAAGGCAAAGCCACGGCACGCTGTATCCGCGGCCTGTGGCGTGACGACAACGACGACAACCCCGCTAACAACAACGACGACAACGACGACCACGACAGCGGCAACAACGACGACCACCACAACGACGACCACGGCAACGACGACGAACCTGGCCCCACCTGGGAGAACGCGTGCGGTCCGATCGAAACAAGTTTGGACCCCAAGGGTTCCATTCTAGGGCACGCGTGCCACGCTGTATGTACAACGAGTGGCGACGACGACATCATCGACAACGACCACGGCAACGACCACGACGACCCCAGCCTGAAGTTGGAGAACGCCCGCGGTCAGATCTGAAAACAAATGGAACCCTCATTCTCCACTCGAGGGCACGCGTGAGACGCCGTAACCAACACGAATGGCGCCGATAACAATCACGACGACGACCACGACCCCGACCACGACGGCGACCACACCGACGACTATGACCACAAGGACGACGAACCCCCGCCCTAATCCTTTAGGGCGTGAGTGGTTTAGATATGTTCCTCTTCAAACCTCCTTCTTTCCCTTCGGGAAAGGCTTACCCCTCCTCCTACCCCCTCCCTCCCCCTGGACACGGAAGGAGGGGGGGGGGGGGCGGCGGGTCGTTTGAGCGTCCAAAAACCTCGACGAAACGGCAACCATCACTGTTTACTCAGATTTTGGGCAAGTGCACCCCCTCGTTTGATCGACCTCAAACAAGATTGCCCCAATATGGCCCCCGAGGCTCCCAAGGGTGCCCCAAGGCGGCCACAAGAGGCGCCCAGGAGGCCCAAAGAGGCCCCCAAGAGGCCCCAAGAGGCCCCCAAGAGGCTCCAACGAGAGCCCGAAGAGGCCCCAAGAAAATCCCCCGAGGCACCCACGACGCTTCAAGAGGCCCCCAGGACCGCCACGAGGCCCCCAATAAGCCCCTCTAGGACCCTAAATAAGGAGACATCCGAAGAGACATCCAAGAGGCCTCTGGCCTTTCTGCTCGCCCTCCTCGTCGTCCTCTTCCTCGTCCGCCTGCTCCTCCTTCTCCCTCCTCCCTCCTCCCTCCCCCCCTCCCTCTCCTCCGATCCCTCCTCCATCCTCCCCCTCTTCGGGGAAAGACGTTCCCCCAAGCCCTTTCTTCCACTGCGTGCTCCTCCACATCCCTGATCAGGACAACTCGCCTGAACATCGTTTCTGGATGGGCTGGTGGGGTTTAGCGAAACGTCTAGAATTTGGAGAACGTGCGCGGTCCGATCGGAATAAATAAACCCCACATTATCCATGGTACATCACGCGTGAAACGTCGCATCCATGACGAATGGCCACGAGGAGAACAACTACGACGACCACGATCACGACGACGACCACAACTAAGACCACGGCCACGACGACTACGCCCCCCCGCCCAAGAAACGGAAATGCGTCAGCTCCGATGGAACTCACATGACAACACCACGTTCTCCACTCTGGGACACACGGGGCACGGTGTGTCCACACCTACGGGGAATGGAAGTGAGAGGAACGTCCCGACACCCTGACGCGAACAGCAAGTATGCAGTGAATGCTTCATGTGGCAACGCCTGGAGGCCGATATAAATGCACGTGAAGTGTACTTGCCACGTGGCAACGCCGACAGAACAGCGAAACTCGATGTCAGGCTTACTCGTCGAACGGTAACGCCGCGGCGGGCCGAAACATATACGATATACGATTACAGTGTACTTGCCAGGCAAGAGCGCCTCAGAAGTAACAACGCATCCTCGGAAGTCGAACCAATACAACGAGATCGCGGCGCAGACGTCGCCTTCACGACACTGGCGCTCGCAAAACACAGCGCTAGCGTTTGCAAGGTGCGTCCTTGCGTTTCCAAGGCCGGCGTTTCCAGAATTGAACCCTGACGTCTGCAGCGTTCGCCTCCGGCGGCTCCCAGGTGGTTTGCATTTCAAGGCCTTGAACGTTTCCAGGATTGAGATTTCCAACGTGTCCTGAATAGTCGGTCGAATGTTCAGGCTTGGCGTTGCCAAGGCTAGCGTGTCAAGTTTCCCGGACTTTCAGGCGCAAGTTTCCCAAGTTTCGATGTCGACTCCCTTCTTCCCCTTCGCCTTCGGAAAGAGGTTTCCCCCTGCCCCTACCGCCTACCCTTGAGTCTGGGTGGGGGGGGCGCGAGGGATTGGAGCGGCCAAGACGGCTCAAACTGGCTCCAAGAGGGCCGCAGAGAGCCATAGTGGGCCTCCAAAATCACGAAATATACCCCCAGAGATGGTTCAATCTGGCCTCCAATATGCCTTCAAGAGCCGTCAAAGACCGCCTCGAGTGCCCTCCGAGCCTCACAAAGAAGTCTCCAAGAAGCCCAGAGCTTTCAAAACCCTAGTGTTGTTCAATATGGTGTGCCTTCTCGCCATTTGGCTTCCGATGGACTCCAGAGGCCCCCAGATGCCTCGAATATGGTCCAAGAGGGCTCCAAGAGGGGCTCACGAGGGGCCCAGGATGGCCCCAAGAGCACCCACGAGCGACCCCAAATGCTAAAGGTTGGGCCCCAACGGGGGAGTGTAATTTTCTTCGCCTCCTTGTGTGCTCAATGGCCTTCAATATGAATTCTAGAGAGCCCCCGAGGCCTCCAAGAGGGAGGGCTCCAAGAGACCCCAAACCCCCTCCACCTCCCCTCCATCCCGACTCCACACCCCCGTCCAGGTCCCGAAGAGCGCTGGACAAGCTCCTAGATTTGGTGTTGCTCGTGTAATAGGTCACGGCTGCCCTCTTTTTTGTTCGACTGCATGCTGCGAAACATGTCCTGATCAGGGCAACTCTCCTGGCGAATGCTGTTGGACGTGCGTCAAGACCTTCCCCTCCCCCCTCTCTGGAGCGGCATGACTGTTTCTGTGGGGGGGCGAACTCGGGGACTGGGGGCGAGCGCCCGCCGGCCCCGAGAGGCCCGCCCGAGGGCCCCACTCGTGCCCGCAGGACTGCTCTGCCGCAGTTCTCCGCCCTCTGCCCCCTCTGGAGAGCCACGGGCGCGCCCCGGGCGCGCCCCGTTCCCATGGCCAGACGAAGCCGCACGGCTCGACACCGAGGGGGGGGGGGGGGGAGCGGGGGGGGCGCAGGAGGAGCGCAGAACATCTCGGCACGAAGGAGGCCCGAGCAGCCAGGAGGCACAGAGGAGGGGCGGCAGACGGACGGGGGAAGGAGCGGTGGGGTTCGGCGGCCAGCTCAGGGGGGAGAGAGAGAGAGAGAGAGAGACAGAGAGAGAGAGACAGAGAAGGCGGGCCTTCTCAGAAGGCTCGGAAGTTCCCAGGCCTCCTGAGAAGTGCTCAGAATGCTAGGCCTTCCCCGAAGACACATCAAACCTCTCAGAAGGCCGGAGGGCTTCTCTGAAGCCCCCACCGCCTTCTGAGGGGGCCTTGTCCTTCTCGCTTCTCCCTCTCGCTTGCCGCCGAAGTGTGCACAAGACGGCGGAAGGAAGCGGTGAGGAAAGAGAGGGAATAGAGGAGAAGAGGGGCGTTAGGGTGGGGCGGTGCTGGGAGGTGAGGGGCGGCCAAGGAGCAAGAGCATCGACGAGGGGCAAATCACAGATCCACGACGTCGTGTTTGTTTGTTCACAGCGCAGGCTCAGTCAACATCGAACAGGGAAAGCGGATGGGATCTGAATGTGCGTGGGGTCGGCCTGCATCGGAACGGAATCGACACCGAATTGGCTTGGCTGCGCCAAGATGCATATCGCAACGCCATGCAGACATCGGGCCACGGCGGATCATCGGTCGGATGGGTCCGCCCAGGATCGATATTGACTACAGTCATCGGCCTGACCCACAGAACGATAAATAAGGAACGAAGCCCCTGTTTTCAAAGGACAAAAGCATAAGGAACGATAAACAATAAAAACAACGCATAAGGAACGATACGTAACGCATGCAAGCCTTAAGGAACGATCGAGCCCCTTTTGAAAAGTAAGTGTTCCTCACTCAAGCCGCTCACTGTATGATCGATAGGATCGACATGGTCTTTCTGCAACTTGGACGCCCAGAACTATCGTCCACCGTTCCACAAGACCGCCTAATCATCTGTTTCTGTGCTGACGGCCCCAAGGCCCAACAAATCCGCCGCGGGAGGCCGAACACCAACATACATAATGTCCGTCGTGACCGTCTGTCTGAGGATGCAAGGGATGTGGGGGTATAGAGAGGACGACGTCGACGAAGAAATCTGCACGTCGTCGACGTGCGGATTTCTTGTGTCAGCGCTGAATACCTCTCCCGCAGTGCGCGGAGCGCGCCAGGGGCGGCGCCAGAGGCGCCGCCGGGGGTGGAGGCAGCGCCGTTCCCAAAACCCGCACGGGCTCCAACAATTGTAATTTAGCTGATTTGTTTTTCCTCTAATTCCGCTCTCCCACCTCTCCCCCGCCAGACGTCCCCCCTATCGCTCAAGTAGGGGACCGACTACAGAATTGATTTACCCCAGAATTCATTTCCACATCGAATATATACAAAACGACGTTGCATGTCACATGGGTTCGACGAAAGAACCACGTCTGGGGCAAATCAATGCTGCACTCGATCCCTACTCGACACGTAAAACAAACTATCACGACGGAAATTTCTCTGCAATGTTCGGCCTCCAACAAGACCCTTCCAGGATGATGAGCCAGTCACCGGGAAGAGGTCAAGAACTCCGGGTAGCCACTAGAGGCCTCCTAGATTGGGGTCGGAGTAGATGGGGTCGGGGGATCGCGCCGCATCGCCGAATACATCGACGATGCATCGGCGACTTCGACGTGAGCCCAAATGGGCTCCACATCGAGCCGCATCGCCGATGCATCGGCGATGCGGCGCGATCCTCCGACCCCAATCTACTCAGACCCCATCTGGACGGCCTGGAGCCCCGCTGCGAAAAGATCACGAAGTCGAATGCCCGGGCTGGGCCAGAGACGCCGCGGCTGTCGCGGCGGGGCGCACCGAGTAGCCCGGGATCGCGCCCTGGAGCCACGCCTGCCCCCCAGCCCCAAGGGCTCCTAAGTTCGCGCTTCGCGCTGCGCGAAGCGCGAAGCGCGAATAACTTCGCGCTCTCGCGCCGCCCCCCAAGGGGGAGAAGAGGAGGACGAGGAGGAGGAGGAACGAGGACCGCGAAGCGCGAAGCGCGAATAACTTCGCGCCCTCGAGGGAGCCCTTGCTCAGCCCACCCCCCGCCGCGCGCGCGCGGCCCACGCGCCCCCACTGTCGATTTGCCTTTTCCCCGCTGCTGCCGCTGTCGCCGCTGCTCCCGTCCGCCCCCTTCCTCCTCCCAACCCTCACCGCATCCTTCGTCCCCGTCTTTGTTCCCCCCCCTCCCCCTCGCCCTTTCTCCAACCTCCTCCTCCTTCCTTCTCCTCCTCCTCCTCCTCCTGCTCCCTCCTCCTTCCCTCGCCCTCCCTGAACACTACGGAACTTGCTGCACGCGACGCGTCTCACCTGCTCCAGCGCCTCCATGCGGGCGCGGCCCTGGAAAGAACGATTCCTCCAAGAAGAGCCTTTCCAGATGATGAGAACCGCCAGCTTGCCGACTAATTCGGAAAGGACTCCACGATGCCATGAGTGGACAGATGTCAGCAACGCGGCCACGACAACGACGAGGTGGAAGCATAATCGCGTGCTCCTCTTTGCCCCTCTTGCCTCCTCGGCCTTCTGCAGGGCTCCCTGGCCGCTGGAGGCACGCGAGGACCCGTCCCAGAGCGCCGACACGCCCCGAAGCACCCAGAAACACGAGACAACTTCCTCACCCTCCCCCTCCCATGCTGCCCGTCTCCTCCTCCGAACGGAGACACCACGAAGCACCCACGCCGCTGCTCCCCGGACCTCTCCCGGGGTGCGTTCCGACCTGGATCTCGAGGCGACTCCGGCGGTGGCGACGAGGACCTCCCGAGAGGCCCGGCAAGGGGGAAGACGAGGCGAGGGCAGCGGCATCGGTACCTCCCCTCCGAGGAGGCGACGGCCGACGTCAAAAGTCTTGCCCACGTCCGTCGGGGTCCGCGCCTGTGCGGGGCCCGCACACGGGCGGCAGTTCTGCCAACCTGCTCGACATCAAAAATGGGTTATGCGTTCCACCTGTGTTTGTGCGAAGAGTTCTTCGGCCATGGCTCGAGCAGCAGAACGACCTCTCAGGCTTCGCGAGCCTCCAAACCCCTGCCCTCGATGCTGCTGATTCTGTGTTCCACCTGTGTTTGTGCGAAGAGTTCTTCGGCCATGGCTCGAGCAGCAGAACGACCTCTCAGGCGTCGCGAGCCTCCAGACCCCTGCCCTCGGTGCTGCCGAAGCTCTCGACCCGCGGGCGCACGGGGCCGGCGCGCGCCTCCCTCGACTCCGAGGCGCCTCGCCGGGGCCCGCGCGGGGCCGTAAAACAAGGCTATAGGATCGGGATCAATCGCTCCAGAGCGTTCCGGAGCGCTCTCAGAGCGTTCCGGCACGCCTTGGAGCGGCCGCGGCGCCCAACACGTCCTCCAGAAACCCGCCGAGCCTCGGAGGTCTCGAGCTGTCCCGATCCGATGCTGCCCCGATCTTCGCGTCGCTTTCACCTCCCTCGACTCCGAGGCGCCCTCGCCAGGGGCCCGCGCGGGGCCGCGGCCCGAGGGAGGCCCGCGCGCCCTCCCCCCCGAGGCGCCGCGCCGCGGCCCCCGCGGGGCGCGGCCCGCGCGCCTCCCTCCTCGGCGGGGCCCGCAGCCGCCCTGCACGGCCGGCAGCCGCCCGGCGCGAGGTGCCACGGGCTGCCGGGCGGCTGCTCTCCCTCCCTCTCTCTCCCTCTCGCTTGCTCTCTTCTGCTCTTCTGCTCTTGTGCTCGCTCGAGCTCTCTCTCGAGCTCTCTCGATCCCTCTCTCTCTCTCTCTCTTTCTCCTCTTTTCTCTCGTCCACTTCTCCTCCTGCTCCTCCTGCTCCTGCTCCTCCTCCTCCTCCTCCTGCTCCTCCTCCTCCTCCTCCTCCTCCTCCTCCTCCTCCTCCTCCTCCTCCTCCTCCCCTCTCTCGCCCTCTGCATCATCGCCCTCTGCCTCCGCAGACTCTTCCCTCCTTCTCCTCCTCAAGCGCCTCGTCCTGCTCCGCGTCCACCTCCTCCCTCCTCCCCTCGTCCGTCTCGACGTCGTTGTCATCGTTGCGTCAGCGCATGTCATCGACGTTGTCTTCCATCTGCTTTCCCCCCCGACCACTGGGCTGCCTGATGCCACTCCTCCTGCAACCCCTCCTCTCGTCTCTCTGGCTCCACTCTGACAGCCCCGCTCCTCCGGATAGCAGGGCAACACACGAGGTTGTGGAAGCTTTGCGAAGGAGCTGCGCACGAGATCTAGAGGCGTTGCGAAGGAGCTGTAGAAGCCCGGAAAGGAGGAGCACGCTTCCGGGACGAGCTGCAGCTGCCAGCAGGGCGCTGCGGGGACTCCTGCCAAAAAGCTGGGGAGAGGGCCTGGCCTAGCCCTGCCACCAGGCTTCTTTTCTAAAACCCTCTTAGCTCTCTAAGGCGCCAGCCGGGAATCGTCCTCCTTGTCCTCGCTTCCCCCTCTTTTCCCACTGTGTATCTCGAGTCGTCATCCCCAGCCCAGCCACGCAACGGATGGTCTCCAAGACCTTGCGGCGCAGATCCAGACCCCGCAAGTCAAGCACGCTGCATGCAAGGGGGAGGACGGGGAGACAGCGACGAGAGAGAGCAGGCAGTCAAGCCACCATGGCCAACATATCGTGATCTACTTACAAGTCCATGCGCGAGTATTGAACCAAGTAGAACTCATCTCGTCCAAAAAGAGGGCATCGGCGCAACCTCCGCTGCAGCGACTGAGATGCCATGATTGCTCTTCCTCGTGCTCCTTTGATTCGCCCCCCACACTCTTCCTCTCCACATCCCTCCTCCTCCCCCCTCATCCCCTCCCCCACCACAATTCATCAATCTGATTTCTACTCCCCTCAATCCCCCGAAAACGTCCAGTAGGCATTGCGCCCTCTACGGTCAATCAATGTCATGCGTTGTTGGTTCCAGTCGGAACGCTTTCGATGTTTCAAAGTAATACTCCGGCTGAAGCGTTTAGGGAGACAACAAGGTACCGATATTGCTACTCCCTGGAACTCTCCCGGGGTGCGTTCTGACCAGGATTCCGAGGCGAATCCAGTGGTGGCGACGAGGGCCTCCCAGCAGGCCGAAACAGAGGACAGCGGGCGAAGGATAGGGGTGTGGGTACCTCTTCCTCCTCTGAGCGTTGGCCTCATGTCAGCATCGGCGATCTGCCTCCATCGTTCGGAACGGCGCTCCCGCCGCAGCGCAGGCCACACTTCTGCGTCCGCTCCCTGCCACGCCGTTGTCGGCCCCCCGCTGGCGGCGCGCCACACGGGATTTGGAGGGAGGGGGGAAGGCGCCTCAGACGGAGGCCACTTCTCGGAACACACTGGCCTTGCACCTACAGGTACGGCCCGCGCCCTCTAAGAAGCAGGGGTGCTTCCAAGACGCCCACCCCTCCCCCCCAGCCCCATCGGCGCGTGGCCGATTCCGTTCCCCTCCCACGCCTACCCCCGGTCCTCTTGCTCCTCCCACTCCTCCTGCTCCTGCTCCTGCTGCTGTTATTCTCCCTCCTCCTCCTCCTCCTCCTCCTCCTCCTCCTCCTCCTCCTCCTCCTCCCCCTCCTCCTCCTTATCCTCCTCGCGCCCATCTTTCTGCTGATCCACCACCTCCTCTCCTTCCCCCTCTTCCTCCTTCTCTTCCAGTGTACACAGCTCCCCCGTCTGATCGGGTCATGTTGCGGGTTCCAGGTCCGCTGTGACACCCGCTGGCGGATGGAGACATCTCAACGTCATGGCCACGGATGGGTGGGAGAAGTAGGATGTCAGATATGGCGCGAGCGTATCTGGCGTGCCTCTCCCCCCTCTCCCTCCTCCCCCCTCTCGTACGCCCACCCCACGCTGCGCCAAGCCCCGTCGGCAAACACAAAGATCGCGTCGAGTGGGCGCACCAGCAGCCCCAAGATGGCGCACCTGATGCCGCTCTGGGCCTTCTCCTGCTTCTGCTGCTTCTCCTCTTTGTCTTCCCGCGATTCGGCCTTCTCCTGCTCCCCCATAGTCCATCTTCCCCAAAGCTCTGATGCTTCAGCTAATGACAACTACCTGCCCTGGGCCATTCCCGTACTTCCTTCAACGAGAAACTCAGATGCGATGTGACGAAAGGCTCAAACAGACCATGGTATGTTTCCCATGGGCCGTTGTAAGCAAATATCCGATTGTTGTTTGGCCGCCACGCACCCAAGTGCAACAATCACAACAACAACAACAACAACAACAACACCAACACCAACACCAACACCAACACCAACACCAACACCAACACCAACACCAACACCAACACCAACACCAACACCAACAACAACAACAACAACAACAACAACAATCATTTAAGACTGGGGACACTCCGTTCTCACCAGTGCCAGGGTTTTCATAGGAGGCGGGCAATACCCCCACTTTGTGGGGGGGCCGGTTCAAGCTCTACCAAATTTCCAAACGACTCTTCGCCACCACCCACACCCAGCTTCCCGCCCTATGACGTTCGGACACTTCACTTCGTGGCATGCGGACGACCGTGGCTACTATTCAGGGCCCCGCGGCCGACGACGACGGCGTGCGCGCGCGAAGAAAAAACGAATGTGTCCAATATGGTATTATTTGACAGGGATGATGGCCCTGGCATGCGCGCAACCGTTGTTGCAGAAGTTCGAAGCACGTGAAAAAGTTGCTCGCAAGAGCCCGTTTGACAGAAATGTTGAAAAAATAGTGGGTTTCCTCAGAAATCCGCAAGAGCGCGCAAGATGAATGTTTGAAACTTTTGTTTTGAAAAACCATTGGGTTTTTCATGTTTTTATGTTAAAATCGCTACGAAAACTAAGGTTTTGGAAGGATTTCATCTTGCGCGCGCGAGTGTGCACTTCGTGTCATTTTTTTCAAAGGATTCTTGAAGTTTGGTTATGTTAGAACAAGAAATTTCATTTTATAGTGTTTTTTGCAAGGGGAAGCGGGCGTCAACAAAACAACCGGATCCGGACACCCACGTTTTGCCTGAGACTTCCTCACGAAAATGATGAAAATGTGGCTGCGGCCTAGGCGCGGCGAGGGGGGCGCGCACCAGGGGTCCCAACAATAATTATTCTTTAGAATAAATAATGTTCAACAACACCAACAACAACAACAACAACAACAACAACAACAATAACAACACCAACAACAACAATAACAACAAATCGTTGGCACATTGGTGCTCCCCCTACCCCTCCTCCTCCTCCTCCTCCTCCTCCTTCTCCTCCTCCTCCTGCTCCTGCTCCTGCTCCTCCTCCTCCTCGTGGACATTCAAGACCCAGAAGCACCCTCAAGACGTCCAAAACTCTGAAGCACGCCTCCAAAATGCTCCCACAGGCCACCCGCGACGGATGGAGGAGGATGTGGTGTTGGTCCCCCAAAGGTCTCTCGAAACCCTCGGGACCTGAACACGGCCTCATACAGCCCAATGCATCAACCAACGGGCTGGCGCCGCGCCGCCGCCGCCGCCGCCGCCGCCCCAAGCGCCGCCCGCCGGCGGTGCCGACTCGTTCCCCGCCCTGCGTCCCCGCGGCCGCTTGTGCTGACTAGTCCGTCGCCCCGCACGGCCTCTCCCATGGTTGGTTGGGGAAAGCAAGAGGTAGCGATACCGCTTTCCGAGACCTCCCCCGGGGTGCGTTCTGACCAAGACTTCGAGACGAATCCAGCGGTGGCGACGACGGCCTCCCAGGAGGGCGGACCCGGGGAAAATTGGCGAAGGGTACCAGCAGCATGGGCACCTTTGCCTCCCCCGACTGCTCGTCGTCGGCGCAGGCGCCGTCGGCCGCCGCCGCGCGGCGCCGCCAGCGGCCGAACGACCCGAAGGAGGCTGGCGCCGCAGAGTGGCGGGGGGCTGGCGCCTGCCGTGAGCCACCGGCGCGGCGGACTCGACCGCGACCTCTCTCCAGGGGGCGGGGGGGGGGGGCTCGTCGCCATGCAAGAGTGAAGGGGCACCAGGACACACAAATAAATACACACAAATTCGCCGGCCCAACGGGCCAGGGCGTGCTAAGATCTCCGGTACCTGGTTAAAAGTATTTCTAAATCGCGCGCGCGGGGCGGCCCCTGGGGGTCCCCCGGCAAGGTCCCGGCAAGTCCCCGGCAAGTCCCCGGCAAGGTCGGGTCAGAGATGCCGGAGTTCTGTTTCGGAGTCCAAGAGGGCTCCAGATCGGTCCAAGAGGGCCCCGAGAAGCTTTCTAGACGGTCCAAGAGAGGCCCGAGACGGCCAAAGATCGCCCGAAGACGCCCCAGATGGCCCCAAGACAGCCCAAGAGGCCTCCAAGACGCTCCAAGGGCCTTCCAAGAGGCCTCCGAAGAGGGCCCCAAGTTGCCCCAATTTTTTTTTTTTTTTCTCCGATGTTTTTTTGCGTTCTGGCCTTTTCGCTTCCGGACGCTCCAAGAGGGCCCAAGAGGCCTTCAAGACTGCTCCAAGACGGCCCACGAGGCTCCCAAGACGGCCCCGGAGCGGCCCAAGAGCGCCCCCCAGACGGCCCAAGTGCTGCCCAAGGCGGACCAAGAGGCCCCAAGACGGGCCCAAGAGGGGCTCAAGAAGGGAACCGAGAACTGAAAAATCGAGCCCTCCGCCCCAGAAGGCGCCCAGGACCCCGAAAGAGGCCCCAAGAGACTCTCCAAGACACCCCCAAGACGCCCCAATAAGCTCCCGTGAGGCCCCAAGAGGACCAACAACGTCAGGCCCCAGGCCCCAAGAGGACCAACAAATACCGCCAAGAGCCCGCCGAAAGCCCCCCAAGAGACCGTCACGAGAGCTCAGGAGGCCCCCTGGAGGCCTCCCGAGTTCTCCAAGAGGCCTAAAAAGAGGCGCCAAGAGGCCCCAAACGGCCCCACCGAGGCTCCAAGAGGCCACGAACGCGCAAGCAAACGCCTGCGATGGCACAATACGGGCTGGCGGAATGAGCGAAGCGATTAAATAAACATACTCCCCACATGTTCCTACATTTTCTGGGTTTTTGTCTTCCCCCCACTTCCCATATCTTCCCATATTTTCCTGGGAGTGGACGATTCATTGTGTCTGTGTGTTTCTTCCCCTCCTGAAAGAACCTAGGTCGTACGGCCGGACCTGTAGGACAGAAGAACATAGCTGAAGAACACGAGGCCCTCCGCCGGCCGAATGGAAGAATATGCAAAAAGGGTACCCTCCCCGGGATGCAGAAGAGCATCCGACAAACACGAAGAACATCAGGGCACCCTCCCCGAACCGACCTTGATCGTACACCTCGGCCCGTCGATGACGGACCAGATCTGACACGGATGGGATCGCCAACGCAACGCCCCGAACCGAATCGAAATATAGGATCGCCGCACCCAGCTCCGGCTGGCCCCGGCCGACACCGCCGGATCGACCCGAGACGAACCGGAATCGAAGCTCCAACTAGCCAACCGAATTGCGCCGACTCGGATGGCAACCGGCCCTGCTCGTGCTTGCGGCCGCCATTGCACATTGAGCGCTCGCCGGCCCAACGGGCCCGAGGCCTTCTAATCAGCCGAGCTGCCAGCAAGCCAACCGAAGGGGAACCAACCAAATAAACTACCAAACGTGGCCATGCAATCAACCTGAAGGAGGGGAGCTGGCAGGTGATGGTGAAACCCTCAGATATTTGACAAGGACCAGCCGTCCTGGCATTCCAATGGGCCTACGACGACATGCTCTGTGAATTGAATAGCAGTCAAACCTCAACAAACACACATGTTCTTAGAACATAACCCAACTGTCAACCAGACAAGGCCTACGACGACATGCTCTTCGAATTGAATAGCGGTCAAACCTCAACAAACACACATGATCTTAGAACATAACCCAACCGTCAACCAGACATGTTCACCACACCACACAAGGCTCTCATGAGCCGTCTTGGTGGGAACGTGGGCTGACCAGCACGCCCCGTCCCTGCGCGAGAACGGTCACAGGGATGAGCTCCCGAACCCTCCGGCCCTAAGCGTCCTCCTCCTCCTCCTCCTCCTCCTCCTCCTCCTCCTCCTCCTCCTCCTCCTGGGACTCGGAGATGAGAGAAACTGCATGCGACGGAGGGCCGCCCGGAGGCCTGCTCCCACGCAAGCCGCAGCCTGGCCTCCAGCGCGGGCCGTCCCGCCGCCGGCTGCCTGGGCGGGCGGGGCCCATGGGGCCGAGGCGGGGGAGAGGCGACGGGGGAAGGGAAGGCGATCGGATCGCTCACCTCGGTTGTCGGCGGTGGACAACCCTCCCTGTAATAAACCTCCCCTCAGTGAAAACGGCCTAGGGCCGAAATCGACGGACCTGGACCCGCAAAAATGAGGGCCGCGACGCCCTCTCGCGAGCCGAAAACGGCCAATTCCTCAATCGACGTGTCAGGGGCAGGAGAGGTCTGTCCACCTCCGAGGCTGGGGCGCGGAGGCCCTGAACCGCCCGAGAGCGCACGCGGTGCGGGGGCCCGTGCCGCCTCCGCCCTGCCCGCTTGAAAGGGGCGCCGTCGGCCAGAGAGGCCTTCCCGGAGAGGCGGCGGCTGCCAGGGAGCAGCCGGCTGGGGGAGGCGAAGGCCAGCGCTGCAGGCGAGGGCCACGGGCTGCTGCTACAGACGTGGCATGGCCCAGGGTGCCCTCGAGGTTCCCACGCCACTCGCCATCGCTCGGACGTTCATTTTCTGTGTGTTTTTTCGGCTTCGTGCGTGGTTTTTTCGCGAAATGATCAAGGATGCTCCCCGATGGTCCTCGCCGAAAGAAAAATGCACACAAGACCACTTCATAACCCCTTTGGGGCCCCCTGGGCCTCGCGGAGGGGCTCTTTGGAGGCCACCAGGGGCCGCTCGGGGAGGGACTCTCTTGGCACCTCCGGCGAGGGGGGGAGGTGGAGGGGGGCGGAGGGAATCGGCGAGGGGAGGAGGCGGAGGGGGGCGGAATCGGCGAGGGGAGGAGGCGGAGGGGGGCGGAGCAGCCGAGCAGACCGTCGCCGAGTCCCTCTCCTGCGGCGCCGACGGCCTGCCCGAAGAGCCACGCCTGGGCTCCGAGAGAGGGAGGGCTCCCTCCACACGCCCAGGCGGCCACCTGCTCGAGCCCCCCGACGGCCGACGGCTCTCAAGCTGCACCATGTTTATCGGCGCCCCGCGTCGGGCACGCAGCCCACAGATGCTGCACGCCCGACGCTGACATTCGCGCAGGCATGGGCACTATCTGGGTGGTCGAAGCCAATCTGGCGCCAATCTGGCAGGCCCAATCTGGCAAACGGGGGCAATCTGGCGAGGGAGCCAACGCGAATCCAGCCTGGCGAATAACCCAAATCATCCAGTTTGGCCGGGCCAGATTGGCCCTTGGGGCCCAATCCAATCTGACAGTCTGGCCTTCGACTACCCAGACTATACCAAACAACAAGGGCTTTCCCACACGAGCAGCGACGGCTGTGGGGCAGGCGACGTTCGGACTGCAATGGATCACGTCCGCGGCGGTACCCGTTCCAAACGGGCAGGACCTGCTGTCGGTCTTCGTCACCACGCTTTCCGTACCAATTTCGGTCATCTCACGGCTCAAATTGCTCCAGCCAGCCAGCGACCGGTGCCAGGCACGCAACCCACACTTCAAGCAATATCTACCAACATTGAAACTCAACAAAACGGACTGGGTCGGATCGTGTGCCGAATCGGGCGCGTGGGCGCAGACTCGGAATCGAATTGATGCCCCCCCGAGGGCGAGGGGGCAGCGCTGCCGATCCCGCATCCTCTAGGGCGGGAGGAGGCGGGATCAGCAGCGGAAGAGGGAGCAGAATGAGGACTGGACTGGACTTAGGGATCCAATGTCTCATGAGGGCTGAACTGCGAGCCTGGCGCCGTAGCTGCACCCTGCAACTGCGCTGAGGCCTGTCAGGCGCGTCAGTATCATCGCCTGTCGCTACTGACGGGGGCAGACGAGGAGGAGAAGGAGGAGGAGGAGGAGGAGGAGGAGGACGGGGAGGAAGAGGAAGAGGATGAGGACGGGGAGGAGGAGGAGGAGGAGGAGGAGGAGGAGGAGGAGGAGGAGGAGGAGAAAGAGGAGGAGGAGGAGGAGGAGGAGGAGGAGGAGGAGACATGACAAGACAAGAAACCCTCCGATCCATAGGGTGCACCATGAGCGCAAGCACACATGACGACATGCAAACAGCGCGCAAGTGAACAAAATACTGGATCTGGGTGGCCTTCAGTGGCGAACTGCTTGCCCGCCCTGCAGGTGGGGGACACTCGGGCCAAAACCTCGCCCAGGCGGTGCTGACCGCTCGATGGGGGGCCTGGCGCTGCCTTCCCGTCCATCAGGGGGAAGCTCAACATCAGATTAGGAGGTGAGACCGACCCCCAGGACAAGCTAGGTTCTGGGACCCTGGGAAGGAGGAGCGAAAGTCAAGGCAGAGGAGGAGGAGGGACCCGAAGGCCCCGCACGCTTGGTTCTAGCACGTCCTGGGGGCTTAGCTCTTGGCTGCGCTACAAAAACCCTGCCCCTGTCCTGAACAATTCCTCTGAGCAGAAAACGATCCTCGTCCCTGGTCTTCTCAAGCGAGAAACTCTTCGGCCCCTCGCTGCTGGTGTCTAAAACTGGCAGCTCTAGATGCCCACGAGCCTGCAGTTCCAAGAAACGGCGACTACCCACGAATGCTGGCGGAACGAAGGGGCTAGCCCTACTCTTTGGATTCACGGCACCCCCACCCACAGGACGAGGCACTTCAGCAGCTCTCATTTTTGAAACCGCTCCACTCACCCATTCACCCATTCACCTTCAGATAAGCTTCGCTCGCCTCCTCCAGACACCGATACTTCACGTCTACGGCGATGGGGATCCGAAACAACTCTGGCGTGTTCTCGACCTTTTTGTTTTGTGGGGCGGATGCGACAGGCACGAACTTCGGTGGCTAACTCGATCGCAGGTTTTTTCATCACGACGGACGTCCGGTAATCCTCGAGCGTTTTTTTTTGCCTCTGCTGGACAAGTCGGGTCCGCGCCCATCCCGTGGGTGAATGCACTCCATACGTGCAGACTCCTTCACGCCTGACTCCGACTCCTTCATCTGCTGAACTTTGTTGGGGCAGGCCACTCCCGCGGCGCTGGTTGCACGCACTGCTGGGTTCGTCACGGGGATCAGCCACGTCTGGAAAACTACCCCGCACTCCGCTGCACTGCTCAACGCGAGCTTCGTCAAAATGATAATGGGTTGCTTGAGAATCACCAGCTTGCCACCGCCGTTGGCTGACTGTGAAGCTTGCTCCACCAACCCCTCGGCTGCGTCTCCAACGCGCCCTTTCTTCTGCCTCGGCCCCTCGCCCGCGATCATCCAAGCGGGTTTCACATCCATGGCTCGGAGGAACCCGGGGAACGTTCTCAAGATGCGTGCAAAGGTTCTCTTGCAAATGCTCGAACAATCCAGCAACATGCGGACACAGTGGGCATGCTAGACATGACGGCGCACGAATTTCACAACGATTACGTGTCGCATCGGCAGCACACTCTCCTCGCCTGAGACTCAGCGAAAGATGGCGGCGACAACTCTCACGATGTGCAAATACTAGACCACAGACACAACATTGGTTCGGCACGGACATGACGTGCGCAAGCTCTTGAAACCCGTGATGAGCTATGATATGCGTGTGTACCGCGCGTCGATCTCGTAATATGCGCCCACAGACCTCCCCCGAGGAACCCAGGAGAGAACACCGATAAACACCCTCACAAACATCATCCTGGAACTTCCTCTGCGCCCAGAAACTCGACGGGTGGAACCTGAACCCCAAGCGCTCGCGAT
This sequence comes from Prorocentrum cordatum, assembly GCA_963575745.1. Taxonomy (NCBI): domain Eukaryota; class Dinophyceae; order Prorocentrales; family Prorocentraceae; genus Prorocentrum; species Prorocentrum cordatum. Next base: position 18,552 of record CAUYUJ010020633.1, on the reverse strand, counting down.
CGAAGTTGTCGGGGGTCGATCCTGCAAAACTCCTTGCTATACTCGGGATCAAAAAAGCCAAAAAAACTCGATCCTCCAGTCGTTCAAGAAGAGACGCGCCCTCATCCAAATCAGCAAGGGCACGAAAATCAGCAAGCAATTGGCGAGCCCACGGTGAGGTCCATCTCGTCAACCTACCCTCAGGCGACAGTACTGGGTGAGCAACTTCGAAATGCCCAAAGGGAGCAGTGAGGACCTGTTGATTGGCCACCGGTGCACGCGACAGAGACTGCCAGTAACGCCAGCGACGGATAACAAACTCCGTATCCAACAGAACAAGTCGCCACCAGCGTAAAACCGCATCAGAGGTCATCGACTTCGGGTGCCCTGGAACCTCTCGAGCACACGCCCTCCCACCCATCGCCCGTCGAACATACCCTGCAACCGTATTGTTCAGCTTAGATAAATCCTGTGGGCTTTGCGTAAAGCCCTCGAGACCAGATAACGCAACATTGTATATCTTTGAGATAAGAGGAGGAGGAGGAGGAGGAGGAGGAGGAGGAGGAGGAGGAGGAGGAGGAGGAGGAGGAGGAGGACCAACGTAAACCATGGGAACATCAACGATGCTGCAATACACCCTCCCGCCTCAATGGTCCTCCTGTCTTGAGGCCTTCCGTTTTAACCACGCGGGGCAGAAGCACCCCTTGAAAAAAAAACTAGCACCTCATGGGCCTGTCGGCAGGGCGGGGACCCCATGTTGAGAAGATGCTGTCATGCATCAGCGATCGGAACAGGAACAACATAACATGCTACAAAACAAAAGCCCCTCCGCTGGCAAACGTGCTAAAACGGAAATTCACCGACGGCCCATTCCAAATAATCACCCGATCTCGCACGCCTGGCCTATCTACAGAGCCATGGTGACACCTCAGCCCGAAGGCTTAAGCACTTGGTCTGGCCCCGCAACCCTGAGCCCACCAGTCCCAGGCCCTCCCTGAGCAGTGGACCTCAGCTCAACGCCCTGGGACCCTGGAACTGATCTAGAAATTCAAGCTCTCACTCACCCTTGCCCAACCACTTCCCCAAGAACACGCGAGGGCGTCGCTTTCGCCTTGACCCCCAGCACCCGACCATAAGCCCAAACCCTCGCCCATGGCCCAGCCCCAGGAAGCCGCGCGTAGCTTTATCCCCACATCGATGTCGGAACCTTAAAGACGCGCCCCCCCCTCCACTCTGGTACCACCTGGCACCACGGACGCACGAGTCCTACGGCCTACACCATCGTGAAGGGGCCCTGGGACACACAAGTAAACAAGGGGCACGCGTGCCAAGGATCATACAATGACGATGTGGGTCCATGGGAGATGGAGAAAACCAGGGATCGCGAGGGAGGCGGTCCTTGGCAGGCGCCGGGAAGCGTGCCGCAATTGCTGCGACACGTTGGCAAGGGACAGATTCGAAGACGGGAAGGGGCGGCTAGAAGCATGTCAGTTTGGGTATGGAGGAAGGTCGCTTGTCCTCTGTCTCGTCCTCCTTCTCCCCCTCCTCACCTCCACTTTCTCCTGTCCCGCCTCTCTTCCTCCTCCTGGTTCTCGACCTCCTCCTTGTCCTCCCCCTCTCTCCACCTTCTGGGGCGGTGCGGCGCGTGGCGGCGGAGTCGCCCTCGCCGTCGGCATGCGGCCGGGCACGCTGCGTCCTCGTCCTCCTCCTTCTCGTCCTCCTCCTCCCCCTCCACCTCCGCCTCCTCCCCCTCCCCCTCCGCTTCCTCCTCCGCCTCACCGTCCTCGCCTCCGACCCGAGGCTGGCCCAGGCAACGCATCCTCGCCTCGGGCCCGAGGCTCGCTCACCGAGCGGCGGGCGGCGGCGAGCTTCCCGGCCGCCTGGCCTGTCCGCCGGGGTCGCCTCGGAAGGGTCCCAGAGGCCCAAGACGGTCCAAGAGGCTCCAAAGAGGCCTCCAAGACAGCCCAAGAGGCCTTCAAGAGGTCGTCTAGGAGGGCCCGAAGAGGCCAAAATCATTGATTTTCTTTGGGTTTGGGAAGGATTTGGTCATTTGCGCCTTTTCGGCTTTCCGACGGTCCAAGACGGCCCAAGAGGCCCCCAAGATCGCCCCAAAATTGCCCAAGAGGCCCCCAAGATGGCCCCATGACGGCCCAAGAGGCCTCCAAGACGGTCCCAAGAGGGCCTCAACACGGGCCAAGAGGCCTCCAAGATGGCTAAGATTGCCTCCAAAACGGCCAAGATGGCCTCCAAGTACCTCCAAGATGGCTTCCAAGACGGCCAACATGGCACCAAAATGCCTCCAAGACGGCCCAAAATGCACTCAAGACGGCCCTGGATGGGCCCAAACGGCTCCCACGAGGCGTCCAAGATGGCCCACGTCGGTCGGAATAAAGATAGGGGGGCGCCCAGCCCACGGTCGGTCGGAATAAGGGGAGGGGGGCGCAGGGGGGGAGGGGGAGGGGGGGGCACGGTTGGGTCGGAATAAGGGGAGGGGGGCGCAGGGGGGGAGCGGGGGGGGGGTAAGGTCGGTCGGAATAAGGGGAAGGGGGCGCAGGGGGGGAGCGGGGGGTGGGCCCATGGTCGGTCGGAGGGGGGCGCAGGGGAGGAGCGGGGGGGGAGGGCCCACGGTCGGTCGGAATAAGGGGAGGGGGGCGCAAAGGGGGAACGGGGGGGTGGCCCACGGTCGGTCGGAATGAGAGGAAGGGGCGCAGGGGGGAGCGGGGGGGGTGGCCACGGTCGGTCGGAATAAGGGACGGGGGCGCAAGGGAGCGGGGGGGGGCCACGGTCGGTCGGAATAAGGGGAGGGGGGCGCAGGGGAGGAGCGGGGGGGGTGGCCCACGGTCGGTCGGAATAAGGGGACGGGGGCGCAGGGGGGGAGCGGTGGGGGGGCCACGGTCGGTCAGAATAAGGGGAGAGGGGCGCAGAAGAGGAGCGGGGGGAGTGGCCCACGGTCGGGCGGAAGAAGGGGACGGGGGCGCAAGGGGGGAGCGGGGGGGGGCCCACGGTCGGTCGGAATAAGCGGAGGGGGGCGCAAGGGGGGAGCGGAGGGGGTGGCCCACGGTCGGTCGGAATAAGGGGAGGGGGGCGCAGGGAGGGAGCGGGGGGGGTGGCCCACGGTCGGTCGGAATAATGGGAAGGGGGCGCAGGGGAGAAGCGGGGGGGGTGGCCCACGGTCGGTCGGAATAAGGGGAGGGGGGCGCAGGGGGGGAGGGGGAGGGGCCAGCACGACCACCAGCACGACCACCAGCACCTCCACCAGAACGGCCAGCAACACGACCGCGAGCACGACCACCAGCACGACCACCAACACGACCACCAGCACCTCCAGCACGGCCAGCCACCAGCACGACCACCAGCAGAACCACCAGCACGACCACCAGCACGACCACCAGCACCTCCACCAGAACGGCCACCAACACGACCGCCAGCACGACCACCAGCACAAGCACCGGCACGCCCAGCCACCAGCACGACCACCAGCACAACCACCAGCACGCACCAGCACGATCACCAGCACGACCACCAGCACCTCCACCAGAACGGCCACCAACACGACCGCCAGCACGACCACCAGCACAAGCACCAGCACGACCACCAGCACGACCACCAGCACGACCACCAGCACGACCAGCCACCAGCACCTCCAGCACGGCCAGCCACCAGCACGACCACCAGCACAACCACCAGCACGACCACCAGCACGACCACCAGCACGATCACCAGCACCTCCACCAGAACGGCCACCAACACGACCGCCAGCACGATCACCAGCACAACCACCAACGCGACCAGCCACCAGCACGACCACCAGCACAACCGCCAGCACGACCACCAGCACGACCACCAGCCCAGCACGACCACCAGCACGACCACCAGCACGACCAGCCAGCAGCACGACCACCAGCTCGACCACCAGCACTTCCCAGCACGACCACCAGCACAAGTACCAGCACGACCACCAGCACGACTGCCAGCACCTCCACCAGAACGGCCAGCAGCACGACCACCAGCACGACCACCAGCACGTCCACCAACCACGACCACCAGCACGGCCGCCAGCACAACCACCAGCACGACCGCATTATGGGCACACGGTCGGTCGAAATAAAGCAGTGCGAGATCACACCGGTAGGTATGATGATACACACAAATAAGATAAACCCCCTATATTTTCCCATATTTTCTGGGTTTCTGTCTCCCCGCCCAATTCCCATATTTTCCCATATTTTCTGGGGAATCGAGGATTAATTGTGTCTGTGTGTTTTTTCCTCTCCTGACATCGGCCCTGGCAGTGGACCTCAGCTCGACGCCCTGGGGCTCATCCAGACACCCAAGCTCTTGCCCATGGGGGGGGTTTGCCTTAGCACCATCATCGTCCACGAGCGAACGGTTGGAGAATGCCGCACCATGACATCGGGACCGAAGAACACTGACAGGCATTGCCTAGAACCTCTGCCCCACAGGCAGGAGCGAACGAACAAAGCTGCCAAGCTGAAGAATACTTGAGGGTACCCTTCCCCATGCTGCACAAGAGCACTCGAAACAAGGCAAAGCATGAAACACACTCCCTGAACCAAACAAAATATTACGCCTCGCTCCGACCGTGCGGGATGCGGACAACTCCGGTGGTAAAGTTGAGCGATGTGTCCAACGATAACAACGTGTTGAGAAAGAACAGCCCGCCTCGTCCTCGAAACGAATGCGTTGCCCTGCTGGCTACATCATTTGAAAGAGCCTAAGAAACGAACGCCGCGGTGTAACAACACCGCCTTCCATCCGTGCAGATGTTACGGGTGGACAACCCATGGCCCGATAAATCTAAGGAGATATCAGGCGAGGGCCACCTTGTGAAAAGGAACCACCTTCCATCCATCTAATTGGTACATACGCGCGGCGCCGAGGCGACATCCCCATTTCGAAAAGGAGCTGCCCTCCATCCCCGTAACTGTTACAAGCTTCTAAATCGAATGTGCGCGGTGATGAAGCGAGAGCTCCATTTTAAGGAGAAGCCCCCCGATCCGAGTAACTGCTGTAGGCTGGTATAACGAATGTGCGCGGCGCTGGGCCACGAACCACACTTAGACCACCCCCTTTGTTCCATCCCAGTAGCCGTTTAATTGGCACTGCCACATGCGTCTCTTTCGTAGGGGGTTATCGTTTTCAGTGTGAGCCCTCCAGACTTTCTTCACCTCCCGCCTCCTCCGTTCATCCTCTCCGCACTCGTACACAAACTAACAACCATATTCATACTCATACGCAGAAGCATCTCATACTCATACCTGTACTCCTTCTCGCACTACTCAGACTCAGCCTTCACCCTAACTAGTATCAGACTCACTCGTGCTCAGAACTCACTACTCACCCTCACATCCATTAGTATCCAGACTCCGTCACACTTGGTTCACTCATGCTCCGGCGCATTCGCACTCGGACTCGTTCATACACCCAGACGCATTCACATTCAAACTCACCAACCCTCAGAACTCGCCGCGATGTGTCAATCATACCACTCGAACACCCCAATGGGGGAGCCGCCAGGGCGTGTTGCATTCGCCAGTTCGCGCCCAGTGCGGGTATATCTCCACGGAGGCATTCGTTTGGCGGCTGCGATTCCTTTCCTGTCTCGAGCGAGGCGCTTGTTTTGAGCACCCTGGGAGGGAGCCGCCACCGGGTGTTATGATCGCCGGACCGCGCCCATTAAGGCATCTCCAAGGAAGCGCTTGTTTGGTGGCCACGCCCACCCTCCTGTCAAAGCAGATCGTGGGCATTGTGCAGATGTCTCCAACCAAACGAATTTGTTCCAATAGGACGTCACCGGGGGGCACACTGTTACAATGGCTCGTTCGCGCCCCAGTGGTCGTGGCCCGCCTGGCCGCGGCCACGGCGGCCTCCACGGCGGACGCCGTGTGAGCGCCGCCGGGCGCTGCTTAACGCCCCCTGCCCGCCGCTCCCCCCGCCCTGGCTGGGCAGTGCGGGCGCCTCCCCCGTGCCCCTTCTCACGGATGGCGTGCCGGCGCCCCCCCGGCACTGCCGGCCGTCCCCTCCTCGGCGGGGCAGTGGGTGATACCGCAGAGGTTCCCTCCCCACCAAGCCGCAGCGTGTTGGGTTCGGTCAGGCACCCCCCCCCGACGCCCTTCCCGACGCCCTTCCCGACGCCTTTCCCGACGCCCACGGCCGACCCCGCGGACGCCCTTCCCGACGCCCCTACGCCCACGACCCCACCCCGACGCCTTTCCCGACGCCCACGCCAACCCTCCTGTCGCCGCCGTAGTGGACGTAGATTCGTCGCGGGTGGCCTTTCCCTCCCGGCCCCTGGCCCGGCCCTGCTGCTGCTGCTGCTGCTGCGGCTGCTGCTGCTGCTGCTGCTGCTGCTGCTCCTCCTCCTCCTCCTCCTCCTCCTTCTCCTCCTCCTCCTCCTCCTCTTCCTCGTCCTCCTCCTTTCCTCTCCGCTTCTGCTCGTTGCTTCCTTCACTTTCCTTTCCTCCTGCTCCCTGCCTGCTGTTTCCGCCTGGCCCGTCTTCTGCCTGCCCGCCCGCCCCGCCGGCCCTGGCCTCCCGCCTGGGCGTTCGTCGTCGTCTGCCTGCTTCTCCCCTCCTCGTCCCCTTCCGCCGGACCGCGCAGCCTGCCCGGAACCAGCGTGGCGGCATGTAGGGCTTCGGCAGGTGAGGAACGCGTTTTTTTCGTACACCTAAGGGGCCCCACAGGGGCCCCCATGCGATCCAGAAGCGGCACGCGCGGTGGACGATGCGTCGCCCCGCCATTATACGCCGCGCCCGGCCAGGCTTGGATCATCTCAGGCGATTGCTTGAGCACCTCAAGAGGGAGCCGCCAGGAAGTGCTACATTCGCACATTCGCGCCCTGATTTTGGGGATGTAAGTTCTCGTCTGGCGGCTCCGACCCCCGTCCTTGCAACGCAGATTGAGAAAATGTCTGGAGTGAGAACCTTGTTTGAAAACGATCCCTAGGGAAGCGCCAGGGGGCGTACCTTGACATTTGCTCCTTCGCGCCCAGATTGCGGGGATATCTCCAGCGAGGCGCTTGTTTGAGCACCCCAAGGGGGGAGCCGCCAGGGAGTGTTACATTCTGCCATTCGCACCGAGACTGTGACATTGTCTCGAGTGAAGCGTTTGCTTGAATACCCCAAGGCGGAGCCGCCAAGAAGTGTTACATTCGACCGTTCGTGCCAGGAGTGTGGGAGTGTCTCGAGCGAGGCGCTTGTTTCGCGGCTCCGACTCCCCTCATTGCACAGCAGATTGTGAGAGTGAGTGTCTCGAGCGAGAAGCTTGCTTTAGTACTTCAATAGGGAGGCGACAAGTGGCGTGCGGTTACACTCCTCGCTCGCTCGCGCCCATATGGGGGTCATGTCTCCAGCGAGGCGCTTGTTTGAATACCCTAGGGCGGAAACGCCAGGAAGTGATATATTCGCACGTTCGCGCCCAGATTGTGTGGAAGCGTAGAGAAACGCTCGTCTGACGCCTTGGACTCATCTGTTGTCCAAACAGATAGCGGGGATGTCTGGAGCGAGACGTTCGTTTTAACACCATTAAGGCAAGCGCCAGGAGGCATACCGTCTCTCGCTCGCGCCCAGAAGCTGTGGGGATGTCACCAGCGAGGCGCAAGTTTGGCAGCTCCAGCTCGAACTCCAGTCCTTCATTGCAGATCGTGTGAAAATGTCTCGAGCGAGGCGCTTGTTTGAGCATGTCAAAAGAGGGAAATGGGGGGGGGGCTCCAGCGGGCAGGAGGGGGGGGCGCCAGCGGGTAGGACACTCGCACGTTCGCGTTTCAGGCTGTGTGGAAGTCTCGAACAAGGCGCTCGACTGGCGACTCCGATTCTTCTGCGTTCAGAACATATTGCGAGGATGTCTCGAGCAAGGCGCTCGCTCTAGCACTCCAATATGGGGTCGCACACCAGAGCAAGCTCCGACTCTCTACCTCTAACTCACTCGCAGCGGCAGGCGCAAGCACTTGAGCACCCCAAGGGTGAGCTCCAAAAGGGTGCTACACTTACAAGTCCGCGTCCAGATTGCGGAGTTGCATCGAGCGGAAACCTGGTTTGGGTACCATCGGCCCCTCATGATTAGAGCGACGTAGCAGGCATAGATCTCGGGCGCATCAACGGGGTCGACCGAGGGGCAGCACACGGCGGCAGAGAGAACCAGAGAGGAACACTCACGCTAGGACTTGCACGCAGATCTCGAGCTCAGGTGCTCACACAGAAACGTGTCAAAACACCAGATGCACATATGGATATCCCAACGTCGAATCAATTGAGACGAGTGTCCAAGGTGCTCAGACAAGAACACCATGTTGAACATCTCCGCTCCATCATCGTAGAGTTTGAAGTTTCAACCAATACTAGAATTCATAAGGAAGTCCCAGGCGAAACGATCGGCCCGCCCTGCTGACATGTCTGGGGTGCGACAGGGAGGCGTTATGTATGTATAAATAAAAACATGAGGAGACGAAATGCAAGAGGAGGTGGAGGAAAGGCGAAGGTGGAGGAGGTACCAGCGTCAACATAGTCTTTGCAATCCTTCCCCCCCCCGATGTCGCGCTTTTTTTCGCAACGTGGACTCCCAGAGGTCTCGATCTCTCCTTGGGCAGATGTTCCGTCCCTCTGGGGGCCCGCTGAACGTCCCAAGAGGCACGAGATAGCCAGCAATCTTCCGCCACGGTCGGTTCCACGACGCGAAGGGGTCGTGCTTGGCTCTTGCCGTCGCCGGCGCTGTCGTTGGCGCCGTCGTGGCCGCCGTCGCGCGGCAGGCGTGGGCGTCGCGAGGGCCCAGCGCGGGGGCCGCTCGCCGCAAGCCGGCTGGGCGGGGCCCGGTTGGTGGCCTCTGGGCGGGGGGGGGCGGCCACGGCCTCCTCCTCCTCCCCCTCCTCCTCCTCCTCCTCCTCCTCCTCCTCCTTTCTCCTCCTCCTTCCTCCTCCTCCTCCTCCTCCCTCCTCCTCCTCGAACCTCGAGGAGGGGGAGGAGACGGGGGGCGGTGTCGTGTCGACCCCGGCGTTGGTTCCTGGCACGGCGGGGAGCATTCAACCTTTTGAACGGTCGGCCGCTTCCCAAACGTCCGACCGTTCCACGTCGACAGGTTCTGGGCGGGTCGCCGGCGGCGTTCCACGGCGGCGTTCCACGTTGAACGCCACGCCCATCGACGCGGCGCGAAACTGCCGTGGGAGGAGGAGAGGTGATCTTCCCTCATCCTCTCCTCCTGCTCATCCTGTGCTTGGGCCTTCTCCCAAGAGGAGGAGTGAGTATCTGTGTCCGACGGAACGATCCTCCTCAATCATACCCCTCCCCTGCTCTCCGTCCTCCCCACGCTCTCCAATGTCTCCTCGGCTCTCAGTCTGCAACTCCTGCACCCTCAACATGCCAAGAAGCAGGATGCAGAGGGAGGGCGGGGAGGAGGGGGGCGGGAGGGAACAGGACGAAGGAGGCAGTGGGAACGGAGGACAAGGGGGAGGAAGAACAGCAACAGCGGAGGGGAAGAAAGGAGAAAAGGAAAAGGAACAAGAACGAGGAGGACCCAGGGAGGGAGGAAACGTAAAGGATGAAGAAAAGAAGCATGAAGAATCGGGACAGGAGCCGGAGGAAGGGGGAGAGGGGGGGGGAGGAACAGGGAAGGGAGGAGTCTGGAGCTGTCATGGTTCCTTCATGCTCCCCCGTCCCTCCCTTCTCTTACCCCCTCCCAGGGGGGAACGAACGAGAAAAAACGTGAGAATGGATGAGGACGAGAAGGAACAAGGAGGGTGCGAGGGAGGTGCCAAAGGTCATGGGGCCTGTGAGCCATAGCCGTCCGCCGGCGTAAAGAAGCGGGCGGGGAGGAGGACAAAAAGTACGAGGAAGATGGTCGGATGAGCAAGAGGAGGGGTGGAGACGGAAAAATAGGAAGAGGAGGGGGGCAACCCCCAAGAGGCCTGAAGACGCACGAAGGGGGCCACGAATGTCTCCAGGAACCCCGCCAATACGCCCCAACAATCGTCCCAATATGTCCCCAATACCTCTGGACACACGACCCAGGCGCAGTGGCGTAATGGGGCGAACAGCATGAGACGTTAGCCCTCGCATTCAAACGGGCACTTCAACTTGCCTCCGTCTCCCTTCCGTCTCTTGCGCCCATGCTGTTCACTTGACAAGGTCAGCGGCACTGCCAGCAGGGCCTTCACAATACCATGTGGGGGGCGGACCACATATGATCGTAGTTGGCACCTTCTGATCCCAGGTTCCACGCCTCAGACGACTCCTTGTGTTTCGACCCTCTGTCTCTCTCACCTCTCGGCCCCTGGCTCATAGTTGTCGGACGGCCCTGGGGGCCCCTGGAGAGGCCCCTGGAGGCTGGAACTTGCGAAACAGATTCGGTTTGGATGAAGGGGCCCCAGGACACACAAATAAATACACACAAATAAAAATGTCCCCCATATTTTCCCATATTTACTGGGATTTTGTCTTCCCCCCCACTTCCCATATTTTCCCATATTTTCTGGGAATCGCCGATTAATTGTGTCTGTGTGTTTTTTCCCCTCCTGATTGGATGCCCTGGAGTCTCCAGAAGTCCGGGTCGTCATGGGTTAAGGCGGGCATGCCCCTCCAAAGGAATAATAGGATCGCGCCACATCGCCGATACATCGGCGATACATCGGCAACGCATCGGCGATGCACCGGCGATGCATCGTCGACGTCGGCGATGCATCGGCGACGTCGACGTGGAGCAAATCGGGCTGCACATCGAGCCACACAACGGCGATGCATCGGCGGCGCGGCGAGATCATCCAACCTGATCTGCTCCGACCCCGTCCAGGAGGCCCATAGAGCGAAGCAAATTCGGCTTGGATGCTTGGGAGTCTCCAGAAGTCCGGGCCATGAGCGCAAACCATGGCCGGCGGCATGTGCGCACCCCAGGGGGGTGGGGGGCCAGGGACGTAGTGGAATAAGACGAGGCGCCGTGAAAGCTGGGCAGATCTCCTGGCCCCCGTAGTGATGTCCAGCCCCCCCCCCTGGTCATCCCCCCCTCTTGGCCGCCCCCGACTTCGGAGTCTTCGGAAGTCCAGGCCATGGGCCCGAAACGCTGGCCCTCTGACCAGTTCGGGGCCACGGTCCGACGAGAACGTCGAGGCGGATCCCGCCGCGGTGACGAGGAGCCTTCCACAGAGGCGCCAAAAGCTGTAAGCAAAGCGACAGCCAACAAAAGGACACTGGACACTCGAACATCAGCTCCCCCCATCACTCCCTCTCCTCGAACATCACCTCCCCTCCTCTCAACTCCTCGCCCACCTCTCCCCGAGGATGATTTCTTTTCTATTTTCGTCCGCTGCGGGAGCCTGCGGACATGTCTTCCTCATCTGCCTCCCTTTCCTCCTCCTCCTCCTCCTCCTCCTCCTCCTCCTCCTCCTCCTCCTCCTCCTCCTCCCCGTGTTCTTGCACCTCGTCATCGTGGTCCTCCTTCTCCGTGCCTGCTTCTTGAAAGTGACTCCTCCCTGTCGCACCCCCAGACGGAAGAATTGGGATTGGGGCTGGTGTTAGGGCCTGGTCCTGGGGTCGAAAACGCGCCGCCCCCCTCGGAAAACCAACGCGAACGCGCTCTTCAGGATACACCGCGCACGCGCTGTGGACGATTGCGAGGCAGGGCCCAAACCTGTCGCCCTCGGATGCGAGCGCAACCCCACGCCGTGTGCGCCGACGCGACACCAGGCTCAATCCCAAAGAGGCATTGCCCGATCTCCTCTGGGCCAGCACCAACAGTGGCTCCGGCGCGAAGGGGCACCCTTAATTACGTGGAGCTACCGTGTCACCCCCTTCCACTCCGCGAGTCGGGGCGAGCCGCGCCCGCACGGGGCCTCCAACACTTCCTGCCGAGACAGCCTGCCCGCGGCTGGGCACAGGCAGCGGCTGCTGCCGCCCCACATCGGCCGAGCCGCGGCGGGGAGGGAGGGGGGAAGCGGAGGGAAGGGGGGAGAGAGGGGAGGGGTGGATGAGGGTGGGGGGGGCCTTGAGGACGACGAAGGGGAATGGTAGGGGGAAGGGGAGGAGGGCGAGGGGTAGTGGGAGGAAGGGGGGGGGACAGGAGGAAGGGGAGGGCGATGATGGGGAACGGGAAGAGGCGAAGAGGACCTAGAAGCTCCGAAACATCCCCAAAACTTAAAGCAGTTGTGAACCCAACAACAAAACGTGCAATGCGGGGGAACAACTTGTCCAGAATGGGGGGCGCACCTCGGCTGTGGATGTGAGCGAGAGGACTATGCTTGGACGAGGACGAGCCCGAGGAGAACAACGAGATTGAACAGGGGGAGGCACACGCATTGGCTCAATTTCGTAAGCAACAGTCCAAAACAGATGACAAGTCATTCAGGATGGATTGCGAAACCCTGTGCAGTGAAGCGGAACCCTCATTCTGAATATCTGGGCCGCTGATGGGCAGGGGGGTACGAGGGGTGGGGCGGAAGAGGGGTGGACGGTGAGGAAGACGGAAGGATGGGGAGGATAAGGGGTGGGGTGAGGTTCGAGCGGGGGGGGGGCCCTGCAACCGCCGACGGCGAGCGCGGGCGCCAGCGACGTCGACGACGACGACGACGGCGACGACGACGACGACGGTGACGACGACGACGACGACGGCATGGACGAAGACTGCGACGACGGTCGAACCTTAGCAGGGATTAATGGCAATTTGTTCCTTCCCGGGTAGCAATCGTTACCCGCGGGAGGGTCGGGCGGGAGGGTAACGGTAGCGGCGGGCGCGGCCACCGGCCCACGAATCGCCTGTGCGCACCACAGCATGTAAGGGGGGCTCCAGGCCACCCCTTCAATACGATCGCTAGCGATACCCGGAGGGGGGGTTGGCCCAGGTTACCCTGGGGAGGACACAACAAACGCTCACCTTGGTTTCTGTCACGGTTGGATCAAGCCTTAATAAGATTCAAATAAGGCTGCATCCAATCATTACAGCATTCTACTGGCGCTGGATCGAGCCTGGACAGGATGCTACTAACATTGGATCCAGCTGAATGAGAGATTGGTCGAGCTTGAGCTGGAGTCAATTAGGGCTGGATTCAGCAATCGGAGGATCCCCTTAGAGTTGGACCGAGCCGCACTACGATCGGTGGGAGAGCTGGATCCATCTACAGCCAGATTCTGCTAATGCTTGGTCGAGCACTGGTCGGATTCCGCTAAAGCTTGACGCCGGTTCGACCCCCCCCCCCCCCTGGGGGGCGGGCGGGGGGGGGCGGTTGGAGGCGCCGATGCCCCGGGGGGCGGGCGGCCTGCCCCATTCCCCGGGCGCTCTCAGCGGCTTGGGGCGGTGGGCGGTGCCGACGTGTCCAACTGCTGCTCCAAGACGAGCGTCCACGGAACGAGTTCTCTCGTGTATCCGCGTGCTCCACGGCCTTGCGAACACTTGGGGGGTGGGCGCTGCCGACGTGTCCAAATACATACTGCTCCAAGACGAGCGTCCACGGAACGCGTTCTCTCGTGTATCCGCGTGCTCCACGGCCTTGCGAACACTTGGGGGGTGGGCGCTGCCGACGTGTCCAAATATATTCTGCTCCAAGACGAGCGTCCACGGAACGCGTTCTGTCACTTATCCGCGTGCTCCACGGCCTTGCGAACACTTGGGGGGTGGGCGGTTCCGACATGTCCAGACATTGTTCCAAGACGAGCGTCCACGAACCGCGTTCTCTCGTGCACTCACGTGCTCCGCCGGACTTGCGAGCAGAACTGGCCAGCAGATGGAGGGGACGGAGAACAGCGGGCGGGCAACGTGCCCATGGGCCTTGGGGTGACTGTCCTGCGACCCTGTGGACCGACACAGCGAGGGAGGAGGAGGCGGAGGAGGAGGCGGAGGAGGAGGAGGAGGAGGAGGAGGAGGAGGAGGAGGGCGGAGGAGGAGGAGGAGGGAGGAGGATGCGGGGCGGAGGAGTAGGAGTAGGAGAGAGGAGGAGGAAGGGAATCGAGATCGAGGAGGAGGAAGGAATGCGAGAGGAGGAAGCTGGAGGAGGAGAGCAGGGTAGGGAGGAGGAGGGGAGGAGGGAGGAGGAGAGCGAGGAGGGAGGAGGAGGAGGAGGGAGGAGAGGAGGGGGCGGGCGGCTGTCCTCCGACCCTGTCGACCCCCCCCCCGATGCAGCCGCCGCGCGACCTCGGCAAGGAGGGAGCCGGCTCCCCGAGGGAACCGGGTCCTGGACACCACTGAGGGGGCCCCAGGACACAACAGCGGGGCCTCGGGGGGGTCTCGCAAAGCCCCCCCTTACGCAACGCCCGAACGGCTACCGACGTCTCCCGTCGGGGGGGTCTCGCAAAGCCAGCGGCGAAGCGTTTGGATGTCCCGCGGAGGCTCCCAAAAGGGCGGGCGGGAGGCGCGCGTACACCTCGATCCTCGATCACCCTCCGATCCGCCGCCTTCTCCCTGCTGCGGCGGGCCCGACCTATCTCTGGCGCAGCCGCCGCTGGTGCTGAATCGGACACAAGCAAGACTTACCCTGGGCAAGAATGGCCCGTGGTGCGCTGCGTAGCGGGGCCTCGGGGGGGGGGGGGGGCAAATCCAGGATCGCAGGCCAGTGCTGGGGGGACCCCTGTGGGCCGCACCAGAAGCCCCCTCCGGCGAAGGGTCACCCCCACGAGCAGTCGACGAAGCCCTGTCCGCCGCCGAAGCTGCCCCCCCCAACCCCACCCCCCGCGCAGCCGCCGCCGCGAGCGGAGAACGCGCCCCCGCCGCCGCCCTTTTCCCCGCGGGCGGTGCCCCCCGGCGGCCCGCGCGCGCCCTCGCGGAAGAGCGCGAGCGCCTCCCTCCACGCCCGCGCCGCGCGGCAGGCGCCCACGGCGGCATTGTGCGCCAGCGCGCCCCTCGGGCGGCGGCCGAGGGGCCGGGGGCGGGCCGCTGCTGCTCGCCACCGCAGCCGGGACCGCCGCCGCCCGCGGCCCGCGCCGCCAGCTGCCGCCGCCCACTGCCGTCGCCACCCACGCGCGGCCCGCTGCCGCAGCGACCGCCACTCGCTGCCACCGCGCGCGTGCGAACGCGACGCTCCGCCGCCGCCAGTGATCTCTAGCGACGGCGAGCCCCCGCTGTTCGGGGAGGCCGCAGAGGGGGGGAAAGAGCATGAATGCGGAGAGGGAGGGGGGAGGGCGGGGGAGGAAGAGCAGGGTGAAGGGAGGGGACAGGAGGCGGGAGAGAGGTGCTGAGGATGAGGGGGTGAGGAAGAGGAGGGCGTATGAGAACGTTGAGGAGAACAGACATGATAAAGGGGCGGAGGGAAGATCGGCACATGGCGTTGGCGAATACGGAGAGGAAGCAGAAGTTTCTCGCGCCGCGGCGGAATTTGGTGAAGTCGAACTGAATCTGGGAGTGGGACCTGGCCAAAACCAGGGTCAATCGGCAGCACCACCACAAGCCTCGAACCCGACCAAGCCTGTTTTTGAGGAAAGGGAGGAAGACACGCGACAACATAATTTCACCGGAGTCGGCCTCGACCGCTGTGCGAGTCACAAGGTCGCCGGGCAAACCAGGCCTAACAGAGGAACGGGCGTTCTGCATGCGTGAAGAGGGGACAAGCGAGGAGGAGAGAAGGGGCGGGCACGGCGGTCGAAAAACGAGGCTCGTCACGGCCACGCCCTGCACACACTCGGTAGGGCGCGCCGTGCAAAATGGAGAAGTGCCGGGGACCAACGACGGATCGAACAATAAACTCAGATGGGACGACGGCGCGCGTCATCAAAGAAGCGCGAAGCCCGAACGCCGTGAGACCAAAAGTGCAAGACCGTGGCGGCGGCGGCTAACGAGGTATAGTTGATAGTAGAGGAGACACAAAACAAAAAGGAGAAAAGGGGGAGAGGGAGGGAACAGAAAAGATTTGGCGCGCAGCGCGCTGCAACTGGAAAGCGCCACTTGACGGCACCGAGCAGGCGACGCAGGCGCGGAGGATCGGTCGGCGCGAGGTCTGACGCGAAAGCAAGACATGCGACGCAGACGAAACAAACTACGTGCGAGGAGGGTTCTATGGGCGGCGAGCTGGACCGAGCGCCGCGGCCCCGCAGCCGCGGAGTGGAGGCGTCGGGCGGGCTCCACGCACGAGAGGGATGGCCCACGCTGTGCGCGCGTCAGCGCATGACAAGAAAAACGCGAAAACAAGCGTGCGAAGGACAACCCTGGAAGGCGAACTGGCCCGTGCGTCGCGGCCCAGAAGCCGCAGAGTGGAGGCGCAGGGCCGCGCGGCAGGGGGGGACAGCTGCTTGTTCAATTCAAAGGGCCCGCGCATCCTGACCAGAAACTGTCAAACGAATCGCGGGCTCACGTCTGACACTGTACGGCACCTGGAACTGAACCTGCGGCGGTTCTGACATCGGCACACTGATGTGGCTAAGTCCAACATGTCCCGACCCCGTATTCATGCTGAGTCACACCTGCCCTCTCGGCGCCTCGCTGGCTCGAGGCAGAAACCATGGCGAAACTCCGACGCGGGTTGACCACACGAGGCCCTGGCGCGCTCGGTTCCCGATGACACGTGTCTGCTCCATGCGCCTGGACCGACCCTCCGCGCTGCCATGCTGCCTGTTGCCCGCTGCCGAGGGGCAGCGACTCGCTGGGGCCGGTTGCAGGTCGCGGCCACATCACGCGCACGCCACCGCCGAGACCTCCGCAGCACCCGCCGCCGCGGCACCCGCCGCAGCGGCCACCTCGCCGGCGCACGAGGCCAGGACGGGGGCGGCCTCCAGCGGCGGCTCCTTGGCCTCGCTCTGCTCCTGCTCCGTGCGCGCCGCGGTGGAGGCCTCCGCCTCCGCTCGTACGCTGTCGCCCGAGTGCCCTCGCGCTGCACCCCTCGGCGCGCCGCCAAGGGTGCCCCGCGCGCGCGGCGCCTAGAGTCATGAATTCGGAGCCCTGCCGTCAGCGCCTCACGGGCGCGGTGCCCGCAGGGGCGCCGCCCGTGGGCTGCGCCAGCGGGATGGCCGCGGCCGGCGTGGGTGCTGGAGCGGCGGCCCCGAGCTGCACGTGCGCGAGCGAGCTGCCGGGGTAGACGTCGTCACGCATCTTGACGCACTCGTTCGAGTGCCTGATCTTCACGAAAGGCGGGGTCCAGGGCCTTCATACCGAAGCGCTGGCACATGACCTTGCACCTGTGGTTGTCCATCGGGTGGTGCCCGGAGAGAGTGCTTGGTTTTCCCGGCGGGCCGTACTAAAAAAAAAAAATATAAAAATAATAAAAAAATATAAAAATAAGAAAAATAAAAATAAACTAAAAAAAAAAAGAACTAAAAAAATAAAAATTACGCCAAAGTACGCCTACTAGTATACCGCGGCGGCCCGGGAGCTACTCGTAGAGCAGCTAAGTACGCCTACTAGTACGACCCGGCGGGTCGTACTAGTACGCCGAAGTACGCCTACTAGTACGACCCGCGGCGCCTGGGAGGCGTACTCGTAGGGCAGAAGTACGCCTACTAGTACGACCCGGCGGGTCCTACTAGTACGCCGAAGTACGCCTACTAGTACGACCCGCGGCACCCGGGAGGCGTACTCGTAGAGCAGAAGTACGCCTACTAGTTCGCCCCGCTGGGTCGTACTAGTACGCCGAAGTACGCCTTCTGGTACGACCCGCGGCGCTCGGGAGGCGTACTCGTTGGTCCGAAGTACGCCTACTAAATCGCCCCGCTGGGTCGTACTAGTACGCCGAAGTACGCCCACTAGTACGACCCGCGGGGCGAAGGAGGCGTACTCGTAGGGCCGAAGTACGCCTACTAGTACGACCCGCGGCGCCGGGAGGCGTACTCGTAGAGCCTACTAGTACGACGCGGCGGGTCGTACTAGTACGCCGAAGTACGCCTACTAGTACGACCCGCGGCGCCCGGGAGGCGTACTCGTAGGGCCGAAGTACGCCTACTAGTTCGCCCCGCTGGGTCGTACTAGTACGCCGAAGTACGCCCACTCGTACGACCCGCGGGGCGAAGGAGGCGTACTCCTAGGGCCGAAGTACGCCTCCTAGTACGACCCGGCGGGTCCTACTAGTAGGCCAGAGTACGCCTACTAGTACGACCCGCGGCGCTGGGGAGGCGTACTCGTTGGTCCGAAGTACGCCTACTAGTTCGCCCCGCTGGGTCGTACTAGTACGCCGAACTACGCCCACTAGTACGCTCGCGGGGCGAAGGAGGCGTACTCCTAGAGCCGAAGTGCGCCTACTAGTACGACCCGGCGGGTCCTACTAGTAGGCCAGAGTAGCCCTACCAGTACCCCCCCCCAACCCCCCAGGGCCGTACTAGTAGGCCTACTAGTAGCTCTGTGGGGGCGGACTTTCGGGGACGTCTCGAGCAGAGCCTCACTCCGCCGGTCGTACTAGGAGCCCAAAGTAGCCCTACTAGTAGCCCCGGCGGGGCGGACTTTCGAGGATGTCTCGAGCGGAGGCCCCCTCCGCCGGTCGTACTAGTAAGCCAAAGTACCCTACGAGTACGCCCCCGCCACTCTCCCAGGGACCGTACTAGTAGCCCAGAGTAATTAGCCCTACTAGTAGCCCCTCCAAAGCGAACTTGTGAGTATGTCTCAGGGGGGGCTCTCTCCGCAATTCGTACTAGTAGGCCAAAGTAGCCCTACTAGTACGCCTCCGCC
>CAUYUJ010020632.1:114905-153353 GCA_963575745.1 Prorocentrum cordatum | reverse complement strand
AAAGGGGGCAGGTGAGAGAGCGCCTGTGCTGTGCTTGGCGTCTTGGTGTAAACGTGGTAAGAGGGGAGGGAAAACATATGGGAGGGAGAGGGATTATCTTGCCAAGCCAGGCAACACTAGGGCGCGATAGCTGTCCGTAGAGGTACGCACCTCTGATGGGCAGCCTTAGCCGAGAGTTACTCGGCGGGTGGGATGTACTGCGGCGGCAATTGTGCTTGCCGCAGTATCGACTCAGCCGTGGCGAGTCTGCGAATTGCGCTGTGAGCATTGCTCTGACCGCTCTGCTGGTAGCGAGGCTGCTCAAAAGTGTCGCTTTGGCCTGGCCGCACTGCTGCGGCAAGAATGTGTGAAACTAGAGACTGGTGCTGGCTACAGCTCTTGCAGCTGGCCCGCCCTCTGGATGGGGCTGAAGAAAAGGTCTGAAGGGCCCGCTGCGACGAGACTATAGGACAGCTCGGCCGACCTTAGATTGGAGCAGCATAGCTCCTCGCTGGTGAATTACGGTACGTGTGGCTGGCCAGGGCTATCTAGGTGGTGGGCTGCCGATATAAGCAGAGACTAGGGTATTAGGCTAGCCCACCACCTATGAAGACTCAGCCGTGGCGAGTCTGCGAATTGAGCTGTGAGCATTAGCTGTCCGCTCTTCTGGTAGCGGGGCCAACTAAAAGTGTCGCGTTGGCTGCACTAGTGCGGCAGAAAGGTGTGAAGCTGGAGACTGGTGCTGACTACGACTTTGCAGCGGGCCTTTGGCATGGGGCTAAATGAAAGAATAGCTGGGCCCACTGCGACGGGATTGCAGGTCGGCTCAGCCGATCTTAAATTGGAGCAACACGGCTCTCCAGCTGTAAACATTCGGCTCGTGTGGCTGGCTGGGGCTGTCTAGGTGGTGGGCTGCCGTGGAACCGAGACTAGAGTATTAGGCTAGCCCACCACCTATTATTTGCGCCAAGGTCGCCCTTGTCGACCTTGGATGGCGCCGGCTGGGAGGTAGCACACTAGGGCCCGCTCATGCACCGCGCGGCTGCCGCGCGGCCGCCGCCGCCGCCGCTCGCGCCCGGGCCTCCAGCAGCATGGACTCGACCTCTGAGATGGTCGCCAGGCCTGGGGCCTCTATCCATTCCCAGTCCCAAGTTTCGACGAGCTGGCCGTTGATGACGTCGAGGGACTTGAGCTTCCACACGAACGGGTAGAGCATGCCGTTTGGCATCTTCCATTCGCCAGGGTACGTAGCTGGCCACCATTTCTTGAACTCCCTGTTGGCGGCAATGTACTGGGAGCCCTGCCATGCCGAGCCCGAGTACGCGTCGCCTGATAGGCCGACGAACTCGGCCGCGGCCTCCTGCGGGGGCGTGGCCCCCTCAGCCGCCGCCGAAGCGCGCCCGACCGCAGGAACCATGGCTGCGCTGCGCGCTCTGAGAGGAGGGGGAGTGCGAAAGGAGCGAAAAGAAGTAGCCCATAAGCCAACGGCCATATATGAGTGAAACCTAGCTGGCCTAAGCGTGCGCCTGGGTGAGGAGGACCCTCCTGATGGGCCGACTGATGCATGCTTGGCCCGGTGCTGAGTCGATAGGGATGAGGATGGTTCCGCTGCGCATGTTGACCCGCAGCGAAAGGCCGGTGCGAAAAGGTATGCCCGTGCCGAATAAAATGGACCGCGCATCGGTCTCCTGAAGAATGGGGAGGTGAAAAAAGCGTGGTCTCTCCACTGAAGATGGCAGCCGGGTTTCCTGCCCGTGGAATTGCTCCATTAGGAGTCCTACATTGATGGGCAGCGGAGACCAGAGCGGAATGTGACCTGCCGTGATCACTACCAGCCACTGTGCGACTATAGGCTGCGGTGGCACGGCCTCAGTGGGTGCGCAGCGGACGTCGCCGTGCTCGAACTGCGGCAGGTGCTGCGCATCTGGGGTCGGCATGGCCTGAGGGGCTAAGGTTCAGGGAGGCGGAGGATTCGAGAGAGGTAGGACAACGGAAGGCAAAATGGCCGCACCAGGATCATGGCCTGGAAGTCAATTAGGATGGGGCTGCCAGCCGCTGCCTCCTCCAAAAGACGCTGAGGGATGAAAGCAGGCTGTTCCCAGGCCCCCGTGTGGAGGAGGTCCAGAAAAATCTGGTCGGGCACGTAGACAGTGACCAAACTTATAGCGGGTGAGAAACGGGCAGCGTAGGGGCCTTCACCCGCTGCGCGCTGAGGATAGATGTGGAGTGAGTTGGGAGAGTTGGCCTCGCACCAACGCCCATACCACCGCTCGACTGTGTGATTAGCGACATCGGGCAAGTCCATATAGAGCTCGGGGCCTACGGTAGCGCGGGCGTGCGGCAGAGCAGGCGGCCCGCTCTCGAGCTGCCATGTAGCTTGCCATTGGGGTACCGAGGCAGGCTGGTACACAGCGGTAGGAGATAGTAAAAGAGGCGTGGCGCCTCGAGCCGCCGCTGAGAAAGCGGAAGACCTGCTGGTGGGCCAGGAGAAGCCGCTCCGCCAGGTACTCCCAAAAGGGCCATGCGCTGCGAAAGTCTGGGGGCAGCCGCTCCATAATGCGGAGCAGATCTAGGTGCCTCCCCGGGGCCGCTTCAGCAGCGGGCATGTCCTCGTCTGCGTCGGCGTTGCCCAAGGTGCTGAGCTCGCGCATCATGGCCTGTGGGGGGGGGGAAACGAGGGAAAGGAAGCTGAGAGAGGTAAGGAGGGAAGGGGTAGGCCTGGGCTGAATTACAGCTGCATGGCGTAGGCTTAACGCCTGGCGGCACCGCCTCCTTCACGAGGCTTGCGCGGCCGCCTGGGAGAGAGGCGCTGACCGCAGTGCGAGAGGCTTTCGCCTTCTCTTAACTGAAGTTTGAGGCGCTCCCTGTGTATCCTGTCGATGCGGAGCTGGTCCTGCCTATGCTCCTCTTTGAGCTGGGCAATCCTATTCTCGTGCGCCTTGAGGACTGCACTGCGCTGCTCGTCCGATGCTGCGTCTGGCGCTTCGGCAGGCGAGTGCGGGTGCGGAGCAGCATGGGCAGCACGGTGAGACTTGCGAGCCTTATGGTGCCTTGGAGGAGGAGAGGCTGGAGGCGAGGCCGTGCCGCGGAATGCCTGCGAGCTGCTTTGAGCCTCGGCTGGTCCGCGGCGCTGCGGCGCCGGCTGCTTGAGTGCACTCTTGCGCGGCTCCGTGCTTCGGCGCGAATTGTATGGCACCCTAGGGGCTTTGGCCGTGAATTCGTTTGTAAATGAGACCTGCTTGCGCTTGCGAGTGGCAGAGGCGCGGGGCGCTGCTGGCTGTTCAGCTGGCTCCGGAGAATCCTGCGGGGGAAAAGGGGAAGAGACAGAGGAATATGAGGCATCGTCTACCTGCGCAAGCCCCCTAGGAAACGCAGGCGAACTGGAGGCCCTGCGCGGCTGACGCCCGTGGGGGGCTGCAACTTTGCGGGATTCGCGCGGAGGTGGAGGTGAGGGACGCGCAGCATGGGGTGGAGAAAAAGGAGAGGCGGCCTGGCCGATCCAGCCTTCCGGGATGGCGGCTTTGGCCTTCACTGTGGGATGATCAGGGGGAGGCAAGAGGGGCATGGCGCGCGGAGGTGGCGGAGGATGAAAAGTGGCTCCATAGATGTGCCTGCCGCGTCCCACGGGGGGGCCGTTGAAATCGCCAGGTGGGCGTGGGGGACCTGAGGCTGAGGGAGTGCTAGACAAGGAGAGCTGCGCTGCCTTGGCTACCTGGGCGAACTGGGCAGGTGAGAGCAGGGGGGGAGGAGCTGAGGCTGAGCGAAATTGGCCCGGTGGCGGATGCCTGGGTCTGGCCTCGCGAGGCACCAGCACCCACGGCCTTCTGGACATGTGCCGCCTGCCTATATGTCGAAGATGTCGGCGTTGAAGTCCTGCGGGGCGGGGGAAGCAGGATGCCACATGTGAGCGAAGGTAAGGCCAGTGAGCGGGACGGGGCGCGCCGCTTGGCGGGCACGCTCGGCCCTGATTTGTCTGGCCCGGTCCCGATTGCACTGGATGCGCCTTTTCTGATCCAGAGTTAGGGGGGGAGGGGGCGGCGGCGGAGGGAGAGTGGAGGGAAAAATGGGGGCTGTGCCCAAAAAATGCGTGGCCTCTTGTTCCGCCTCCGAGTCCTGATCGGCAGGGCCAGGCGTCTCGGGAGCCTCCGATGGGAGGTCGCTATGGCGGCGCCACGGCTCGGAGGGCCTGGTCGGAGCCAAAAGCCTGCGGAAGCGATCCAGCTCCCCATCCACTTTAGCTCGGGTGCGAGGGGCAGAGGGGTCAGCGAAGTCAGGACCTAGCCAAAAATCGCTAGTCATAGATGCAGAGAAACGGAGGAGTGGGGCCAGAATGGCAGGGTCCGCCTGGGGGGGAAGGTCCTGTGGGTCTTCAGCAAATGGCAAAATGACGTCTTGGTATATGGCCTGGGCGAGGCAGTCGCAAAGGGCAGAGGGATTGGTATTTTTGTCTGCCGTGAAAAAGCGGTCATTCTCGTCCTTGCCTAATAATGTGCGATGCGCCCCCCGCGGGTGCGTGCGCTTGGCCCCTCGGGGGCGGTTGAGTAGGAGCAAGGGGGGAGAAGGGAGGCGGAGCGATAGCAAGCGCGTGGGGGCCTTGCCAAATTCGCTAGGAGGACGGCAAGGCGGTTGAAACATGCATTGGTCGAAGTCAGTGGTGCGGACAGCTGGGGCAGCAGCCAAGGCCATTAGGGGCCTCCACATCCAGCTAGGCTGTGTTCTGGGCTCCCAGCGCGCGGGGCATGGATGTTCCATCCAGGCCGAGGTGCCCATGTCTAGGTGCGCGGCAAATAATAGGACCAACGAGGCGAGAAGCAGGTTGGCTATCTGCAATTGGCGAGATTGCTTGGGCGTAGCGTTGGGGATGCCCCAGTAATGTTCGATAGTGCGTAACGGCGGGGGCCCGCTGGGTTTCCAGCGGGCCGCGCAAAAAGTTTCGCAAGGCGGTCCTCCGCCTGAAACAACCACTCTGCCAGCATAAATATGATGCTGCCATAGCTTGATGGTCTCCGACTTGGTGAGATCGCCTGTGTCAGGGTCGATGGCAATGTCGACCGACAGTATGTAAACCTCAAGCGAGGGAGTGGGCGCGAATGATTCCAGGTGGTGCTGGATATCACCTTCGCGCCTGCGGCCAGAAAAAAGGTTGAGAATAAAGATCTCCTTGCGCCTGATGCGCGCTGGAATGTCATTAGTCGCTAGACCGGTGTAGTCTTGCGGTTGAAATGGCCATTCGGGCAGCGCAGGGAGAGGAGGAGGCTGCGGCGGAGGCACGTCGGCAGGAAAAAGCAGTGTAACGGCTGCTGGGTCTAGGGCGTAGTCGGTGACTGCCATTATGGCGCGGGCGTCCGCTTGCGATAGGTGCTTGGCAAAGTCTCGAAAGTGCTGGGTGGTGGCGCGCTTGGCACGATGTGCCGGTAATGCCACCCGCCAACGCCCTACTCCTGATTTCACTTGGAGCTTGGCAGTTTCGCAACGCTGCATGGCCAGCGAGGCGATTTGCTCCTGAGGCAGGCGTTGAGAGTGACAAAGAAGGTAGAGAGCACAGATGAAGGAGTCAAAACAGAGATGTCGCATGAGACTGGCACGGGAGCCAAAAGGGAGGCTGCAGGCAGGGCAAACCGCGGTGTCGGGTACCAGGCCCTTGACCCGATGGGACAAGGTCCAGTGCATCTGGGCCACATGCTGCTTTAGCCCCCGAAATTTGAGAAATGTGCGTGGGCGCCATGGGCAGGTGAGCACAGATGGGTAGTGTGCTGCCAGGCGTTGCTGCTCGATCGGATGCTGTACATGGTCCGTCGGCAGGGGGATCCCGCAGGGCACGGAGATGGCAAAGAAGTGCTTAGCGGCGGCCTCGGCGAGTGCTGCGCGTGCGAAATGCTGGGCCCCCGCTGTAAGGGCATTGCGAATTCGACGCTTCCATCCGGTGTGGGATTGGAGGGCAAGGGCCTCCCATTGGTCCAGGTGAGAAACTGGCGAGGGCATTTGAGCGAGATTGGCGGAAACATCGCCCAGCCATTGTAAGTCCTTCTGTACCAAAGCGAGCCATGAGTCTGGGACGTCCGCGGCTAGCGTGGCAAGGAGGGAGATGAGGTGGGGAGGTCCCGTGCGGAGGAGGCGGCCAAAGAGGCGCAGCCGCATTGCACTAAATACCTGCGGTAGGGGGGGTCTGCAGACTTTGGCCAAAACAAAGGAGTCGCGCTCTGCTGTGCTGTCGCACCTTGGGAGGTGGAGCAAGCGCCTGTACATGCGCATGAACTCTCCCTGGAGGGTGACGATTTGCGGTCCAGTGAGCAACGGCCAGACTGCGGCATTGAAAAGACGGGAGGAGAGGATAAGGGAGTCCAGTAAGTGCAGGTGCTCGTGAAGCCACGTACTGGAGGAGTGGCGCAAAAATGGACGAGCAAGATTGCGCCAGCTGGGGGCCGCCTCCGATCGCCTGTGGGCGAGCTCGGGGCCTATACTGCCCTTTTCGTCCAAATGCGTGCCTAGGTATGTGTAGATCCTGGCGAAGTGAAGGGGGAATGGCTTATGCCCGAGGGCGGGTGAAACTAACATTTGCCCATTGAGCCCTTGGGGGTCCCAGAGCTTGCGGCGAAGGGATGTGGAAGCTTCCCCTCTAAACTGAAAAAGGCACATAGTTTTGTTAACTTGAAAGTTGAGCTTGATACCGGAGAGTGCGTAGGCCTCGACTATGATGGCCATTAGCACGGGCATGGCGTCGAAAAGCTCTTTAGTGGGCCCGAGGAACGCATAGGCACCATCGTCGAAAAAGCACGAGTCCAGGTAGTGGTGCACATCCGTATCGGAGGAGTCCAAGCTGTCCTTGTGGTGAGCGTAAAAAGATCGTGGAGCAGCTTTGTCCACCTGGACCTTGAGGATAAGATGGGCAAGCGGCGAGTCTGTGAGCTGTTTAACAGCTTCGTTATTAGCTCGGGCCATGAGGAAGTTGAAAAGAACGTCCCCGAGCTGCTGCCCTGGAATGGTACCTCGGAGCGTGAGAGCTACCCCCGAGGCGCCAGGGTAAAAGGCCCAGGTGTGCTCGTATGCAACCGAGAGTTGGGCATGGAGGTGCGAGGGGAGGCCAGCCTCCTGCAGTATGGGAGGGGCAGAGAGCAAATGTCGCATTAGCTCCTCGCCTGTCTCTTGGGGAAGGTCAAGGGAAGAAACAAGGTAATATAAGTCAGCTTGTTGCGAGTCGCAATAAATATGAGCTGTCGAAGGGCCCTGTAAAAGGCTGAAACTGCATCTATAAATATGTACGCGGAGGAAGTACGCTGGCTGGTCGCATAGGCCTGGTGCGCTAGGACCGCGAGCGTGGCAAAGTCGGTGCCTCGCCCAGCAATGCCGCCAGACTGGGCGGCGCCTGCCACGGGAGGGAGATATTCTACCAGTTCTTTTCGCAAGAGGGCTCGATGCCGCTTGGAAAAGTGAGGGGACGCCATTACTGAGCGGGAGTTGGCCATGATGGCTGGGTTGCCTTTTCCTTTAAAAATGTCGAAATTATACCCTCCCCGCCAGGCCAGCGGCTCCTCAAGGCGCAACTGCGCCTTAAGGTGGACCGGGTAATACTGCTTTGCTAGTAGGCGGTGAAACGACTTGACAAAGGCTCCTTTGAAGCCGTCTACGCTGGCTGCAGAGTCAGGGGCCCTGGCATAGGCGCGCTCAATTTGCGCTAGGGTAAAGAGTGAGTAGGGGGGGAACATTCACAGTGAGGTCGGCGGGCAGATACGATGCACTAGCATCGTAGGCCTTGGCTTGTTTGAGCGGGATGACTGCACCGTGCTCTTGTCGGGCAAAGTGGGAGAGCCAGGTGTCGGCGGCCTGAGTGGCGTCGACAACGAAGGTGCCCGCTGCTGTGGAGAGTATAGGTAGGGGTGAGGTGCGTAGCTTCTTTTTAGAGCCAACGCCGAGCGTGCGGAGGCGCGCAAAGGCAGTGCGCTGTTGTGAGGTCTGCCATGCTTCGTGCACTTCGGCGGCAATACCTTGCAGGTGAAAAGAGGCGTCCAAGTCGACGGAGCATCGGACTGCCTGCGTGAATTGAGCTAGGATGATAGCCCTGAGGGCGCTTGCGCGCGCTCGTAGGTGAAGGGCGGCTGCATATGCGGTACCTATGGTAGGGGCGTAGCAGCCGTGAGGAAAGCGGGTTTGAGCAACGCGTATGGGAGAGACCGCCAAAAACTGGTGCAAGCAGGCCATGCGCATCCGGGGCTTCCATTTAATGGAGGCGTTAGGGTCCGCCATGCTGGCTCGCATGCTGCGCAGGGCAGCGCCGAGCTCCGCAAGCGTGGCGAATGCGTTATTGACTGCGGGCATCAGCGAGCGCTCGTCGTGGTGGAGCAAGGCGGCTTGGGGACGGGTAAAGGCTTGCCTGGTGCGCAAATATCGCTTCCAAGCCGCGATAGCTACCCGCAATAAAAGGTTGCACGCCTCTCGTTGCAGGGTGTTGGCCTTGCTTATGGTCAAGGCTCTGGCATCCATAAGCACGAGGGTGGCCATGGAGATGCGGGAGTTGGTAGGTGCGCGGCCTGTTGCCGTGCGGGGTTGGGGGAATGCCTGTAGCATGGCGTTACGCGCCTCCCGGTCAAGGATGAGCGCGTGGTCAGAGGCATGTAAGTCGAAGGTTAAAAGTTCGGGAGGGGGCTTAAATGTGTCTTCAAAAAGCTGCCTGGCCGTCGGGTCGAGGTACGCTGTAGGGTCGTGCGGGATACGCATGACCTGGCATCCCTGGTCCTCGGTTGGGCGCAGCTGAAGCTTGAAGCGGCAAGATAGGCACGGAGCAGCGTGGTCTAGTACAGCGAGTGCCAAGGTAAGGGAGTACTCGACCTCGCACTCAGTGGCTGAGGCGCCTATTGGGATAGCTATGCAATCCCTGCGCTTCCAATGTTGTTTGAAGGCGGGGTCGCGAGCTGGCGCAATCCATGTGCCCGATCCCATAGGGTGGGGCACAAAGGTGGCTGGCAGCCAGAGATTTGAGGCGAGTAGGAAGCGATGGAAAAAGGAGCCAGCAGTGTTGACCTGCTCCGCATGCTGTGGGCCGATGGCCGCTGATGTTTGTGTGCCTACTGCAGCATTGGAGTCCATGAGGACCAGAGTGGGAGTGGGCTGCGGAAAAATATGGTCATGCACATGTCGAAGGTGCTGCCACCATGCGGCCTGCTCATGGAGAGGACGACCGGAATGGTGAGCATGCGCCACTAGGATGCTGAAGCGTAGGCCGTTCTGACTTATGACGGCCGCGATGATTCGCGGGTCTTGGAGTACAATGCGCACATTATGCGACTTTATAGGAAAAGTGGGGATGCCTTTGGCATTAGGAAATACGGGCGTGCTAAGGTTAACCCAGAGCGCGCAGCCGCAAGCATGAGTACCCGCTTGCGACTCGGACAGAAAAACTATGTACGGGGGGACTTGGCGTTTGCCAGAGCCCTTGGCGTTGACTCGCGTTTCTTGCATACCTATAACATCGAGCCCATTGCGTTGAAAGGCGGCGGCCAACTGATGTAGGCGTCCTTTGACGGCCACACCCGTAAGTCTGGCTCTTTGGGAGATGCGCGATGCAGGCGTGAGAGAAAGAATGTTGGCTGAGGCTAGCCTGAGGCAGCAGGATGCGGTGGCGTCTGCGATAGGGGTTGCCTCCTCGGAGAGACCTGGAAAAACATCAGCGAGCGAGGTGCGGGGGGGGAGGGGAGGATTAAGGCTAACCTGATGGTTAGGCGGGTATAGGGCGCGCTGTTGCTGGGGGAGGCATTCCAGCCAGAGCCATTCCAGGATGCGCGCATTGCCCTGGAGAAAACTCATGAGGGGTGGGAGCGTGGGAGGAGGGAGCACTGCGAGGGAATAAAGTCTGGCTACCGTGTCAACCATTTCGTTGAGTGGGTCTGCCTGGTGACCGCGCACGTGCTGCCATGTAAAGCGACGTTTCAGACCCAGGACCTTGCACAGACTGTCAAGGCGACTTCTGTGCTCTATGAGTGGCTCGGCCACAGTACCGCCTTGGGCGGTAGAGACCACGTCCATGTTGTCTGAGTGAAAGGTGAGAGGAACGGTGGGAGGAAGCGGGGACTGAAGGGCCCATAGCGCCGCCCAGGTGGCGGCATCGAATTCTGCCTTGGCAGAGACTCTCGTTGCTCCTGTCATCTCCAGTGTGGGACACCCGAGGAAGCCGAGGAAGTGACGAGTGCCGTTGAGCCTTGCAAAGACCAAAAAAGCCCACGCTGGCGGGCCAGCGAGATCTCCTTTGGAGGCCCCTCCACTGGCGTCGGTGTATATATCCGCGGAGTCGAAAGCCGCGTAGGGTGTGTCAAAGGCGAGGCTGTGCCATGTAGGGAGTGAGGAGGAGTGGAGGGCGGGAAAAATGACATCAAAATCCCTGACCAGCTGGATGGAGGTAGCCGCGAGAACCGGTAGCATCCATCCCATGGGCGGGAGCGGGCTGCGACGTATGCCTTGTCGTCTGCCCAGGTTCACCCGTGGGCAGTGTCCAGGGGAGCGACCTGAAAAACCGTGCCGTCGCGCGCTGCCTGGGCCAGGTCGTCCTGAGCAGCCTGTGCTGCGTGGGCCTCGGCTTCGGCTCGAAGGTCCGCTGCCTCTGCGTCTGCCATTGCATCGGCAAGACAGCGGGAGGCAGCTGTGGCGGGGGCCCCTGCACGGGACGTCAGCTCGGCCTCGGCTGGCGCTTGCCTGGGGCGGCGGGAGCCGCGAGGGCTCTTGCTGCGTGCCGCCTGCTTGCCTTCAAAATCTTCCTCGCTGATGCCTGAAAGCGTGCGCTCGTCGGCCTGACCCGCGCGTGCGGATCTGCCCCTGGCCTGAGCGCTTGCGCTGCGGCGGGAGGATGCCATGGTGACTGGCTCCCCTTTATCATCAGAGAGGTCCCATCCGAGCTGGCTGGCAGAACGGGTAGGCGGGGGCAGCTCGTTAGGCTCCCCTACGGAAGCTGCTGCTGGGCTCGACTGGTTGGTAGTGGCCTCTCCTGGTGGCGCAGTGGTGGACGCCTCCCCTGTCGGCGTCTCGGGCACTGGCGCTGGCCCAGGTTTAGGCACAAAGCCTAGGCGGAAAAGCGGGCCCGCTCTGACGGGAGCGCGGGCTTGTTCAGAACCTGACGGTGCGGTGGCCCCCCCCGGGGCGTGGCGCCGTGGCTAGAGACGGCGGCTGGCACTAGTTGCCCGGCCTTGATCTGTGAGGCTAGGGTGTCTACTGCATTGCGAATGGCCTGGGCCTGGGAATCAAAACTTGCCTTGATGGTGGCTACCTCCCTGGCCATGGCCTCGGCGTTGCTCTGCATGGCCGCGGCGAGTGAAATGATGCAAGGCTGTTCCAACCCTTGGAAGCCTGGGAGGGGCGCGGGGCACTGGAGGAGCGGAGGGGAGGGCGGCGCGGCAGTGAGGGGCGTGGCCGTTCCTTGGTCGGGCGTGCCATCTCGATCCTCGCCCGCGTGCGATGCAGAGAGTGCCGCAGAGCGCTGTACTGCTCCAGGCTCGACCGCCGCCTCCCCCATCATGGGCGAATCAGTGATGGCAGCGACTGGCGGCGCCTGCGATTTGAAATCAGCTAGTAATGTAGATGCCTGGCTGAGGTCCGCTTGCGCGGTTTGAAGGGCCAGGGCGAGGTTGCGCACGTGCTCCTCTGCCTGAGCTTGCTTAGCAGCCAATTGCTCACAATCGGCATGCAGAGAGGCGACCACGTGCTCTTGCTCGCTAATCTTGGCTAGCGGATCCCTCGCATTGGCCAATTGAAAATTAACTAATGAAATCTCCTTACGGATCTCGGTGATACGCATATCGGAGTGTCCTAGGAGAGTTGAGGCCCTGAGCTGCAGGATCAGCGCATTCTTGCTCATGGCAAGGGCCTTGCGGTGCTCCAGCAGGCGGTCGGGCTCTAGCGGGGGATAAATCCAGGCTGAATGAGAGCGCGCCTCGTCTGGGGTGAGGATGGGGCATTGCGCTGTGAGCTCTGCTACTGAGAGCTCAGTGGCAGGATCCAACGCGCCGAGAGAGGAGAAGGCTTGGTCGGCCATGAGGAACGGAGACTGCTGCACAGAGGCAGGGCCGAAGAGTGTGGGGGAGGTGGCCTCACCTTCGGGAGGAGGCGCAAAAGGCGAAGGCTGCGACCGGGGAGACTGCCCGATGATTCCCGTGTCCTTGGCGCCGTGCGGGGTGCCAGGAGCCTTTGAGGCGGGCTGCCCCCCCTCGCTGCGCTGGGCCTCACGGGCCCTGCGAGCCTCGTCCTTCTCCCGCTTCTTGCGCTCCTTGCTGGAGAACACTTCTGGCTGGACCGTGTGGTCTCCTGGGGGTGCGG
This sequence comes from Prorocentrum cordatum, assembly GCA_963575745.1. NCBI lineage: Eukaryota > Dinophyceae > Prorocentrales > Prorocentraceae > Prorocentrum > Prorocentrum cordatum. The sequence goes on along the minus strand of CAUYUJ010020632.1, from coordinate 141,080 downwards.
GGAGTAAGCCGTACTCCGCTGCCCATGCAGCCACCTGGTCGAAAGATGGCGGATTTGACGGAGCATGGCCTTTGCCCATGCGTGCCCCACCCGTGCTTCCAGAAAAGGAGCGTGGGCCCTTGTGGCCCGGCCATGGGCCCGCACCTTGCAGGGGCTTGTGCTGCTCCTGACCTTTGGCGGGGCCGGGTGTCGCCTGCTGGGGTCCTGCCGCCCGAGTCGGAAAACAGGTGGGGCATGAAACGTCAAAAGTGGCATTGGCCCGGCCGCACTGCAGGCAATACCAAAGCTCGGGAGGGGCGCTGCCTTTCTGGTGCACTGGCTGCTGGGGGGGAGGAAAAAAGTCAGCAGGCAGGCGCGTGGCATATAGGGACGGAGAGGGAGGAGCAACCATACGCTGCGTGGGGGAGGTAGCCATACCGTGCTGCTGCAGCCCTGACGTTGGCGAGAGAGGCGACGCGCGAGGCGGGGGCAAGGTCGTGGGGACAGCGCCTTGCTGCGGGAGGCCCTGGAAAGAGTGGTGGTGAGAGAGCATCATTGCGGCTTTATGCACTCTTAAAAGTGTGCGGGCGTTTGCGCGCTGTTTGCGCGCTCTGCGATGATAAGCGGGCTCGTCGCGAGGCCGCTGGGGGTAGGAGGGAGGAGAGTAAGCAGGCGTCGCGCCTGGCGGGTGGCGGCCCTTTCGGGCGTCGCGGCGGGGATCGGCGCGGAACCGGTTTGCAAACCGCTCGAGCCAAACCTGGCGGAGGAGGAGGGAGGAGGGAGGAGGGAAGGAGGAGGGAAGAGGGGGGAGGAGGGAGGGTGGAGCCCAGGAGAGAGGACGGAGGGAGGAGGGAGGAGGAGGAGGAGGAATAGGAGGAGGGGGAGGGGGAGTCCAGCGAGAGCGCGGAGTGAGGAAGGAGGAGGAGGGGGAGGAGGAGGAGGAGGAGGAGGAGGAGGAGAAGGAGGAGGCGGAGGATCAGTGTGAACCCAAGAGTCATCAACAATGTTTGAATAAACCATACCTCCAAGCTTCCTGCGCATAGGCGCCAACAAGGATACATTCCCATTGAGGGAACTGCCTCGGTGGAAGACAACCGTTAGAAGACCCTGAAGCGTGCCAAAACATCGCTCTCGGGATTCCATCGCCACGGATCAACCTGACTGTTGCCTTTAGACGATCCTACATCGTGCCAGAACGCCATTCCAGGGCTTCCAACAACGCAAAGCACAATCCGTGAACTTCTTGAATCTTTCAAGACGAATGTGCGCGGCGCTTAGGCGAAAACCACATTTTGGAATCGGGTCGCTCTTAATCCGTGAAGTTCGTGCCAATGTTTAATTCGAATGTGCGCGGCGCCAATGGCGAGAACCACACTTTGAAACTGGGTCGCCTGTAATCCGTGAAACAACTTCAGAATTTGAAACGAATGTGCGCGGCGCCTCAGGCGAGAGCCACATGTTGAAAACCACCCGCCCTCCATATGTCAAATGGTTGCCACTTGTTGAGCCTCAGGGTCGTAAGTGGTGAGGAAGTCTGAAGGGAAATGCCCGGCCCGCACTAAAACTGGCCTCGGCGTACGACAGGGAGAGGTTGCCTATGAGGAGAAAGAATGGAGGAGGAAGACGAGGAGGAGGATGAGGAGGAGGTGGAGTAGGAGGAGGAGGAGGAGCAGGAGGAGGAGGAGGGGGGGAGGTGAGGAGGAGAGGGGGAAAAGAGAGGAGGGGAGTCCCCGAATGCACGGAGGGAGAGGGAGAGGAGAGGAGGAGGGAGGAGGAGGAGGAGGATGAGGCGGAGGAGGGAGGAGAGGAGAGGAGGAGGAGGAGGGACGGAAGGAACGGGGTGGGCCCGGCGCCCTCGGAGCACAGGCGGGGGGCTCGCAGCTGCCGCCGCTGCAGGCTGCGGCGCCCCAGCGCCCGACGACGCCGATGCCGACGACGACGACGACGACGCCGACGCCGACGCCGACGCCGACGCCGCCGCCGCGGCCGCCGCCGCGGCCGCCGACGACGGCGACGACGACGACGACGCCGACGCCGCCGCCGCCGCCGACGACGACGACGACGACTTGTTTCGAGGTTTTCCTGTTACGACGACGGCGTTCTGGCGTTTCAGAAAGGCCTTCGGCGCGTCTTGAAGCTCTACGGCTGGACTCATCTTGAGAAGCTGGCCAGGGTGAGCCCCCAGGGGGAGTCCGAGGATCGATTCTGAGCGGATGTTGGTCGGACGACGGCCTTCCCCCCGTCCTGCGGGGGGCAGTGTGGCACGGCGGTCTCGGGACGACCGGAATGGGTACGGGAAAGCAGGGGCACAATGCCCAGCATCAGTGTCAGTTCCTGCTCATTTTGGACAGGACTCGCTGTCCGCGCCGCCGCGGCCTGTGTCCATTCAAGGCAGAAGGCCGTCTGCCCAACAGCGGCCTCTGCTGGTTTGGGACAACATGTGTTGTTTGGCAGTGTACCCATTTTTTCCGTACCCACTTCGGGCGTCCAAAAATGGGGGAGGTGCGGCGCAAGTTCTCCTTTGTGCGAAGTTCGTGCCAGGTGGTGTGTGGTAGCCTTCGGGAGAAGGACAGAGGAATGACTTGGATGACTTGGAGGGGGGGGGCGCGGTCGTGGGCGCTATCTGCTATGAGCGTGGCTGAAGCCGCTGGCCGTGCTGGTTGCTGTGGCGTCTTGGGCCCTGGCTCCCCTCGCAGTCTCTGCGTTGGTCGTTGTAGGAGGTGCTCGCAAGCCGCTCGCCGAGGCGGGAACGCCTACCCTCCCGCTGGGTGGTCGTGGTGGGAGGTCCTCGCTTGCCGTTCGCTGGGGGATGGTGGGCGTCCCCGCCGCCGCCGGCAAGAAGCCCTGCCGCGGGGGGCAGCGCGCGCCGCCGGCAGGATCTGCGCGCGGGGTGCGGGGTAGGGTTAAGTCGGGCCTGTCCCTGTACAGGGGGTAGATCCAAAAATAATAACAAATAGTCTGGGGACAATGTTTTACTGTTTTGGGGTATGCTTTTTGAGCATTTCCTGTGTTTTTTTTTATTTCGTCCCAATCCCCCTGCAGGGAGACACGCCCGACCTAAGGGTAGGGGGGGGGGGGGGGGCGGGTCCCGAGCCCGGAACCGGGCCTGAGCCAGGCGGGGGGCAAGCCCCACTCGGGTGGAGTCGGGCCTGCCCCTCTGCATGAGGAGTATCCAAAAATAGTCAAACACTAGTCTGGGGATATTTTTTTAATTTCAAAAATACTTTCTGGAGTTTTTTGGGGGCAGTTTACATGTCTCGTCCAAAATCCGCCTGTAGGTGGGACATACCCGACTTAACGCTCGGGCAGGTTTGCCCGCGGGCGGCTCCGCCCGCGGGCCGCTCAGCCGCCGGAGGCGCTGCTCTCCCGCGACCCGCTCCGCCGTGGCGGAGCGGTCCGGGGCCAAGCGCTCTTCTGGCGAGCGGATCCGATGCTTCCAAAGAAAATCAGACGTTTCCAATGAATCTCAGCATCACACAAAGATCACGATCGGAGCCCTGGACCCCGCCTTTACGCCCCCCGTCTTTTGAGCCCTATCGACCCGTGAGGATCCTGGGGCCCAAAACTGGGCGAAGGCGCCCGTTGTGAAAAAGTTGCCACATCAGGATCTGATGATGAGGAGGGGGAGGAGGAGCAGGAGCAAATGGAGGAAGAGGAGGAGGAGGAGGAGGAGGAGGAGGAGTAGAAGAAGAGGAGGAGGAGGAGGAGGAAGAGGAGGAAATGGAGGAAATGAGGAGGAGGAAGAGGAGGAGGTGGAGGAGGAGGAGGAGGATGAAGGAGAGGAGAAGGAGGAGGAGTGAGAAGAGCAGGAGGAGGGGAGGAGGAGGAGAGGACGGGGAGGAGGAGAGTAGGAAGATTGAGGAAAGGAGGAGAGGCGGAGGAGGAGGAGGAACAGGAGGAGGAAGGAGGAGGAGGAAGGAGGAGGAGGAAGAGGGGTGCCATCAGCAGACGTACCGATATCAGGTGAAAACAGTAATTGCAACGTCAGGATGCGGAGGAGGAGGAGGGAGGAGGAGGGAGGGGAAGGAGGAGCAGGAAATGAGAACGAGGAGGAGGAAGAGGAGGAGGAAGAATAGGAGAGGAAGAGGAGGAGAGGCAGTAGGAGGAGGAGGAGGAGGAGGCAGGAGAAGGAGGAGGAGGAGGAAGAGGAAGAAAAGGAGGAACAGGCGGAGGAGGAGGAGGAGGAGGAGGAGGAGGAGGAGGAGGAGGGGTGCCATCAGCGGACTTACCGATATCAGGTGAAACAGTTTCAACATCAGGATCGGAGGAGGAGGAGGAGGATAAATAGGTACTATACTTGTTGGCTTTCCTGTACGGGCCTGCCGCCTCATTCACATGAGTTGCTCCCCACTGTGCCTCAGTCTTTTTTCGCACCAGCGGAACGCTACAGCCATGACGCTCCATTTCGCCCAACGTGAAGCGGAGGAGGCGGAAGAGGAGGAGGAGGAGGAGGAGCAGGAGGAGGAGGAGGAGGAGGAGGAGGAGGAGGCGGAGGCGGAGGCGGAGAAGGAGGCGGAGAAGGAGGGGACGGGGGAAGCCCCGCTGGGGCAGAACCGCCTCGCCCGCGCACCGCCTCGGCCCCCTCGGACCGCTTCTCGCCCGTGGGCCGCTCCGCCCCAGCGAAGCGGTCCGCGGGCGAGGCGCTCCTCTGGCGCAGCGGCCTCGTGCCGCCGTCAGGCGCCCCCGCGGGGCCCAGGCGCCCCCGCGCTGGGCGCCCTGGCGGCCGGCGGTGCCCTGGGAGGCGCCGGGCGCGCGCGTCGTCGTCCTCGTCGTCCTCGTCGTCCTCGACGTCCTCGTCCTCGTCGTCCTCGTCTTCGTCGTCCTCGTCGTCGTCGTCGTCGTCGTCGTCCTCGTCGTCGTCGTCCTCGTCGTCGTCGTCGTCGTCGTCCTCGTCGTCGTCGTCGTCGTCGTCCTCGTCGTCCTCGTCGTCGTCGTCGTCGTCTTCGTAGTCGTCGTCGTCGTCCTTGTCGTCGTCGTCGTCGTCGTCGTTTTGGCCATCCACCCGCCCTGCTCTCACCTCTTAGGCCCGTTTGCCGCTCCGCCCGTGCGGAGCGACCGCAGGTGCTGCGACCAAAAGGTGTCGACCTCGCGGGGGGCCGTTGCGGGGCCACGGGGCCAGGAAGCGGCCAGGCCGAGAGTTCGGGGCCACAGGTCGAGCGAGTCACCCTGCCTAGCGGTTCTGACGTTCCTGTTCCCCACCCGCTGAGTGGGGTTATTGCTTTCTGCAGGCACCCCGCGCAGGAACCCCTCCCCCTCCCTCCTCCCTCCTCCTGCACCACAGGCGCACATTCACACGCACACACGACACACTCATCCATTTGTCTTCAGTATCACCATCCATGACCATCGCTATCATCATCATCATCATCATCATCATCATCATCATCATCATCATCATCATCATCATCATCATCATCATCATCATCATCATCATCATCATCATCATCATTATCTCATCATCATCAATCATCATCATCATCATCATCATCATCATCATCATCATCCCATCATTATCATCTCATCATCATCATCATCCTCATCCTCTCCTCATCCTCATCATCATCCTCATCCTCATCTTCATCATCATCATCATCATCATCATCATCATCATCATCATCATCATCATCATCATCATCATCATCATCATCATCATCATCATCATCATCATCATCATCATCATCATCATCATCATCATCATCATCATCATCATCATCATCATCATCCGTAGCCATTTTGGCTCAAGCCGTTCGTTCTCCCGAGCCGTCGTGGCTCCGTTGGCCGCCCCCAGGGTGCCTTTTTGCTGCCCCCCCGCCTCTCCGCAGAAAGGCCGCCCACGCCTGAGCGATGTCGGCCGGCGTGCCCATGGAGCCCCAGCAGGAGATGATGTACGCGGCGCCCGCGGAGCCGCAGCGCATGAACATCTCCCCGGAGATGTTCCAGAAGCTCATGGCCGGGCATCCCGTGACTGAGGAGGAGATCCACGCGGACGCCGCGGCCATGGGCGGGGCGGCGGCGCCCGTCGTGGAGGCGGCCACGGCGGCGGTCGACGCCGCCGCCGACGCGGTGGGCGCGAAGAAGAAGTCCAAGAAGGAGAAGAAGAGCAAGGACGGGAGCAAGAAGGTTAAGACCAAGTCCGGGAAGAAGAAGGGCTGCTGCTGAGCGCCGGCGGTGGCCGTTTGCCCCGTGGGGGCTTTTGATTTATCGCCTCCGTTGCCCGACGTTGCCGTTTGCCGCCCCAATTGTACGCGCTCCACCCGGGAGCCAAAGCGTCTGCCAAAGAGCTGTAGGGAGCAGCGGGAGCTGCAGGGCGACGGCGAGCCCCGAGCCGTTCCAGGGCCCGAGGGGACCCCCGGGCGGCTTTGGGGCCGAGTTCGCGCCGCAGGCCGTCCGCGCGTGCCGTGCGTAAAAGAACTGGCAGCTATGGCCAGCGTGCAGTAAAAAAAAATCATCATCATCATCATCATCATCATCATCATCATCATCATCATCATCATCATCATCATCATCGTCGTCGTCGTCGTCGTCGTCGTCGTCGTCATCTTCGTCGTCCTCGTCGTCATCATCATCAGCAGCATCAGCATCAGCATCAGCATCATCTTCATCATCGGCATCATCATCGTCGTCGCCGTCGTCGTCGTCAGCATCACCATGCCCATCATCATCATCACCACCATCATCATCATCATCCTCATCATCATCATCACCACCATCATCATCATCATCGTCATCGTCATCGTCATCATTACCACCACCATTACGAGCATCACATGAAACCATCATGGTTCACCAGCATAACCATCCTCGTCTTCACCAACACCACCATCACGATCTGTACCGCCACGCACGCACTCATGCCCTTCAACCCTTCTAGATTTACATGCTCGTCCTCATTACTACCATGACTACCAGCATCATCGTCACCATTACTGTCCCACAAACACAGCACCACCATTACCATCACAATCGCCATCAGCATTATCATCATCATCGTCATCATCAGTACACCACACGAGCGAAACTCGATGAAGTCACCAGCGCGATTGGCGGATCCTCCGCAGGGTTCTTCAAGTGCCACGCCTGCTGCATCGCGACAAGCATGGTGCTATGGGAAGAGCCTGATCAACCAAACAGGCAAGCCGCCTGAGACATCCCCCCAACCTGGGCGCGAAAGGGTAAATGTCCCCACCCTTGCTCAAATGCTGGGCCACGCCTGCTGCATCGCGATTGGCAAGGGTCTCTGAAAAAAAGTGTGATCAACCAAACAAGCAAAACGCCTGCATCAGCATCACAATTTGGGCATGAACGGGCAAATGTCCCCACCCCTGGCGGCTCCCACTTGGGGTGCTCAAGTGCCACGTCTGCTACATAGTGATAAGCATTTGGGTGCGAAAAGAGAGAAGCCTGATCAACCCGGAAGGCAAACCGCTCGAAGCACCACCACCAATGTGGCGCGAACGGGGGGCAAATGTCCCCTCCCTTGGCGGCTCCTCCTCGAGATGATCAAGTGCCACGCTTGCTACGTCGCGTTGAGCACGGGGCTCTGAATTGAAAGAAGTATGATCGACTGAATTGGCAAAACGCTTGAATCATCACTGCAATCTCTTTGGTGGCTCCTCCTTGGGATGTTCGAGCGCCACGCCAGCTGCATCGCGATGAGCATAGACATGGCTGTATAGTGCTGTGTGTATGAGTAGAAATATGGTTTGGCTGAGTATGTACAAGTCGCTGTGTGTGATAAAACATATGAGTGTGAGTGTACATGAGTGCACGTGGGTTTGAGTACGAGTGCTCTAAATGTGAATGCATCTGAATGTGAGTGAGTCTAGGTGAGAGCGATCTGACTGTAATGAGAGAGAGGTAGATGAAGATAGAGGGAGAGAGAGAGAAACAAACAGAGAGAGAGAGAGAGATAACAATATGAAACCAACAACAGCAATTACAAAACAGCGGGAAGGAGTGAGGTGTAGGCGTCCAAGTAACAACAAGATCTTCAGATTTTGGATGGAGAAAAGCAAAAATAAGACATGCATCATTCGATCCCCCATCCATCCTCATCTTGCGTCGTGATACTTTCAGTACGTGCCCCCTCCCAGACTTCAGGACACCTTTCTAGGGGCCAGCTAGTAATCCCCTCTATTTGTCACCGTCCTGAGACCCAGTAGTTTGCCCCGCTGGAGGCAATGTCTCTTGAAGACGTTGGAGATCTTCCTGGCACCCTCGCTCCTGAGCGGCGAACCCCTGCGCCGCCGAGGCGCGCCGTGGAGGTTCCCAGGGGCCCCCTCGGGCCCCGAACTGGGCCGACGACGTCGAAGAGCCACGATCCTCATTGCGCCGGCGACGACGACGACGACGACGACGACGGCAGCATCGGTCGGCAACGGCGACGACGACGACGACGACGACGACGACGACGACGACGACGACGTCGCAGAGCTCCTCAACGACGGCGGCGGTGGCGGCTTCCCTGGCGGTCCGCCGCCGGCGTCGGCGCCGTCGGCGCCCGTCGGCACCGTCGCTTGGCTTCGTCGTCGTCGTCGTCGTCGTCGTCTGCGTCGTCGCCGTCGTCGTTGCCCTCGCGCTGGCGCTGTCGCCGCCCTCGCGTGGCTTCGCCGCCGTCGTCGTCGGATCGTCGGCGTCGCAGTCGCGTGGCCTCATTGTCAACCTCACGAGGATAGCTCGGCACAGACACAAATAAACTTGTACTTCCATTGAAATATTAGAAGATAGGTGAGATGGAGGGGGAGACGAACATCAAAAGATATGGAAGAACAAAGGTGATCCTGAAGTTTGTGTCTTCAATAATTTCACCAGGGAAAAGCCCCAATCAGTTGATGGTTTTCGCTGAGGGGATCGACCGGGAACCCGGGAGCTGGGGAATCCAGAACCCACCGAAATCGGTCCGGAGCCAATAACCGGGAACCTGGGAACCCGGAATTGGGAACCGGGGGACCCAGCTTGCTACCGAAATCGGCGGGAAATTTTCGCCAAATCTTTCAATTTCCGCTGGGACCCCTTCAGTGCAAGCACTGATTGGGGAATTGCGCCTCCCCGGGCCCCTCGATCATCGCCCTCGCCCTCGCCTCTCGCCAGCGCTGTCGGCTGGCACGTGCTCGGAATCGGGCGTTTCCTGGCCATACCGCCTGCGTAACGACATGCTGCAAGCTGTATATACTACAGTCAACCCGTATAGTAGTAAGGATGTGCGGTAAGGATGCAAGGGCCTTGCCTTGGACGCCCATCTCGAAGCGTTTTGAGCGGGGCGCGGCCAACGAAAGTGGCCAAGGCTGGACCGAGGGGGCAAGGATGCAAGGGTACCCTTAGGAAGGTTGCCCATCCTTACTATGCGGATTGACTGTACATGTTCGACTCGGAAGTGCGCCTCCAGGGGGGGCGCATAGTATTAGCATGTTCTTGTGCGTCCCAATCGTCGTCATCGCCGTCCCCGTCGCCTCGCCGTCGTGGTCGGCGCACGTGGGTACAGTCAAGACGCTGACTTGAGGACCGCTTCGGGTTCCGAAGGGGCTCGCTGTTCCTCAGGTCCTTCCGTGGTTGTTCTTCCAGCCCCCCGCGTGCACGCATGCGCTTTGGGTGCCAAAACAGGGCTTCGCTTCCTCATCGGGCGTTCCTTGTGGCAGCAGCTTGACTGTAGTCAGAGAAGTACTGTAGGCCGTCGCCGTCGCCTCCCGCCGGCGCCGTCGGCGCCCCCGCTTGTCCTGGGGCCCGTGGAGGGCTCCGGCAGCCCGAGATCTGCGAAGAGTCTCAGGACATGCTTCCCTCAGGACCCGCTTCCCCCCTGGCGAGAGCACAGTCAACCCGCACAGGTAAGGACGCACAACGTTCCCAAGGGTAGCCTCGCATGCTTGCCTCCTCGGCCCGTCCTTGGCCACTGTCGTTGGCCGCGCCCCGCTCGGAAAGTATCGACATGGGCGTCCAAGGCCCCTGCATCCTCACCGTGCGTCCTTCTGACACGGGCCGACTGTAGGCCGCCGCCGTCGCCTCTCGCTGGCGCCGCCGGCGCCCCCACCTCGCCCCTGGAGTCAAAACGACCTTGAGCGTACGAACTGTCTCTCAGATGGTATCCGAGAGAGAGAGAGAGAGAGCGGCTTCCGCGGCGAGGCCGAAGAGGACTGCCTCGATGCACTCCTCTGGACCCCTCGTCGCGTCGCGCGTGTCGAGGGCTCCGAGAGGCGCCCCGCCGCCCGGCGCCCCGCCGCCCGGCGGCCCGCTGCCTGGCGCGCTCGGGGCGCCGAGGCGAGGCCCCGCGCGCCGCGCTTGGGTCGCCGCAGGGGCGCGCCCCTGCGCCGGCGGCCCTCGGCGGCCCCTCGGCGCCCGACGTTCAACAAAGAACTGGAGCGGCGGGTGTTCGGCCGTTTTCGGCCCCCGGGGGCCCTCGCTGGGCCTCGAGGCCGTCAAGAAACCACTCAGGACGAAGGGCCGGTCCCAGGGAAGTGGTCCAGGCCTCCAGGGCCCGCGCCTCGAAGGTTAAGTGGAGAAGCTGGATGTCCGGGTGTGAACATCATGGTTGGGGCCATGAAGGCTCCCAGGTTCCATGGCCCCCCTCGTCTTCCATCTTCGACTAGGCGTGAGGGTGACCTTTCGCCGGAGTGACCTTTGGTGCGGGCCCAACGGCGTCCTCCGATCGCTGAGCGCGAAGCGGCAGCAGCGGCTTGCGCGCCCAGGTTTGGCCGCCCCGCATCCCCCGTTGAGCCGCGCACCAAACGTCCTTCTTGCCTAGGGCCACTCGTGCGTGTAGCCGACTCTCCGCGGCCAGCAGGGGCAACGCCAGGGGGGAATTAGCATTAAGTCGGGCCTGTCCCTCTACAGGGGCAACATTTCCAAAACAGTCTAAAAATAGTCAGGGGACGATTTTTCGACTAGTTATGTTTCATTGTTGAGCATTCTTGGACTGAGTGTTTATCTTTCGTCCGAAATCCGCCCGTAGAAGGACATCCCCGACCTAAGATTAGCAAGGGCGCTCCTCGAGGGCGCGAAGTTGGTCGCGCTTCGCCCTTCGCGGCTCGGCTCCGATTCCTCTTCCTCCTCCTCCTCCTCCGCCGCCTCCTCCTCCTCCTCCTTCTCCTCCTCCCTCCTCCTCCTCCTCCTCCTCCTCCTCCTCCTCCTCCTCTCCTCCTCCTCCTCCTCCTCCTCCTCCTCCTCCTCCTCCTCCTCCTCCTCCTCCTCCTCCTCCTCCTCCTCTTCCTCCTCCTCCTCCCCCTCTTCTCCCCTGAGGGGCGGCGCCAGAGCGCGGAGCTAGGCGCCCTTCGCGCGCTTCGCGCAGCGCGGAGCTCGAAGTTTGGCGCCCTTGATTAGGCCCAGGCGGGGACGAACTGTCGAGGGGTGAGGTTTTCGGGCGTTCTCGTGGGTCCTCGGCGGTTTTCCAATCTCTGGGCGCTCTCCAGCAGCTGCGCCTCGCCGAGGGCATTCGTGGGGGGGCCTGGCTCGTCCTGAACGGCTGCCGGCGACCCGAGCTATGGCCCGAAAGCCATTGGGGACGGGGATGGCCTTATAATGGGCTTGTTTTCCACCACCACCACCATAAGTTGGAGGGGGAGGGGGCTCCTCCTCCTCCTCCTCCTCCTCCTCCTCCTCCTCCTCCTCCTCACCTCCTCCTCCTCCTCCTCCTCCTCCTCCTCCTCCTCCTCCTCCTCCTCCTCCTCCTCCTCCTCTACCTCCTTCCCCCCTCCAACTTCTGGTGGTGGTAGTGGAAAACAGGCCTATCAGCTTAGGGGGGGGGGAATGCGTCGGTCCCCAATCGCCCATTCATCGCCGAGAAAAACCCGATGGGCCGCCCCGACCCAGGACCGTGCGGAGTCGCTGTCGGGGGCCTGCAGTCCAAGACGCCGAAGGAAGGAACAGCTTGGGTTCGCTGGGCGCTCGATGATCCCTAGTTCCTTCCACGGCTGTTCCGCTGGCCCTCCTCGTGCACACAGGCCCTTTGGGGGCCAAGAGCGGGCTTCGTTGCTGGTTTAGCGTTCCTTAGTTCAGCAGCCCGGCTGCATCGTCGACCTATCGGCGATGTATCGCCGATTCACGCTCGATGTCTTCCAACCGAGCTGGTCCCCCCCCCCTGGCGTTGCCACTCAGGGGCAGCGGCGAGGAGATGGGCGGCGTCGGCGTCGACCTGGTCGGCGTCAGCCTCGGCGGCGTCTCGAAAACGTCGAGGCGGCGGATCTTGCTCCCCGTTGGCGGCCTCTCGGGGCCCTCACCGCGCCTCGGGGCCGTTGGAACACCGGTTCGGGGGTGACGAGCCGGTCCCGGGGAAGCGGTGGAGATCAAGCAGTGGTGAAGCGCCCAGGCTCGCCTACAGGCCCACCAAAGTTTGTTCTAAGAACCTTCTGTGGTCTGCACAACATATTATCAGAACATTTCTGGCTGAGATGGTCTAGTTTTAAATCATTGGCCTCTCGTTCTAAGAACCTTGTCTTGTTTTTCGCACATTTTTGGGCTCTAAGAACATCTCGTGGTAGGCCTATGGGAATTCCGGGACGGTCGGTCCCTGCTCAAGGAGAGGTCGGGCGCCCGCGCCTCGAGACAGTCGAGACGCCGGAGGTCTGGGGTCGGCGTCGGCGTGGTCGGCGTCGGCGGCGGCGTCGTCGGCGGCGTCGGTCGTCGTTGGCGCCTTCGGCGTCGGCGTCGTCGCCGGCCTCGTCGTCCTCGCCGTCCTGGCCGGCGTCCGCGTCTCTGTCGTGCGTGGTCGGCTCCGCCCATTGCTGGCCGCCGCCGCCGCCGCCGCCGTCGTCGTCGTCGTCGTCGGCGTCGTCGTCGTCGCCGTCGTCGTCGTCGTTGTCGTCGTCATCGGCGTCGGCGTCAGCGTCGTCGTCGGCGTCGGCGTCAGCGTCGTCGTCGTCGTCGGCGTCGGCGTCGGCGTCGTCGTCGTCGTCACGGGACCCCCACATCTGGGCTCTTCGAGCCTCTGTGCTTGCTTGCTTGCCCGCCTGTCTGCTGAGCCCCAGCTCCTGGTTCCCCTTCTTACTCCCCCCCCGCTCTCTCCTGGTCCTCCTCCTCGTCCTCCTCCCTCCCTCCTCCCTCCGTCCTCTCATCCTCCTTCACCCCTCTTCCTGGTAGATAGCTCCTCCCTGCCGCACCCCAAGGCGTGTCGGTAGGATGGCCCGTGCGCTTCGACTAAGACGTCCTTAAAATTATGATCCTGAAGCTTGAACTTTGCAGCACTTGCCACGGTAGAGGGGGGGTGTTCTCAAAGTGGGGCTCTCGCCTTACGTAAGGATCAGCGACTTTCCACGGTTGCCCTTGCAGTCTTCCCCTTCGGCCCATCTTTGGCCGCATTCGCTGGCAGCAAGGGCATCCTTATCGTGCGTCCTCATTATACGGCTTGACTGTAGCGCCGCACACATTCGTGTCGAAAGTTCGCAACAGGTTCAAGATCGGAGCACTGGTCGTTTTGAACATTGGGCTCTCGCCTGAGTGCCGCGCGCATTCGTTCTAAATGTTTAATAGGTATTGGGATGCGGAACGGTTCCTTTTCAAATTTTGATTTCTTCGCATGATGAACCTTTGAACAGAGGTAACAACTTCACAGATGGAGGGCGGCTCCTTTTGCAAATAGGGCCCCTGTCCATGACTAGATGTGGATGCTGGAGCAACAGATAGCTAAACAGATGAGGGGCGGCCAGTTCTAAAAGCGAGGTATTCGTTGGACACCTCTTTGAACTGTTTGATGATGGTTTCTCGCATTGCTTGCCGCTCTTCAAACGGATGCAATGCAGTTCCTTTTCAAAACGGTTCCTGGCAGTGAAGGAGAATGCTTTGAGGGACATATGAGGAAGGGACTTGGGACGGGAAGGTGCGCTGCAGAATCGCTGGTGCAGCTTGGGTTTCCTCTGGTCCGCCTTCTCCCCCTGGAGGAGCAAGGCTTGACAGCGTGGGGCCTTGTGTGGGCCTCTGGAGACCTCCTCCTGCTCCACCGTCTCCTCCCCTCCCCTTTCTTCCCCTCGCAGGCGCCGGCCATGACGACGACGCAGACGACGGCGACAACGGCGGCGGCGGGACTCCTCGAGGAGGAAGAGGAGGGAGGAGGAGGAGGAGGAGGAGGAGGAGGAGGCTTCCGCCGCCGTCCCCCCCCCCTCCTCCCCCGTCCCCACCACTGCCTCCCCACCCTCCCCCCCGCGCTCCATCACCCCGCTTCCCCATTGTCCCCCGCCCTCCCTCGCGCTTCATCGTCCCGCCCCCCAGTGTGCCCCGCGCTTCATCACCCCGCCCCCCTCCCCCGTCCCCGCCCCTCCCTCCGCACCCTGCCCTGGCCCCCGCGCGCCTGCCCGCCCCCCACCGTGCCCCGCCCGCGGCCTCGGCCGCCCTCCGCTCGCCCTCCGCGCCGCCCCCTCGGCCTCGGCCGCCCGCGCCGCCGCCGCCGTCGCGGTCCTGGCTGCCGCCATCCTCGCCGTCGTCGCCGTCGCCGCCGTCGCCGCCGTCGCCGTCGCCGCCGCCGCCGTCGCCGCCGCCGCCGCCGCCGGCGCCGCCGCCGTCGTTGCGGTCGTTGTCGCCGTCGCCGTCGCCGTCGTCGACGCCGTCGGCCGCGCCTCCCCCCTCTGAGCCCGCTGCTCGCCGCGTCGGCCGCCCGCCCTCGGCGCGCGCGCGGCCTGCGCGGCCCTGCGCGCGCACCGATGCAGCTCGGGCAGCGCGTGTGGCGCGCCACGCCGCGCGCCCTCGCGGAGCTGGGCCTGTGCCGCGCCCTGGAGCGGCGGCCGTGGCGCCTGGAGCGCGAGGACTGGCCGCGTAGGGCGCCGACGCCGGCGGCGCCGACGACGGCGTCGAGTCCGGACGCCGCCGACGACGAGGGGGAGGACGGCGGCGACGACGGCGGCGACGGCGGCGACGACGACGACACCGCCGGCGACGACGACGGGACGCCGCCGACGACGATGGCGACGACGGCGGGGAAGGCGGCGACGGCGGCGACGGCGGCGACGACGACGCCGCCGACGACGACGGGGACGGCGGCGGCGACGGCGACGACGGCGGCGACGACGGCGACTACGGCGACGACGGCGGCGACGGCGGCGGCAACCAGAAACATGACGACGGCGGCGGCACTGCGGGTGGCCTGGAGCGCAATGATGTCGGTTCTCTCTTCGTCGTTTTGGATGTTCTCGGGTGTGTCTGGAGATTGTTCGTCACCGCGGCTGTGCGCGTGTCGAAAGAGTGCCCAGGACTTGTCGGAGACTTCCAGGAGCCCCCCTGACAACTCGACCAGACGAGAACGAGTACGGAGGAGAATCGGCTTTGTAGCGTCTCCTCGGTGCTTCGATGATTCTCAGGAGGTGGATGAGGAGGAGGAGGAGGAGGAGGAGGAGGAGGAGGAGGAGGAGGAGGAGGAGGAGGAAAAGGAGGAGGAGAAGGAGGCGTTTGCTTTTCGGACGTTCTCGATGTTTTTCGGGTGTGCTTGGGGGCATAATGGGGCGAGGGCCCTCTCCTGCTCCCTGGGGAGGGTGCAGGAAGGCGAGGGACGGCGGGGGGAAAGGGAAGGGGTGGCGCCGGGGGGGGGGGGAGGCAGGGGGAGTGATGGAGGGGGTGCGAGGGGATGGGAAGGAGAGGAAATGGAAGAATGGGGGAGTGCAAGCTGGGCGCGCTCGCGCCCGAGCAGACATCCTGCCACTCCCGCCCAGCTTCTCGTTGCGCTGCTTCTTGTCCATGTTCGCTGACAAGTGTTATAGCCGACTTGGCCCCCCCCACACTGAGTCCTGCGCAATCACGGGAGGGGAGCTGCGTACATTGGGAGGAGGCGGAGGTAGCGGATGAGCAGGAGGTAGCGGATGAGCAGGAGGTAGCGGAGGAGGAGGAGGGAGGAGGAGGAGGAGGAGCAGCAGCAGCAGCAGCAGGAGGAGCGGGGGAAGCGGGAGGAGGCAGGATGCCCAGGGGAAAGCCCGGGAGAGGACAGGAGCGGGGCGACAACGATGCGTAATGACCGGATCCAAAAAGGTGGCCCGCGCTGGGGCGAGAGCGCAATTCTGAACGATGGGAGCTAAAGCGCCGATCTTTAAAAGAAACCAGCTCTGCAGCGGGAGCATCATGTTCGAGGCACCGGAGACGTTTCGATTGACACCGTGCCGATGGAGCCCGATGTTTTAGCATGTGATTTTTCGGAGGATGAGGAGGAGGAGGAGGAGGAGGGAGGGAGGAGGAGGGAGGGAGGAGGAGGAGGAGGAGGAGGAGGAGGAGGAGAGTCCTGCGAGCGGGGTTACTGGCTGGGCAGGTTTGGGAGGGGGGGGAGGGGGGGTTCAAGCAGCAAAGGCAGCAGCGAGATCACGCGTAGCTCAAGCCGCATCCGTTTACCCCGCTGGCCAGCGCCGCGAATAAAGGAAATATTCGAGGGGGGGGAGGAGGAGAAAGAGGAGGAGGATGCGGAGGAAGGAGGGGAGGAGAAGGAGGAGGGGAAGGAGGGGAGGAGGAGGAGGAGGAGGAGGAGGAGGAGGAGGAGGAGTAGGAGGAGGAGGAGGAGGAGGAGGGGGAGGAGGAACAGGAAGATCGAGGAGGCCAGGCGAATCGAGGCGAGATCCGATGCACGTTCCGATCCCGCCCGACCTGGCAATTCGTCGTCGTCATTGTCGTCGCCGCCGCCGTCGTCGCCGTCGTCGTCGCCGCCGTCGTCGTCGTCGCCGTCGTCGTCGTCGTCGCCGCCGTCGCCGTCGGCGGCGCCGCCGCCGCCGCCGCCGTCGTCGTCGTCGTCGTCGTCGTCGTCGTCGTCGTCGTCGTCGTCGTCGTCGGGGCGCCCTGCGAGGCCTGCGACGCGCTGCAGGCGAGGCTGGCGCTGGGCGCCGACGCCCTCCTCGTGGCCCTGGCGCGCTGGCTGGCGCAGACCGCGCCCGCGCCGGTGGCCGTGGGCCGCGCCAGCGGCAGCGCGCCGCCGTCGACGGCGTCGTCGTCGCCGCCGTCGGCGTCGCCGCTGCCGCCGTGTGGCGTCGGCGTCGCCGCCTTGCCGCCGCCGCCGTGGAGGCCGCCGCCTTCGTCGTCGTCGTCGTCGCCGTCGTCGTCGTCGTCGTCGTCGTCGTCGTCGTCGTCGTCGCCGCCGTCGGCGTCGTCGCAGCTGCCAGGAAGCCGTCGTCGTCGGCGTCGTAGGCGCCGTCGTCGTCGAGGCAGCGGCTGCGTGTACCTGGGTCCCGCGCTGGACCTGCAGGCCCTGCGGCTCACCCCGGTGCAGGTGCGCGCGGGGTGTTCAACCCAGCGCTCGTGGACAGCTTTGTTTTTGTTGCTCTGATGTTCGGGCCTCTAGGAGGCTTCTCGTCGCCACGGCCTGACGGCCTTCGAGGCCGACTGTTGGTCCCCGCACCTTCTCCAGCCCACACTTCGGGTGGTTTGCTTTTGCTCGCGCGTCGCACTTCTTCACGTTGGGATTCTGTCTTCGTATTTGTTTCGCACTGGCTTCCTGTCGTCGCGTGCTTTTGGCGGCGCGCACAGGGCGGTGGGGGGAGGGGAGACGTCTTAGAAGGAGGCTGCTTCTCAGAAGGCGTCGGCCCTGCATCTGTAGATGCAAGGCCGGCGCCTTCTGAGAAGCAGCCTCCTAGAAAGCCGTTGCCCCTCTTCCCCATACCCCCGGGCGCGCGCCGCCAGTTGTGGCGTCCAGAACCCGGATAGCGGCGCAATCGAAAGCGCGAATGTAAGACGTTTGCATGGACGTTTGAAATGATGCCGAGAAGCTTGCAAGCTCGAGAAAGGAGCTTCGCAGGAGCTTCGAAGGAGCTGAAGGAAGGCCTCACGGAAGCGTAATGAGAACGAGTCGGAAAACGTTTGCCGGAACACGCTGCGATCTCAAGCAAGGCGCCGCGACGTTGCTTGACCAGCCCCGGAAAGAGCTCCCGGGCCACCTTGCGTTGCTGGCTTTTAGTCTGGAACCTTATCGGGGGCGGCCAAGAGGGGGGGGAGGACTAGGGGGGGGGGACATCATGGCGGGGGCCATGATATCTCCCCAGATTTCATGGCCCTTCTTCTCATTTCAATACGTTCCCTGGCCCCCCTGGTCCGCGCACACGCCTCGGCCCATGATCTGCACCCCCCCCACACTTGGACACCCCCCTCTTGGACGCCGCCGACCTTCCTAGCCCTCAGAAAGCTGTCCGGGAAGTGCTCGGCACACCGCGCGCCTTCGCCCCTGCTGCGGGCCTCCGGGCCCCCACAGATCGGCCCGGCCGGCCGAGAGCCGCAGCAGGGTGGGGCCTGGCGCTCCGCCTTCGGCTCCCCTCGGCCACGCGCACAAAGGGGGGGGGGCAGGGTTAGGTCGGGCACGTCCCTGCACAGGAGAAATATTTTGGAATAATTTGAAAAATCGTCTGGGGACGATTTTTTGACTATTGTCATCCATTTTGGAACATGTTCCCAACTATTTCTAATTTGTCGTCCAAAATTCCCGCAGGAGGACACGCCCGACCTAAGGGTAGGGGGAGTGGGGAAGGCTTCTTAGAAGCACCCCTGCTTCTGAGAAGGCGCGAGCCTTCCACGCGGGCCGTTGGAAGTGGGAATTTCTGGAGCCCCAGATCCCAATCTACGTTCGACGCCTTCCTACTTCAAGTGCCGAGCGGTTTTCCCTTTTCTCTTCTCTTGAGGGGGCGGGCGGAGAAAGCACAATCTACGTCAACGCCTTCCTACTTCATGCTTCTACCCTTTTCTTCCGACTGACTGGTATCTACAAGCTAAAGATGTTAGGCCGGCGCTTTCTGAGAAGCAGCCTCCTAAGAAGGCTCCCCCCTCCTCCTCCTCCTCCTCCTCCTCCTCCTCCTCCTCCTCCTCCTCCTCCTCCTCCTCCTCCTCGTTAGGCGTCGACGTCGGCGTCGGCGTCGGCGTCGGCGTTGACGTCGTCGTCGGCGTCGTCGTCGGCGTCGGTGTCGTCGTCATCGTCGTCGTCGTCGGCGTGGTCGTCGGCGTCGGCGTCTGCGTCGGCGCAATCGGCATCGGCACAATCATCGTCGTGCCCAGGTGCTGGTCGCGAACCTCTTCGCCAACGGCGAGCCCGGGCTGGAAGCCCTGTCCGCGGCCCAGCCTCCCTGCGTGGCGTCCGCGGAGCTGCTGCGGGAGGTGTGCACAATCGAGCACGCGAGGCGGACCAGCCACAGCTCCTCCTCCCCCCCTCCTCCTCTCCTCCTCCTCCTCCTCCTCCTCCTCCTCCTCCTCCTCCTCCTCCTCCTCCTCCTCCTCCTCCTCCTCGTCCTCCCTCTCCCGCTCCTTCACCTCCTCCTCGTCCTCCTCATCTTCCTCCTCCCGTCCTGGACCTCCCGCCTCCCCTCCCTCAGTGGGTTGCGCACGTGCTCCTTGATTCCTTATCCTTATAGATAACTTGTCCCTGTCGCAACCCGAGACCAGTTTTTAGGGCGGGCCAGGTGTTTCGCCTGAGATTTATTTATTATTTATGACCCTGAAGCTTCAACATTGGAAGTTGTTTCACACATTGATGGCGGAACGTGATCCAAATGTGGCTCTTGCCTTAGTTCCGCATATGCTCTTTTTTTAATTTGCAGGAGCTTCACGGATTGAGGGCGACCCGTTTTCAAAATGTGATTCTCGCCATAGCGCCGCGTACATTCTTTTTAAGAATTTGCAAGAGCTTCACGGATTGAGGGCAGGTCGTTTTCAGAATGTGGCTCTCGCTTCAACGCCGCGCATATTCGTTTCTTGTTTTAAACACGTGCAAGAGTTTCATGTATTCCCATGATCAGCGTACCAGGAATGGTGCATTGGAAGGGTTCAGGATTTTGAGGTGCATCAGTTACGTTGAACCGCGATATCGAAGTCCCAGGAATTGCATTCTGCCACGATTCAGTATCGTCAAGACGCAACGGCCAGGTTGATCCGTGGCGTTGGACTCCAGAGAACAATGTTTTGGCATGCTTTAGGGTCATCAAACGGTGTCTTTCAACGAGGCAGCTCCCTCAGTGGAAATGAACCGTTGTAGGGGTCTATGAAGAGGGAGCCTGGAGGGAAGGTTGATTCCAACGTCGTTGATGACTCTTGGCTTTGCACTGGTCCTTCTCCTCCTCCCCCTCCTCCCTCCTTGTCCTCCTGCTTCTCTTCTCCTCCTCCTCCTCCCTCCCTGAACCTCCTCCTCCTCTTGCTCCTCCTCCTCCTTGTCCTCCTCCTCCTTCTCCCTCCCTCCCTCCCTTCCTCCTCCTCCTGCTCCTCCTCCTCCTTTTCCTCGTCCTCATTCTCCTCCTCCTCCTTGTCCTCCTCCTCCTCCTGGACACCTCCTCCTCCTCCCCCTCATCTTCCTCCTCCTCCTCCTCTTCGTCCATTCCTTTTCCTTCTATGCATACTTCTCTCCTTGTCGCATACCGAGGCCAGCCGGAAGGGCTGGGCGCTTCGCCTGAGACTTCCTCACCATTCACGACATTGTTGGAGCTTAATTAACTTCTGACAACGCATTCACGGATTGAGGGCGGGTGGTTTTCAACATGTGGCTCTCGCTTTGGCGCCGCGCACATTCGTTTTAAAATGCATGAGTTTCACGCATTGAGGGCGGGTCGTTTTGCAACCTGTGTTTATCGCCTTAGCGTCGCGCGCATTCGTTTAAATTATGTTCAAGAGCTTCACGGGTTGAAGGCGGGTGGTTTTCGAAATGTCTTTCTCGCGCGCCACGCAGGTCGTTTTCAAAATGTGGTTCTCGCCTCAGCGCCACGCGTATTCATGCTAAATGGCTGCAAGATTTGCACGGGTTACCATGGCTACCGTATAAGACATGGTGTTTTGGAGCGGATCACGATTGTCAGGGCGCAACAGCTACGTTGATTCGCAGTGTTGAAGTCCCAGGAATGGTGCTCTGGCACGATTCAGGATCGTCAATACGCAGCTGTGTGGCGTTGAAATTCCGAGAATGGTGTTGTGGCGCGCTTCAGAATCATGAAACGGTTGACTTCCCAACGGCACATTTCCATCAGTGGAAAAGAACCCTTGTAGGGGACTATGAAGAGGGAGCTTGGGGGGAGAGCTTACTCCATCATCGTCAATGAGTCTCGGGTTTTCACTGGTCCTCCTCCTCATCTTCCCCCTCCTCCTCCTCCTCTCCGACCTTCTCCCCTCTCCTTTCTCTTCTGTGGGAGCTGTGGTTCTTGCCCTTCTCGGGGATCCACCGGTTTTGCCACCACTCCTCTCGACACCTCTCTCGAGGCGGACCAGCCACAGCTGGAGACAGTTTTTTACCACCTGGCAGTAACGGGCGTGACCGGGGGGGGGGTTGGGGCCAGTCACGTCAAGATTGCGTTGGCGCCGTCTGGGAATGCCCAAGAGTGGCTACATCATTCCCAGACGGTGTTGGCGCGAATCGTGGCGTGACCAGGAGGGGGAGAGGGGGTCAGGGCGCTCACGGGCTGCATCGCGAATACTGAGAGAACCGAGTTCCTGTGGGAGTTGTGGCCCTTGCGCCCCCCTGTGGAGCCCATCGTGCGTGACGCCGCTCGCGAGCGGTTGTCGCTGCGATGGGCCACGGGTGCCCCTGGGCGGGGTAAGTTTCATGCGCCCTTCCAGCGGTGGCCGGTCGGCGAGGTGGCTAGACCCCCGGCCAGCGGCCGAGGCCACGACGCTGGAGGAGATGATGGGCAATACGTCCGGTCGGCGGCGCGCCCAGGGGGGGGGCCAGAGACTCAGAGGAGGAACGCGCGCATGCCGACATGCCGCTGCCCTCCCCTCGTCACCACGGCTGGATTCGCCTTGAAGTCCTGGACATGACGCGGCCCCTGGGGAGGTCGTGGAAGCAGCGGCGCAGTCAAGGCGCTGAAACAAGGACCGCTTCGGGTCCAGGAGGGGCTCGCTGATTCCGTGGCTGTTCTTTTCGCCCTCCTCCGGCACCTGGGCGCGTCTCTGGCCCAACGAGGCTTCGTTCCTTATTTGGCGTTCCTTTCTGGTAGTTCCTCGGCTGCACCAGTGCCCTTTGGCTTCCCGGTTCTCACGAGGCTCTCTCGAAGGCCCGCGGCCTTCTCGGAGGCCTTCTCCTCGGCCTCCCACGAGGCAGAGGCCTGCCCCCGCCCGCCTCCCTCCCCGTGGCGCGCCGCCGACCTGGAGGAGCAGGCAGCGGCACGAGCGCAGACTTTCTTCGGAGGGCCGCGCGGAGTTCCTGTGGGCTGGCGCTGGGACCCCCCGCGCCGGCCCCGGACATCCGCGCGGGCCTCCCCAGACGCAGGCGATGCCCCGATTGTTCCCATGCGCGGCCCAGCAAGTCCCGTCCCCTTCCCCGGGGCCGGCTCCCACTTCCGGATCGTTTTTCGACGCTCCGCCACGGGGGAAAAACGGGTCCTCATAAGGGAGATGGGTCCCGAGGTTAACCGCCGTGTTCGGGCACCCGGGGCCTCCATGGGGGCCCCGGGACTGCCAGCAAACGCATCAGGATGAAGAAGTGTTCCTGGGGGAAGGCCCCGCAGGGTCAATGGACCCGTTCCTCTCAGGACTTCTCTCCTTTCCTTACCAGCCTGGAACATATCCCTATCTCTATGCTGGGCACCTCCTCATCACGATGTCAATCTTAGGGATTCCCTTATTTTTTGAGGGCGAATCCCTAAGATTGTCATCGCCTTTTGGCGTGTCAATCTTAGGGATAGGGATACGTTCGAGGCTGGTAGTTTCCCCCATGTCAAAACGGTCCTGGGGCCCGGCGAAGGCCCTCTGAGGCCGAGAACGAAGACGGCCCAAGTCCTCCGTGTTTTTTCTCACACCGCGAGCAGGCGTCCATGGTCCGAAAGTTTCCGCTTTTGCGCCGCCCTCTGCTCTTCCGAGCGTCGCTGTACGACCTCATCGGCCACGGACACGGCTGAACCGGCGGCGGGGAGCCGGCCGGGGACTGCCTGCGGCACGCCGGCTACGGCCTGGGGGGCCTTGGTGACGCGGCGACCGACCAGGCCGTGGCGATCGCTGCCGCGGACATCGGCGGCGCAGAGTCGGCGGTTCATGAGAGTTTTTTTTTCTCCTCTGGTGGGTAACGCTTGTTACCCGGGCCCCCCCCCCAACCCCGGGTAACGCTAACGATCCTGGGTTTTTTCGCGGTTGGGGGGCGGACCCCCCTCCTCTCAGCGGGTATGGACATGGCGCGGACGCACCCTGGCGGGCGCCCGCCGCGGCCGCCGTTACCAGTACCCGCCGCCCCCCCCCCGGCAACAGCCGTTACCCAAAATAATTTTTTAAAAACGGTCTCCATACGGTTAGCAGGAACGCTGGGACAGTGTGTCGCGCCGCCCGTTCTGGCCCACCACGCTGCGGCGCGACGCGCTGGTCATGCGCTTCCGGGTCCCCAGGCGTCCACGTCTCGAGCCTCTCCGAGCCCCCCTGCCGCGGAGCGGAGCGGCGCGCCGACGCTCCGCTCGCAGAGCCTGGCAAGTCGCTGGGGCCGCCGCGGCGACGCGGCATCCAAAAGTTCCCGACCGTAGGGTCGACCCGAACAGTAAGGATGGGCAATTTTCCAAGGTTGCCCTTGCACCCTTCCCCTTCGATCCGCCCTCGGCCGCTTGCGCTGGCCGCGCCCCGCTCGAAAGGGGTCGGCACGGCCTTCCAAGGCGCTTGCATCCTTATCGCGCGTCGGGCTGACTGTAAATCGGCGGCGAGCGAGGGGGGAAATGAGAACGAGAAGGCCTTCTCAGAAGGCGGCGGGATTTCTCAGGCGCCCTCGGGCCTTTGGAGAAGTTTTGCGTGTCGCAGGGGAAGTCAGAGAACTTCTCAGAAGGCCGGGGGACTTCCGAGCCTTTTGAGAAGGCCCGCCCCTTCTCACTTCCCCCTAGGGCTCGCCGCCGAGAGGAGGTGGAGGAGGTGGAAAAGGAGGAGGAGGCAGAGGAGGATGAGGAGGAGGAGGAGGAGGCGAAGGAGGAGGAGGACGAGGAGGAGGCGGAGGAGGAGGAGGAGCAGGAGGAAGGAGGAGGAGGAGGAGGAGGAGCACGAGGAGCACGAGGAAGGAAGAGGCGGAGGAGGAGGAGGAGAAGGAGGAGGAGGAGGATAAACAGGGCGGAGGAGGAGGAGGACGAGGAGGAGGACGATGACTTCTCCCCCTGGCTCGCCGCCGAGTAGAGTCCCCCGCCCTGGCCAAGACGAGGGGAGCAAATCGTGGCTTTCCTTGTGCGGTGCTCGAGGGGGGGCGCTGCGGCCGCGAGATTTTCTCTTGTCGGCGCTCGCCCGCCGAGTCGGGTCAGCTGGGCCTTGCATCCTTTCTATAACATTCCGCGGAAGTCTAGAGCATAGGGGTTTAGATTCTCAGGGTTTCGGGGGCGTATGGATCTGGATTATGATGGATATCACTTGGGTGCTGATGGTGGTGCTGAGTATGGGTCGGTGAGGGTGATGATGATGATGCTGCTGCTGATGATGATGATGTTGATGATGATGATGATGATGATGATGATGATGATGATGATGATGATGATGATGAATGCTGCCCCGCTATCCTCTGAGTGTTGCCACATGTAGATCTGTCGCAAGTATCTGAACTCCTGGGGGGGATCCAGCGGAGCGTCAGCCCTACGCCGATCCAAACGATGGCTCGCTACCCTTGGGAGCTGCCAAATGTAGAACTGTCGCCACTGTCTGAGCTCCTGGGGAATTCAGCGGGGTGTGAGCCCCACGCGAATCCAAACGATGGCCCGCTACCCTTAGGACCTGCCACATGTAGAAACTGCCGCCACTATCTGAGATCCTGGGGAATCCAGCGGAGCGTGAGCCCTACACAAATCCAAACGTTGGCCTGCTACCCCCATGGGTGCTGCTGTCATTGAACCTTTTTGGGGGGCGTGGGTGGGGGGAGGGTCCGCGTGGAAAAACGGTGCGAAGAAATATAATCAAATCCAGCTCTGCCCAGACTCGCGCACACGCGCCCACACGTAATCCGAAGCAGCCGCGCCCACACGCGCGCACGCATTCACGCACGCACCAAAGTGCACAAGCACGCGCACACATCGTGCACACGTCCAGTCAAGGTGCAATCAACCCCGCGCACAGACACGCGCGCGCAAAGCCAACATGCGGGGCGTGGCGAGGGAGAGTGATATGAAAACGGTGATGAGAGGGATGCCCGCACGCACGCACGCACGCATCCAGGCATCCAGGAATCCGTGCATACAGGCAGCAATGCATCAATGCGAACATGCATCCATCCTTACATGCATCCATCACATCCATCACATTCATCACGCCCATCACATCCATGCACCCATGCATCCCCTCCATGCGCCCCTGAATTCTTCACGCTTCGCGTATCCCCGCCAGCCGCCCCATTGCCTCATTCCGCCCTCTGGACTTTTCCTTGCGGGCCGCAAATCAAAAAAGTATCCCCGCCAGCTGCTCCTCGCTCGCTTGCGCTTCCGTTCGCCCACCGCTCCCGCCGCCTTCGGCTGGCTTGGCCTCTGCGGCCGTACAGGTGCAGGCTGTTTCTTCGCGAGTTGGCGCCGTCAGGGCGACTCCTCGCTGGCTAACGCCGGCCGTGGCCTTAATTGGTCCTTGCATGTGCACCCCGCGCGTTCTCGCGCTAATTATCTTGCGCTGTGCCCCAGCCTCGGTACTCACGCCCTCTGGACTTTTCCTTGCGGGCCGCTAATCAAAAAAATATCCCCGCCAGCAGTCTCAGTCCCCTCAGCCACCCACCTGAGGCCTCGGCCGCGCTTAGCCGTCGCCTCGCGCGTTGCTCTGTTCTATTTGTCCCGTGTTTCCTCTGCCGAATTAGTCTCTGTGTAGCCCGCTTTGACCTGACTCGCCGCCGGCGCGCTCGCCCGCGGCCGCTGACTAAAAAGTATCCCCACCAGCCCATCCCAAAACAGCAACTTTTGCGAAGCAGACCTGCAGTCGTGATTTTCGGGCGTACCTACTCCTGCCCTCGCATATTGTAGTGGCCTCCGGCCAGTGCCGCCGATCCGGGGCGCTCTTAATCCTCCTGCTCCTCCTCTTCTTGCTTCTCCTCCTCCTCCCGCATCCTCTTCCTTCTCCTCCTCCTTCTCGTGCGCTTTCCGCTCCTCCTTTCCCGCCTCGGTGTCCTTCTACTCCTCCCTCATCTCCTCTTCTTCCTCCTGCTCTACGTTTTGTTCCCCAAAATTCGTTTTTTGTGTGTAAAAAACGTGTTTCCTCTCCTGATCCTTTTTTTTTCTCCTCCGAGAGCGTCTCGTCGTTCCTCGAGGACTGGCCCACCCTGTCCTGGCCCCGTCTAGGGGCTAATAGAGAGCCCTTAGGGGGCTTCAAGATAGCCTCAAGAGGGCTCTAAGAGAAGGAGGCCCAGGTCTCATCGAACCGCTGTTCTCGATG
>CAUYUJ010020632.1:105000-109805 GCA_963575745.1 Prorocentrum cordatum | reverse complement strand
GCCGCGGCGTCGGCCGCCCTCTTCACGGCGTCGGCCGCTGGCTGGGTGGCCTCCCCGTAGCGCTGCGTGCTAGACATGCTGCGCTCCTGCCCCGACGGCGGGTCAGCGTCGAAGGAGTCGGGGTGGCCCTTGCAATTGGCAGTCTCCTTGCTCAATGCCAGCACTTCCTGCATCTGACTCTCCTCAGCCTCCTCAGCGGCCTTCTGAGCATCTGCCATGCGCTTACTCTCGAGGATGGCGGCGGCCGTCTTCGCGTCGAAGTCCTTTGCAGCCTGGATCTCAGTGCCCTCGCTGGAGCCGACGGTGCAGATATCGATATCACCATCTCCGCTCGCGTCACTGGCGATCTGGGCGGCCATCTCGCCGACGTCGGCATCGTCCATGGCGGTCTGGGCGGCCATCTCTGCGCTGGTCTGGCCCCTGGCGTCGAAGCGCTCTTCGTCGTCGATCAAGGTAGCGGAGGTCGCGAGCGTGTCCGAGTCAGGGTTGTCGCGCTGGCGATCCTGCTTGGTGCGCCTGCGAGGCCCCATCGGCCCAGCAGACATTGCAAGCTGCCCCAGCGCGGTGGAGCGCCAGGCTGCTGCGACCTGGTCGCACGTGCCGATCGCTCGAGCCCCGGGGCACGGTTGCGGACTGACCAGGGGGGCAGGGTGCTTCTGAAGGGGGGTGGGCACCATGCCGACTATCGAGCGGAGAGCGAGGGACTCTGGTCGAAGGTCAGGTGGAGAGCGAGAGAGGAGTTGGAGGTGGATGATGCATGGAGGAGTTTGTGCGAGGAGGTGGGAGGAGGTGGGAGGAGGTTGCGGGATGGCTTGGGGGAGGTCGTGGGAGGGGCGCCGCTCCCCCCCCGCAGGCCGCGGCTCTACGGCCATGGCTATGCCTTCGGCGCTCCGCCAACCCAGGGATGAAAAGGGGTGGGGTGCGGTGATGTGGGGTGGTGGTGGTGGTGACGGTGATGCGAGGTTGCCACTCTTCGCGTTTTACTGTCTCCTTCTCTCCGCCAACCCAGGGATGACAAGGGGTGGGGTGCGGTGATGTGGGGTGGTGGTGGTGGTGGTGGTGGTGGTGGTGGTGGCGGTGGTGGCGGTGGTGGTGGTGAGGCGAGGTTGCCACTCTTCGCGTTTTACTGTCTCCTTCTCTTCCGTGTCCTCCTCTTCCTCCCTCCTCCTCCTCCTCCTCCTCCTCCTCCCCCTCCTCCCCCTCCTTCGTCCTCTTATACTACTCTACTCCTCCACCACCTCCTCCCCCTCCTCCTCACCCGCTGGCTCAAACGAAGCGAATTGCTTTTGATGTCATGGAAGCCCCAGGCAGTTCCAGGATTGAGTTTTTTCAGTGAACTCCTGAGGCGGGGCCAGAGACTTCCACTGCTCTGGCCCAGACACCCTGCCGAATCCAATCGATTCGAAACCCATCGGCCCGCGGCCGATCTAAAACAAGCCGTCGAACAGCGAGGGCGGGATCGCGCCCATGGTGCCCTGCTCCTGCGGCTGCTGCGCCTTCGGCTGCTGCGGCTCCTGCGGCTGCTGCGCCTTCGGCGGGTCCGCGCCCTTGACCTCGTTGTCGACGACGACGTGCTCGAACGAGGTCTTCTGCCTGACGCGGCGCGGCGGCGTCCTCGGCGGCGGCGTCACGTCGACGGGCGCCTCCCCCAACGCCGCCGCCACTGCCACCGGAGCTGGCCCCGCCGAGCCAGACGACGGCGCTGGCCGCTTCGTGCCTGACTTCTCGGCGCCATCCTCATCCTCATCCTTCTGCTTTGGCTTGCCCGCCGTCGTCCTCGCTGCAGCCACTTTAGCCTTCGGCTTCGTGGCGACCTCTGCAGCGGCTGGAGGCGCGGCGTCCTCCTCATGCTCACCCTCGTCATCGGAGAGGTGCGCGCTGTGCTCGCTGTCCTCGTCGTCGTCGTCGTCCTCGTCCGACCCCTCGGACTGGTGCTCGCTCTTCACGGAGTCCTTGCAGTCCTCGTCCTTCGCAGCCTTCTCGATAGCCTCGGCGTCCTCCTCCTCCTCCTCCTCCTCCTCCTCCTTATCCTCCTTCTCCTCCTCCCCCTCCTCCTCGTCGTCGTCCTTTTCCTCCTCCTCCTCCTCCTCCTTCTCCTCCTCCTCATCATCATCCTCCTCCTCCTTCTCCTCCTCCTCCTCCCCCTCACTCTCACACCCTGCCGCGCCTCCTACTCCTGTTCCTCAGCTTCTCCCACTTCGAACCCTTCCTCGTCCTCCTCCTCGTGCTCCTCGTCCTCCTCCTGCTCCTCCCCCTCCTCCTCCTCCTCCTCCTCCTCATCCCCCTCCTCCTCCTCCTCCTCCTCGCCAGCCTTGATGGCGGGCTTCTTCGCCGAAGGCCTCTTGAGCACCGCGGTGTCCTGCTTCTGCTTCTTGTTCTCCTTCATGTGGGCCCGCTTGTACTCCTCTGCCTCGGCCTTGTCCCACTCGCCGTCTGATAACTTCTTCAAGGCGTGCTGCATCATGATGGTAGCTTTCTTCTCGTCCTCGTAGCCTGTCACCTGGAGCTTCTGCTTCTTCGCGTCCCCGTCGTGCTGCCACACGACTAGCCAGCGCCCGCGGTGCCTCGACTCGACGAAGGCCAGCGACCACAGGGTCTCGCCGCTCTCGTTCTTGACCTCCTCGACCACCAACGCGCCCTTGGCCGCCTTGGCCTTGCCCTCCGTCTCCAAGTCGTTCGCCGACGTGCCAGGGACTCGCCACGCGAAGCCGTCGCTCCAAGAGGCCAGGAGCTGGTCGGAGCCTGGGGCCGCGCGAGCCGCCGCGTACTCGGGCATCGCGGAAGCCCTGGCGCACGACTTGAAGCGCCATGCCGACTGCATGCGCTCGTCGTACCCGAGGTCCCAGTCGTCCTGGATCGCCAGGACCTGTAGGCCCTGCTTGGCAGCAGCCTTGTTCTGCCTCACCGGAGCTGCCGCCGCGGCCTCGGCCTCCTCTGCCTCGTCAGCGCCGCCTCCGTCGCCGCTCTCCTCGCCAGCGGCGTGGCCGCCCTCTGCGGGGTCGCCGCCCTCGTCGGCCTCGTCGTCCTCGGCCTCGCCGTCGGCGAACTGCCTCGCCCACTTCGGAGGCCTCTTGCAGCCGAACATGTTCGGCTGCGCGGCGGACGGGAGAGGCGACGCACGATCGGGATTCCAATCGCAACCGCGTGGGTTCCCAATGGGTCCAGCGAGCCTCCACCTCGGAGGCAGGCTGGACGCCGAGAGGAGCCCATGCGATCGCAATTCGAACCCCTCCGACGTCAACCCCTCTCATCCGCAGAACGCCGCACGAACACTTTCGGCCTGCCACCGTTGCGCGGGCACAGCGCGTCGGCCACGTGCGCCAGCATCGCGCGGATCTTCTTGGCGGTCTCCGTGGACCACGGGCCCACGCCATCCGACAAGTGCCACTCCTCCTCTTTGCTCTTGGCAATCTTGGCGAGAGCAGCCTGGAGGGTCAACAAAAAAAACTCCTCTTCTTCCAGGAGAAGTGCATAGAGGAGGAAGAAGGTGACGAGGAGGGGGAGGACGAGGAGGAGGACGGGGATGGAGAAAGAGAGAGAGAAAGAGAGAGAGAGAGAGAGAGAGAGAGAGAGAGAGAGAGAGAGAGAGAGAGAGAGAGAGAGAGAGAGAGAGAGAGAGAGAGAGAGAGAGAGAGAGAGAGAGAGAGAGAGAGAGAGAGAGAGAGAGAGAGAGGAGAGGAGAGGGAGAGAGAGAGAGGAGACGAGAGAAGAGAGAGATGAGAGAGAGAGAGGAGAGAGAGAGAGAGAGAGAGAGAGAGAGAGGAGAGAGAGGAGAGGAGAGAGAGAGAGAGAGTAGAGGAGCAGAGAGAGCGAGAGATGGAGAGAGAGGAAGAGAGAGAGAGAGAGGAAGAGAGAGGAGAGAGGGGAGGAGAGAGAGAGAGAGAGAGAGAGAGAGACAGAGAGAGGGGGGGAGGGAGAGTGCGAGAGAGAGAGAGAGAGAGAGAGCAGGGCTAAGAGGAGGAGCGGGGGGGAGGAGAGAGGAAGGAAGGGCAGGGGTGGAGGAGAGGAGGGAGGAGAAGGGGGAGGAGGATGACGAGGAGGAGGAGGAGGAGGAGGAGGTGGAGGTCCTCCTCCTCCTCCTCAGCCTCCCCCTCCTCCGCCTCCCCCTCCTTCTCCTCCTCCGCCTCCTCCCCCTCCTCCTTCTCCTCCTCCCCCCATCTTCCTCCTCCTCCTCCTCGCTGCTCCTCCTCCCCTCCACCTCCTGTTCCTATTCCTCTTCCCCCGAGGGCCGGGCCTCTCCTCCTCCTCAGCGCCTCCTGCTTCCCCGCATCATCTCCCTTCTCGCATTATCTCTTTCTGTCCTCCTTCCTCTCCGCCTCACCCCCTATAACTCACCCTCCGTCACGCCTAGTAGGTCCTCTTCCTCCTGATCCTCTTCCTTCTCCTCCTCATCCTCTTTCTCATGTGCCTCCCTCCTCGTCCTCGCCCTGCTCATCGGCCGCGCGCCTTGGCGCACGCCTGCGTGACGTTGCTGTGGCCCATGGCGCGGGTCGCCTTGAGCAAGTCCGCGTGCGCGGTCAGCACCGTGGAGTCCTCTGGCGATTTATGTTTTTTTGTTTTTTTTTGGGGGGGGAGGGGGGGGAGAAGGAGAAGGAGGATCATATCCTTCTTCTCCCTGCTCTTGGTGCAGTAGTCCACGGCCGTCGGCGAGACGACGTGGTACTTCCACACCTCCGCCACGGCGTCCGCGTCGCTGTAGCAGCAGCCCCGCGGCGCCTGGAGGTAAAACAAAAAAAAAACTCTCATCTGCTCCTCCTCCTTTTCCTTTTCCTCCTCCTCCTCCTCTTTCTCCCCCTGCTCCTCCT
>CAUYUJ010020632.1:55000-100000 GCA_963575745.1 Prorocentrum cordatum | reverse complement strand
AAAAATCGATCCCAGTCAAGTTTTGGACTATTTTTGGATGTTCCTCCTGTAGAGGGGCACGCCCGACTTCAGACGAGGCAGCAGCAACGGGGCCGCTGGGCCTCCTCCTCCTCCTCCTCCTCCTCCTCCTCCTCCTCCCTCCTCCCTCCTCCCTCCTCCTTCCTCCCTTTTCCCTCTTCCTCCTCCTCCTCCTCCTCCTCCTCCTCCTCCCTCCTTCCCTCCTTCCCTCCTCCCCTCCTCCCCCCCTCCCTCCCCCCGACCCGAGAGACGCGGCGAGGGAGCACCGACGGGGCTTGGCCTCGGCCCGCGCCGCCGCTCCGCGGAGGCGCGCGCCGCCGGGGGAGGCCAGCGGACGGCCCGTGCGCTCGCGCGCGGCGGGCTCCGGGCCCCGCATGGCGGGCGGCGCGGGGGGGAGGAGCTCCTCCTCCTCCTCTCCTCCACCTCCACCTCCTCCTCCTCCTCCTCTTCCTCCTCCTCCTCCTCCTCCTGTTCGTCCTCTCTCGTTTTTCCTTCTCTCTCGTCCAACTCCTCCTTCTCCTCCTCCTCCTCCTCATCATCACCCTCCTTCTCTTCCTCCTCATCCTCCTCCTTCTCCTGAAACCTCCGAGGATGCTTCGTCCATTCAAACAGAATGCTCCGTACTTCTGCATTTTGGCATTAGAGAGCTGCCCTGGGCTCCAACAACTCAAGTTACGACAGCGACAGACCCCGCCGCAAGCTCTTTGCTTACGACATTGGGGACCCGCCGTCTCAGGTAGGCTCTGGCTGGCCAACCCGGATCACCTCTTCAGCAAGCGCGTAAACAAAGCCAACGCTTAGCGGGGAGGACCACCCCGATGCTTTGTCGCAAATGCTGTCTTCACCACGGTCAATCACCATGAAGTGGCACGATCTGGAGTAAATATGGCAGTGCGCGTCGGATATGAACGCGGCATTGCCCCGCGAGCATGCCTGATATAGCTGAATGCAAGGTTATCCCCCCATGCGAAGGGGGGCGAAGGGGAATAGTTGGACCGAAGACCGATGCCCGAAACACACGGGCGCCAGCATGGAACAACCTCCCCCCATGAGAAGGGGAGAGCGAGGGAGGTAGAAAAACCCTAAACCCTAAAGGGTACTTCGTTCTGGCTGGCCTCCGTCAGGGCTGTCATCCGCCTTCAGCTCACCGACCCCTGAAATCCTGGGCCCGCCTGGTCCGACCCGCCCCCCCTCCGCAGGCCCCCCGGCGCTGCGGCCCCAGCTGATCAGGCCACTAGGGCTAGGTCGGGCATGTGCCCCTACAACGGGATTTTTGACGAAAAATGTCAAATATCCAAAACAAAATCAAAAATAGTAGTATTTGTGAATATTCTTCCTGTGGAGGGACATGTCCGACTTAACACTAGGCACCCCCCAACGCCTGGAACATGGATAGAAATTCTGAGCGCAACAGCACGTGAGAGCCACGACCTGACTCACGCGAGCGTAACCCCCCTGACTCGGGGGCGCGCAAACATGGATTAGCGATCCATGGATTTGGCGCGCAGTCGCAGTCGCCAAATCCATGGATCGGGGGAGGTGCCCTCCCCCAAATGCGGCCGGTATCGCCTTGTTCGGCGGCGGAAATACACGATTTCCCACGGAAACGGGACCCGTCGCTAAATCGCCTGACTGACTCTGAGGAGAGGCGGGATGCAGCGGCGCGACGTAAGCTGATCCGAGCCTTCACCAGACGGTGGAGTGGCCGAAGTGGTGCCTGCTCCCCTCCCCCACGCAGAATCCTAACTTAACAAGAACGGCCGTTGGAATTCGCCGGGCGGCGGGATAAGTAAGCCCTTGGGGCCTCGGGGCTCAAGAATAATACCATCACTCGGACCTGGCGTGAAGACAGGTACCCCAACATCCCCAAGCACTGACCCGAATTATCCTACTATCTCTGACGTGCGCAACAATCATCCCACAGTCTGGGAAACTCCCTGACTTTGCCACGGGCTGATCTCTGTGTTGCGCTTTCCAGAAAACCCACGTCGCGGGGGAAAGATGGCTCTCTTGGAACTCTGTGTCCGTGCTGGCAATGGCGATAAGTTCGCCGAGTCCCGCTTACTGGGGGTAGGAAGGCGCGTGAGATGATTAGCTGTCCCCCTCCCCCCTCCCCCTTCCCCAGGTTCCACAGTCTCAAGGGGGATTATCTGGGCTCGCGGGCGCACCCCCAGAGACTCTCTGAAGCTTCCAAATATGCTTTCCGTGAAGACGTTCCAAGACGGTACCGAATCGTGGAAAGATTGGCCCAAGACGCTTGCGATGGCTCCAAGACGCCCCAAGACGCCTTCGAGACGCCCCAAGAGCCTTCCCTGGAGGGCCCCGAGAGGCAAACATCAATGGTTATCCTTTTTGTTGTTCGCGTATTTCTGGGGTTACTTATCTGGGTTGTGTTGGGGGTTTGTCCTTCTGCGGTTTGCCCTTCTGGATTTTTCCTTCTGGGGTGAATTTCTGGGGTTTGTCCTTCTGTGTTTTTTTTCTCCTGTTGTTCTTTTCTGGGATCCATCTCCTTAGGTTGTTATTCATTGTGTCTGGGGTTCTCCTCTTCTCGACCTTCCGACGCTCCTGGACGGCCCAACGAGGCCCCGCGGCCCGCCCCTCACAACTGCCGACGAGGCCCCCTGCGCGGGCCCCCGGACGGCCCACGAGGGTCCCCAAGACGACCGGAAGGAGGGGCCCCGGGACGGCCAGAGATCGCCCTCTAAGAGGGCCCCAAGACGACCGAAAGGAGGGGCCCAAGACGGCCAGAGATCGCCCTGCAACAGGGCCCCAGGAGGGGCAAGGAGGGAGAACGCGAAGCGAACGTCCAAGAAGCCCCCAAGCGGCCCCAAGGGGGCCCCCCAGAAGCCCCCAAGAGGCCCCCAAGAGGCCGAGAGAAGGCCCCCAAACTGGCCCCACGACGCTTCAAAACTACCTCCAAGAGGCTCCGCCAGGCCCCCTAAACAGCTCTCAAGACGCACTCAAGTCCACAGATAGTGCCCAAGAAGCCCACGACGCCTCAGTCCCCATCTCTTCTGGGGGTCGGTGGAATGGCGTAAGCGTCTTGAATAACGAAACCCCGTCCTTGCCTCAACACATTTTTTCAACCTGTTCAGGTCACTCTGCAGAACACATGCGACTGGCTCCCGGCAACACTCACTCTGGCCCTACCAACTGTCCCAATGTCTGCCCTGTGGGCTGGTGGAAATCTGTGTCAATCCGTCTCGCGTCCTCGAGAGCCTGCTGCATGTCGTGGTAGCCTTGCCAATCCGAATAATCTTGTTTGCCGCCCAGTCTGCACTTGTTCACTGAAAAGCCAGGCTGGTCAACAACGCCAACACGAGCTTTGCAAACGGTAGGGAATGCCACATCTGCCCCCCAATATTTCAATTTGCAACGCTGAATGATAGACACCAAGCACTCGAATGATTTCACCGGAAGAAGTGCAGCTTGCCATTCGATGAAATCAACCCTCCGGCCAACGCTGGCATTGCTAACGTTGAGTGGTTTCGGAAACATGTGCGGCAAATCCCTTGCCAAAGGATTATGGGAATCGGAAGACGTAGCTGGCAACATGCTTCGAGCATCTGAGTCTTCGCACTCGTATTTCATAGCAGGGGCAATTGCTTGCAAATCGTTCGCCTTCAGGATCCCCACCATCCGATGCAAATCAAGCGCCCCCAAAGGAAGCTCATGATCGTCCGGCCGTCCACCAATTGGTACCCACAAGCGTGGTCCCCACAACATGACATACGAATAGCTACTAAAAGATCCCAGCTGAGATGCCGCGACAAAGTGGTCATAGTATGTGCCCCGGATGTTCTCTCGCACGTCGCAAACGTCGTGGAGCAAAGAGTCTAATATGGTCTCCTTCACATTGGGCTCGTGACTGAATATGACACAGTCGACGTGGCCATCGGCAACGATTTTAGAAATTGCGTGGGAGGCAAAACGCTTAGCGTCTGCCGCACGAGCTAAGCCTGGAACAAACAGTAAGATCTGATCCCCCCCCTGGGCGGCGAGCCTCTCTGAGTCTCGCCTCGGTGTGCTCCGCCTGTGCCCAAGCGAGTCTGCGACTATGGCGTGCAGGGACAGAAGGAACCAAAACGACGCTTGCCGCTTGCAGAACTTAGAATCCCGCGCCATGAAAAGAGCACATGTGGAGAACGTGTTGGGACATCCGCCACCACCGCGCCACTGGGCAAGAAGTGGAGTGTCCGCGGGTCCCGTAGAGCCACCTCGATGGAATCTTGGAACATGTTTCTAGGGGCCTACAGCCCCCGGATTCTGGTCGCTGCTGGGCGCTCTCGGAGCGTGTCGCTGACCATTTGGCCCTTGCCGCTGAGCTTCTTCTGGAGCCCGGGGACCCCAACACGCACTGCGAGCCCTTCCACCGAACGTGGCCCCCGAGACCGACAGCAAGCCCCCGGAATCCGCAAGAGGCCCCGCAGAGACCTGGCCTCACAAGTGCATCCAAGGGCCCCCGAAAGACTCCTCGAGAGGCCCCAGAAAGCCTCCAAGCATGATCGACCCACGAACCCGGAAAATAATCTAGAAACGCGAGGTATGGCTACGTGTTCAAGACACCTGATTGGGCGGCAGGCACTTGTAATGCTGAACATATCGATCGTGATGTACCGTGCCAAGGATTGTGCTATGCTGTGCAGTGCGGAAATGGGATGCGTCATGACGCGATGACTTGCGTTGTGCTCTACAGCGTTGTGGATCAAATCGCCCTTGGCATCCGAATCCTGACTGAGCTGATCTGCATTTTAAGCTCGAACTGCATTAGCGCACAGCGGGCCCAGAGCTGGCTGCAATCGGCAATCGAAACGTGTGGGACGCTCAATCAGCCCGAGCCCAAGATTCGAATTAGCTTCGGCGAGGTACTTACGAGACGACACGGGGCGCAGGGCGCATGGACGCGCCACAGAATGTGCCAGGGGCGCACTGGGGGATGCCCCAGGAGACGTTCAAGGAGACCTGGCAAGGCACGCGCTACGGAACGGGCGGGGCAAGCGCCGGGGGACAAGGCAGGGAACGCGACAGGAGACAAGCCAGGGGCCGCGCCGAGGGTGGCGGGGCATACGCCGCCCTGCTCTGGGGCGTCAGGAACCCACATGATTTCACGCTCGTCCCGCCCTGGGGCGTTAGGAACCCACGTGCTCAGGGCGTTAGGAACCCGCGCCTTGTCACGCCTGTCCCGCGCTGGGGCGCTGGACACCCATGTGTGTTTTACACTTGTCCCGCTCTGGGGCGTCAGGGACCCAGACGGTGTCACGCTTGTCCCGCTCTGGGGAATTAGGAACCCACGTGCTTTCACGCCTGTCCTGCTTCAGGGCATTAAGAACCATATGTTTTCAAACTTGTACCGCTTTGGGGCATTGGGAACAGACGTGTTTCCAAGTTTGTCCGCTTTGGGGCGTTGGGAACCCACGTGCTTTCACGCTTGTCCCGCTCTGGGGCGCCAAGAACCCACGTGTTTTCACTCTTGTTCCGGGGCGTTCGAGACACACGTGTTTTCATGTTTGTCCCGCCCTTTGGCGTTCGGAACACACGTGTGTTCATGCTTGTCCCGCTTTGAGGCGGTAGGGACTCACGTGCTTTCACGCTTGTCCCGCTCTGGGGCATCAGGACCCCTTTTGTTTTCAAGTTTGTCCCGGTCTGGGGCGTTCGGAACCCATGTGTGTTCATGCTGGTCTCGCTCGGGAGCGCTGGGCGACCACATGTTTTCACGTGTGTCCCGCTGGGAAGCGTTCGGAATCCGTGTGTGTGCGTGTGTGTCCACGCTTGTCCCGTTTTGGAGTGATAGGAACCCGCGTGTTGTCACGCTCCCAAGGACACGATCCCACGTAAATGATAACAATCCGACCGCATTCCCAGAAACGCTTGGGCATCCTGGGGCGCCCAGGCCTTTCAAGCGTTGCACAACAAGCGTTTCGCTCTAGACATCCCCCACATACTCGGCACGCAGGGGACGCCATCCTCGAGCGGGCACGCAACAAAAACAACATTCCTTCTGCAAAACAAGCGCGGGGCCCGATGTCTTGTCGAGAAACCTGCGCGCGGGGCGCGCCGTCCTCGAGAGGGCCCGCACAAGCCATTCTTGTATGTTATGAAAAGCAGGGCGTTCGAGCTTTGTTTTTCACTTGGGACTCTGCGCAAAACGCTCCAACTTCTTTTTATTTCGGAGGACATCGAAGGTCTGCGGACCCCGTGCAACGAAGATCGTGGCACACTTTCGCGAGCTAAAATCCGCCGGCCCACCCCCATAATGGGGGTGGGCCGGCGCCCTTTCCGAGAAAACTCTTCACGTTTCGCGTATCCCCACCAGCCCATTCAGAAACCCAGCCCTTCAGAGCTGACGGGAAAAGGGACGAAGAGACATATCTAGGGAAACAAAGCGAGCAAGGGGGTGGCTTTGGAAGGCCTCTTCGGGCCATCCCTGGGTGCCGCGTGGGGGCGAGGGGAAGAGGAGGAGGAGGAGAAGGAGGAGGAGGAGGAGGAGGAGGAGGAGGAGGAGAGGGTTGGCCTGCGCACAAGGATTTTGCTCGGCCGAACCCCGTCGCGCACGCCAGAGCGTGCCGCGTCTCGGGCCCGCGATAGCCGCCTCCCCGCGTCCTGGCCACGGCGCGATCAGAGGAGAAGGCTGCACATCGCAGGGCTCGGAAGGAACGGCCACATGCGAGAACTCTTGTGAGGCTCCATCGGGCCTACTTGGAGCTCGCCTCTCATCAGTCGGCCCAGCAGGCCAGTACCAACAATTTGACAGTCAGCGACTTGACTATGCAAGGATGGATTCCGACTTGGGACTGCCCGCAATGCGGTCGACATGTGAAACATTATGCTCAGTGCTTCTGTGGACAAAGGTACCATCCAGGCATGGCTCAGTCAGTTCAAGACAAGGGCGGCAAGGGATTTGGTCACGGCAAGAGTTTCGGCGGCGAGGGTGGGGGCAGGGATTCGCGCCCTCCGAGCCGCTCCCGTTTCTCAGAGAGAGACATTCGTCAGTACATCCAGCGTGTGCCGCCCATGACGAAGGAGGAGGCAGAAGCAGAGCAGAGCTACAGACAGCCGCCTGAGACCAGTGCGGAGCAGCATCAGTTTCGCCTAGCCATTCGTCGCCAGTTGACAGATCTAGGAACGCTCGCTCTCACTGCGAGATGGGCGAAGGGGCGCCCCTTGGCGGATTCGCACGACAGGAAGATCGCAACTCTCAAGCGCATGGTGCAGTCGACGATGCCTTTGCGCCAGCAGTAGGCCGAGTTCCAGGCCAAGCTCGAAGGCGCGGAGGAGCGCATCATGAATGTTCAGAGTCGCATCAAAGACTTGCAAGGCGAAGAAGCAGCCATCGGCAACGAGATCGCCCAGCACCGCGCGTGCGCCAAGGAGATTCAGGACATGGCGGACGAGGAGGCGGCAGACATGCAGCAGCAGATGGGCTACGCAGGCGGAGTTGGACACGTGCCTGGTGGCTTTTGTGCGCAGCCGCAGCCACCACAGCAATATGCGCCACACCTGCGCCCTCAGCAGGAACAGTTGCCAGAGCGCGCAGCCGCTGCCGCCAGCGATATTGCGGAGATTCGCGGGCTCTTGGCCGGGGCGGCCATTCGCCAGAACGAGACGGAGCGCATCATGGGCCAGATGTGGCAGGCGTTCAACTACCAGGCGGCGGCAGCTCAGACGCAGCCTCAGCAGATGGGCCCCGAGCAGATGCAGCAGCAGCAGATGCCGCAGCAGGAGCCGACGCCTCAGCAGGTGCCGCCTTTGCCTGCTGGTCAGATTCCAGCGCAGTCTTCGCGGCGGGGGATGCGCGGGCGGCGCAGCAGGAGGCTGGGGCACCGCAAGCGCCTGCGCAGGAGCACGGCGGCAAAAGGCCCATGTTTCTTCGGGGGGGTGGCGCCCCCCGCGGGTCCCTGAGCGGGCCGACGCCGACGGGTGGAACCGAAACGCCCGTACCAACGACACCACCAGTCACTGCGCCCATATCGGCTCGGAGGTCACCCAGTGCGCCAGTCAAGAGGGGCCCCTACGCCAAGGACGAGCTCAGCGACGTGAAGAACGACCCCGACATGGAGCAGGAGATAGACGAGACGGCCGAGGAGATACCAGGCTTTCTACCCGTCGAGCCGATCTCCCCGACGCAGTCGATGCAGCCCCAGGAGATGGAAGATATAGGGGGGCTTCCAGTCAGCATCGCGGGAGTGACCGAGGTGGAGGCCACCCAGGACGAGATCGACAGGCAGGCGCAGGAGATCGAGCAAGCGCACGAGGCGATGGAAGCAGCAGCGCAGATGGCAGCGGAGACCCCCGCACAGATGGCGAGCCCGTCGCAGCTGAGCCCCAGCGCCAAGCCGCCGCCGCAAAAAGTTCCTCGGCATTGAGGTTTGGCGGAGTCTCGATTCGTGAGTTCTTCGAGGATGGTGAACCACCAAGGCCACTAAGAGCCACCACTGAGAATGTAGTATCTATCTTGAAAGCGGAACCGACGTTTAGAGCCTCCATGGGGGAGGGCGCTCCTGAGGATTGCTTGAGAGTGGATGCGATGATTTCTCACAATGCCAGCGAGCCTGCTTCACGCAGGCCACTCAGTCAGTTGCATGCCGTGCCAGAGCGTGCCTATTGCGATTTTCGGATCCCGGGCCGCGCCCCCCCGAGGTCTCGGCGCGTGCCAATTCGCGCGTTGCCCCCCCCCCCCCCCCCCCGGGCCGTGCACGGCTGGAGCGAGCTTGCCCGGGCGAAACGACTCCAGGGGAACGCATGACACTGATGCACAGCGTACTTCCTGTGGCCAGCAGGGCCTTTCTGATCTCTCGCCTGTCGCACTTGGTGGCGGGAACTCGGCGCAGCTTGCGCCGCAGCCGAGTGGGGAAACAGCGCAGCCATCGTCTGCCATATCAAAGTCGGTTTCGACTTCAGCCTCTATTACAGTAGAGATAGACACCAGCGCCCGTGGGCATGATGAGGCGTCTGTTGGTGAGAGGAGTTTAAAGGCGAAAACAATCCCACTTGGTGCAGTTGCACCGCCCCCCCCCCTTTGTCACTCGTGGGCGTGGTGAGTTGGATGAGGGATGCGCTCGAGACAGGCCCTGCCTTGGGGAAAGGTCTGCCTCTGGTGGCACAGCGCGCAGGATCCCCCCCCCCCGCACAAACCTACGCTCTGGGAACTGGCCAGTATAGTCTCCGCCCCGTCCTGGAACTTTGGGGTTTCGTGTCAGGACCTTGAGGCCCCTGCCAGGATTGCGCTTGACGTTTGCCCTCCTAGGGGGGGGGGGGGAAGAGACGAGGGCGGGGGATTCTGGGGCGGCGGTCTGGGGCCCGCGCCGCGGCGGCATTTCGCGCTCTCGCCTCGGCGCCGCGAATCTTGTTCAAACGCGGTGTTTTCGCCCTGGCGCTTGGCGCATTGTTGGCAGCATCCTCATGGCAATTCGAGCCTCGCTAGGACTGCAGAGGTCGGCGGGGCCTGCGCGCGGCGTCCGCCGTCTCCGTCGGGGTCGGCAGGGCCTGCGCGCAGCGTCCGCCGTCTCCTAGGATCTCCTTGCGTATATTCCCCAGGAGGGAGTCCTTATGAAGAATTCCCTAGTGAACGTTCCTTAATCAGGGTTCCATGATGCAGATTCTTTCGAACATATTCATGAATCACGAACCCTTCGTAAGAGTTGCTTGGTGAAGAGTGTGCAATAAAAATGCCTCGATCGAGTTTCATGAATTTAGATTCCTTGGCAGTGATTTCCCACTGACGATTCCTTCGCCAGGACTCCTTAACCAAAATTCCTCACTGCGGGCACCTTAACACAGATTACGCATTAAGCACTCCTTCATACATGTTCCTTAACACATATTCCTTCGCACATGTTCCTTACTGCAGATTCCTTGCGAAGGAGGATTTCTCAATGAGGATTCCTCAGTGAGGATTCGTTAAAGTGAGGATTCTTCAATGCGCGCTTCTCACCGAGGATTCCCTAGGGTTCATGCATGGAATTCCCTTAAGCTAAGTCTCTAGGCAAGGATTACATAATGCATATTCCTTGTTTTAAACGACCCTCTAATGAGGATTCCACCGCATGGGTTGATTGGCAAAGTTCCCAGACGAAGGATTCCTGAGAGGAATCCTGGGCGATGATCCCTGAGTAAGGAAGCCCCAATAAGGTTTCTTCAATGCGCATTCCTCAATGCAGATCTCTCAATGCAGATTCCCTAGCACATAGCTATTGCGAAAGATTCCTTTGCAAATATCCTCTAGTGCAGGTTTCTTGATACAGGTTTCTTGATGCAGGCTGCTTTAATACATATTCTTTAATAGCGACTCTTTAATAAGCATCCCTTAGTGCAGATTGCTTGCTAAGGATTCCTTGGCAATGGTTCCGGAGTAGGGATTCTCCAGCAAGGCGCCTCTTATCAAGGATTGTTTTGTAAATACTCTCTCGTGCAGATTCCTGATTGAGTTCTCCGTGGTAATTGTTCCCGTCTACGGATTCCTTCGTGAGGTTTCCTTACTGCGAACTCCTCTGTAAATGGTCCACGAAACTCCCGACGAAGGATCTCTTATAACAGGTTCCTTATCAAGGATCCCTCAGCAACGATATCTCAGGCGGACCCCCCCTGGAGATTCCTCGCTAACCTTGAGAAAACCCTTCGCACAATGATGATTTCTTGTTGTTTTAGAACATTACTAAGGGTTTCTGAGTGAAGGTTCCCCAGCCAGGATTCCCCAGTGATGGTTATTCAATCAGGGTTCCCTAGTC
Organism: Prorocentrum cordatum; assembly: GCA_963575745.1. Taxonomy (NCBI): domain Eukaryota; class Dinophyceae; order Prorocentrales; family Prorocentraceae; genus Prorocentrum; species Prorocentrum cordatum. The sequence goes on along the minus strand of CAUYUJ010020632.1, from coordinate 89,258 downwards.
ATGTAAAGATCATTCAACGCCAAGCGGCGCCTGAAGATGCCGGGCAATGGCAAGAGCAGGACAACCCATAGCACTGCCAACCGCGACCCACCAATTCAAGGCAATGCCAAGCACGAATAACCAATGCCGGTAACCTCAAAATAATGCCAAGCAGCGCCATGAATCACCAGACAATTCCGAACAACGCCAAGCACGGCAAACCTACGGATTCCTTCGTGAAGTTCCCTTGCTACGAACTCCTCTGTAAGTATTCAACACTAAGGACCCCTTAATCACGATTCCTGATTCAGGCTCCTTCGAAACTCCCGACGAAGGATCTCTTATAACATGTTCCTTATCAGGGGGCCCTCATGAACGATTTCTCATGCGGATTTCCCCATGGGGATGGGGTCCCTCGCCAACTTCGAGAAATTCTTCACGAAAGGATGGAATTTGTGTTGTTTTAGAGCATTCCTGACTGAGGATTTCTGAGTGAAGGTTCCTCCGTCAGAATTCACCAGTGATGGTTATTCAATCAGGTTTCGCTAGTCATGCAAAGATCATTCAATGCCAAGCAGCGACGTCAAGAGCAGGACAACACATTGTCTAGCACCGCCAACCACGACCCACCAATTGAAGGCAGTGCCAAGCACGAATAACCAATGCTGACAACCTTAAACTAATGCCAAGCAACGCCATGAATCACCAAACAATTCCAAACAACGCCAAGCACGACCAACCAATGGCAAGCACGACCATCCAATGCCAAGCATGCCCTACACGCGGCAGGCTATGGCAAGAGCGGGGGCGCACATTGCCAAGCACCGCCAATCATGACCAATCAATGCCAAGCGATGCCAAGCACGCCCATTCAGTGCCATGCGCGACCTATCAACGCCAAGCATGATCAACCAATGCCACGCAATGCCAAGCGCGACTGTTCAATGGCGCACGCGACTAAGCCATGCCAGGCAATGCTAAGGTCGACCAGTCAATGCCACGCGCAATCGCGCAATGCTGAGAAATGCCAAGCACGAGGAGCCAGTGCGAAGTAAAGCCGACCACGACCACTCAATGCCAAGCGCAACCAAACAACGCCAAGCACAACCTATCAAGGCCAAGCAGGAGCACTCGTTTGCAAGCAGCTCCAAGCACGACCAACGAATGCCGAGCAACGCCTCGCCCAGTAGCACTGGAGCATCGCATCAGCAGTGGGGCATCACCACAATATACAGGGCATCGTGCCGGGGTTATTCCACAGGAGCCACCAGTCCGAAACAATCGCTGTCAGGGCCGCCGCCGGCGCGCCGCCGTGGACGAACAGGAAAAAGAAAGCAAGGGGCAGGCAAAGGGGGGGGGAGATTAGGGGGCCCAAGGGGCACCAGGGGACATCGGAAGTGGCTGCGGCGGGGCTGGCCCTCGAAGCCAGCAGCGGCGGCCTCGGAGCGGCGGCCCTCGAGCGCTTCTTGGGGGGGGGGGGCCCGGGGGGGCCGGGCCGATTTTTTTGCCCCCCCCCCCTTCCGCGCCCCCGCCCCCAGGCGGCGCCGCGGGCGGTAGAGGGGGCGCCCTGGCCCTCTCGCCCTTTCCCCCTTTCCCGCCCCCCCCCCCCCCCGTGCCGCGCCGCTCCCACGCCTTTTTTTTGTGTTTTCTCTTTCTCTCTCTCTCTTTCTCTTTCTCTCTCTCTCTATCTCTCTCTCTCTCTCTCTCTCTCCCCCCCATCTCTCTCCATCTCTCTCTCTCTCTCTCTCTTTTTTTTTTTTTCTCTCTCTCTCTCTCTCTCTCTAAGTATCTGGCTCTCTCTCTCTCTCTCTGTCTCTCTCTCTCTCTCTGTTTTTTTTTTTCTCTCTCTCTCTCTCTCTCTCTCTCTCTCTCTCTCTCCGACGCCCCCTCCCTCTCTCTCCCCCGCTCTCCCTCGATGTGCCAGGCCCTCCTTCTCACCCCCGCCCGCGCTTCAACGCGCACCTCGGAAGTCAATCGTCAATCGCGCCGCGCGGCGGCCCCCCAAAACCGCCGCCCCAGAATCCCCCGTTCTCAAAGAGACACTATCTCGCACTTCGTTGATGGACCGCGTTTTGAGGAGCAGCGGCGCGACAATAATCACGCGGCGGCGCGGGCAATGATCCGCGTCTCGACGGACCCCCAGGGGAATTCGGCCTTCCAGGGATTTCGGGCCTCGCAATGGCAACGCAGCTGCACCGTCGAGCCGCGGCGACGGCGTCTTGATTGCACAGGTGTCGAGTTGCTTGCTCTGCGATGGACCTCTCTTGCCATTCTTTGCGATCGTGAGCGCGCAGAGCAGCAACTTGTTCAGATGCGGTCTGGCTCGAAGTCTGCAATCGATCTTGTCACAGGGCGGGCAGTGCCCAAGAGTGACGACGCATTGGCCAAGTTTGCGCGCGTCGCTTTTCAGGTGGCCAGGGCTCGCGGCCCTCTGGAGATTCTTCACATCGAGAGTCATTGCTATCACAACTGGGACATTTTAGCAGGCAGCGTTGCAAAGCAGGCTGCTCAGCAACACATGCGGGGCATCAGTTTTGATCGGGAGATGTTGAGAATGGCATCTTGCACGCCGAGCAGGGGCTGGGAATGGGCGCGGGGGCCTTTTCACCATGATGAGCTTGGCATGCCTTCTTTGGAGGGGGGGGGGGTCCTTGACTACTTTGAATCTCCCCAGCTTGCAAGTAGAGATGATTGTCCCAGGGAGGGCAAATATAAGACCAATCAGCAGCAGGTCACCTTGCGCACGGCGCAGTTCAATGCCAAGTCTATGCATTGCAGGGCCTCTAAGGGCTCCAGGGGTAAGCGTAGGTTGATGAGGACCCAGATCCTCAAGCCTCAGTTCGCTGCAGGGGTCCAGGAGTCCAGAAAGCCACAGGGGGTACGCATGTCTGGACCCTACCTCATTTTGTCCTCGGGGCACGTCAACGGGGGCCTCGGATGCGAGCTTTGGGTGAATCTGGAAGAGCCGCTGGCGACCTCCAAGGGAAAGGAGATCACTTTCAAACGGCGCGATGTGGTTGCTCTTCACTCTGACCCACGTCGGCTCAACGTTTCGATCGATTCGCCCGCCTGCAGGGTCAGAGTTGCGGTCCTTCACGCCCCCCACTCTGGCCGCAAGTGGAAGGATGTTAGCGGTTGTTGGACGACCACCAGCTCCATGCTGGAGAAGTGGTGCGTTTCCTTGGTTTTAGTAGACGCTAATGGGCGGCTAGGGAGCGTCGCATCTGACTGGGTTGGGGATGCTGGCTTTTCTCAAATTGAAGACCCCACAGGAGCTGAGTTGCACGCAGGTGTGGCGCAGAATCATCTGCATGTTGTCAACACCAAGATGCAACACCCACATAGCCATACTTTCTTTCATAGAGAGGGGGCAGTCTAAGCATAGAATCGACTACGTCTGCTGTGATGCTGCCCTCATGGCTTCTATAACATCTGTCAGGGCGCGCTCCGATGTTGACCTATGCACCAAGCAGCCCGACAATGTCCCACTCCAGGTGGACTTTCAGTGGAACCGAGGCGTGCGGCAGTATCGGTCCCCCTATCCTCGGTGTGATCGCAATAAAATCAAGGATCCCGCATGCGTGTCCAACTTTCGGGACCGTCTTTGGGTCCTTTCCGTGCCGGCCTGGGAGACCGGGGTTAATGCTCACCTCACCTACGTCGTGGATGAACTCTACGCTGCCGCTGCCCAGGCCTTCCCCCTAGAGAAGCGACGAGCCCGTGCTTGCTACCTCTCCTCGTCCACGCTTGCTTTGATTGCCGCGCGAAGGGGGCTTCAGAAAGCGCGCGTTAAGCGGGCTATGGGAGGGGCAGTTTTTAGGATTCGGGTTTTCAGGCACGTTGCTTACCGCCTCCCGCCTGCACGCGGGGGATTTGTCCATAAGCCAACTTGGCTATCATGCGAGATGGGGGCAATCCAGGAAGGACCTAGCCTCGTGGGCCGAACAATTTCTCAAGGGGTATATTTGTGCTGACCTCCTTCATCTAGCTCTAAATGGAATAGCCCAGTGCTCGCGGCAACTATTGCTTGATTGCGTGCATCATGTTCGGGCGGAGTTCTTAGTTAGTCAGCTGGGGGAGGTGTCGATTGCGATTGATGGGCATGTTCCTGGGAAAGAGTGGGCTGCCCTGAAGCGCGCCTTGCGCTTCGGAAGCAAACCGCCGAAGAAGGGGATGACTTCCCCTTGCATGCCTGACTCGGCTGGCAGAGCTGCGACAACTCAGAGTGAGAGTTCGCAGATTGCCCAAACCTATGTTGCGAGCATTGAAGCTGCCAGGAGTGCGGACAGTGCGCAGCTGCTGGCTGAATGTAAAAAGATGAGCTCGGACCCCGCCCCCAAATCCGAGCCTGCCCTCGAGCATCTCCCCTCTCTTGCTACTACTGAGCAGACCCTTCGCATGGGGCCCTGCCAACAAAGCCGCAAGTATGGATGGGGTTGTTGCTGATTTGGGGAAATGTGCTAACGAACCAATTGCTAGTCTCGTTTACCCGTTGCTTCTGAAGACTTGTGTTCAACAGAGGGAACCGTTAGGTTTCAAGAGCGGGGAGATAGTTTCCTTACACAATGGCGAAGAGGCCACCAACCTCGCGCCCAATCAGCGCAACGTGCTTCTTGGCAGCACTATCGGGAAATTGCATCACGAGACGCGTCGCCAGGCCTCGCTTCGTTTTGTGGAGCGAGCCCTCTTGCAAATTCAGTGCGGGGGGCTTCCTGGCAAGGGGCATGGGGAAGATGCGTTGATAGTCCGTGCCTTTTGGCAGGCCACTAAGGAGCGCGGCCTCTCTGCGGGGGGGGGGGGTCTTTGTGGATTTGCACGCGGCTTTCTATTCTGCCCTCGAGCAGCTGTGCCGCTCCTTGCCGCGAGAAGCGGACAAGCTCGAATATGCGCTCCTGCAGGGGGGCATGGGGCCTCTCGTGCGTGCTGGTCTTGAGGCTGAGCTCGCTGCGGGGGGGCCATTGGGCGATGTTGGCGTGCCGCCCCGCTTGCTTGAGGTGGTCCGTGAACGCCAAGTTGGCAGCTTTTGGCGCGCGCGCGGTGTGCTCAAGGTTTTGACTGCCCTGGCCGCGGGCACCGCCCTGGGGCGATCCCCGCCACGGACGTCGTTAACGTCGTCTTCGCGAGGATTCAAAGTCGCATTGAGCTGCGAGCCGCCCAGGAGGGGTTAGATTGGACCCCCCCCCCCCCCCCCCCCCCCCCCCACCCCCCCCCCCCCCCCTCGTAACCCATTTTGGCTTGGATTTTGATCAGGAGAAAAACCCACTCCAGCACTCCTTTCGCGGGCGACCTTGCAGCCCTTTTTGGCAGCGCCAGCACCCGAGCTAGCTTTTAAGACGATGCGTATGACTGGTAGTATACATGTACACTGCGCGAAGCATGGTTTCAAGTTGAATGCTGGCAATACTGTGAAGATGATGTGCTTCAGAGGTGCTGGCGCCAGGACTCAGGCCCGAATCTATCGCACCAAGGCGCAGAGCTTTCTCGATAGTGAATTATACGACCTTGAAGTGCCTATAGTGCGCTCACGTAAGGTGTTGGGCGCGAGGTCCAACGATGGTGGCACAATGGGAAATGACATAGCGGAGAGAATTAGAAGCTCGAGATCGGCCTTGCGACCGATCAAGAAAGTTGCGGCCCCGTGCACACAGCTAGACCTCGCGCACAAGACACGTTATAGTGAAGCGTGCGCTGGACCGAAATTTCTGTTTGCAGCGAGTACGTGGGGCCCTTTGCCGCGCTATCTCATGATTAAGGCTGCGACAGGCTACATGTCGATCTACAGGGCGCACCTCAATTTAGGTGCGACCAACGGTAGCGAGGCCCACGCGTCACTTGCCGACACCCTCGCCACCGCGCAGAGGTTGCCCCTGCAGGTTGTTTTGACAGTAGCCTGGCTACGATTGCTGCCACGCATCTTGGTAGGTGCTCCGCCGCTTGCGATATTGTGACTTGGCTACCCTTGGGACAGAGGATGGGCCAAAACGTTGCGACAAGATTTTGACTGGCCACGACGATTTCTTCAAGTAGTTTCACGGGAATATGATTTTGATGGCGACTCCCTGATCCGACTAGCCCACACTGGCAAAAGAGATTACTTTGCATCTGTGGCCAAAGCAACGACCAATGCAACGCGTTTTTGGGCTATTACATTCCGCGTCCGACAATGGAGACAGGGGGCGAGCGCGCAGCATTTGAGCACGCGCTAGCCAGCAGCAGTGAGTGGCGAGACCTCGCCAGTCCGTCTCAATTTGATTGTTGTGGTTCACAACCGGTGTCGGGCCAGCCTTTAAAGCCCGATGAAGTTTCGGCAGAGCCTTTGGGCTGGGATGAGACGTCTTCCAAACCCACTGACGCGGTCAGTGGTGGCGAGCACGTTAGCGCTCGCGAGGAAGCACCTACAGTCAGTCTCTGAGCCCCCGCCCCCCGATGGGGGCAGCCAGCCAGGTATTGTGAGGCTCCGCCAAGTCAACCTGCCCCGTCGGAGGCCATGGGTTTTCTCTGCTATGAGTGTGGACATGTAGCCAGGTCAGCGAGACTTTGTCGCACCCACCGTTCTAAGCAGCACAAACCCTTGGTCGCGCCAGAGAAGGTGGCCACGGGGTCGACGTGCCCAGTTTGTTGTTGGGAGTTCTGGCAGGGGGGGGGGGTCGGTCAAGCATTTGCACAGGCCCCCTGCTTGCCTTCGCGCGTGGATGCTCCCCTCTTCGCCCACAACCTGATGAGTTAGCGGAAGCTGCTGAACAGAGAAAGCTTGAGGCCAGAGCCAGTCGTCGAGGTGGCAAGTCTGACGCGCATGCCCTCGTCCTTGCTCAACGCGTCTATGGCCCCGCTTTTCGTTACCGCGCTGTAGAAGACCCGCCCGAGAGGGTCGCTATTTCCAGGGTCCCCCTCGAGATGCCTAGCACTGAGGCGCCTGTGACGATCCCAAGAGTGACACCCTCGCCCTCGGCCTCCATCTTGGGTCTTGTTGGAGCTCTGGAAGAGGGGGGGCGCGTGTCCACGGCACTTGCTGCTCACTGTGAGGGAACTTTGGCGCGGGCTGCCCCCCCTTACTCTCGTCTTGGTCCCCGCGAGCAAAGAAGGGGCTTGGGAGGGCAGGGTCGCCTCGGGGGAGGCGGCGGCTCTGCTCATGGCGCCGCACTTGCCCTCCTGGAGGGCTTCCAGGCGCCTGCTGCGCTCCCTGACTAGGCCCTGGGGCCTTGAGCGACTGACCGAGAGGGGTGGGGAGGAGGTGGGACAGGATAACAGGACCCTCCCGGCCGCTCTCCTGTTTGCCTATGCGTGCGTGTGCAGTATGGAGTGCCATTCGTCATGATGCTACCCCATCCTTGTTATGAGCCTCATGAGCTTAAGGCGCTGCTCGAATGCGATGGGGTGACTTCGGTGGTGGTTGACATATGTACGTTTGGTGCTGGGCACTTGCATCCTAACCTCGTGGTGGATAAGGGTCTTGCGTCCTTGGATGCGTTCGTGCCTGGCGCGCGCGGGGGGAGGTGCCACCGTCGTCGGTGCCCCCCCCAAGGATAGTTGCCAGTTCCCTGCGTCTGCGGTCGGACTCGCCACGCCGCTTCTCGTGCAGGCCTCCCTGAGCAGGCTTGTGGACAGTGGCTCCTGCGTCCCTCATCTCACCCCTCCCCTTCCTTTGCACGTGCGCGTAGGGGGTACTGGCTTCACCTTCTCTCTTTTCTTCAAAGCAAGTGCTTCGAACCTCCTAGGCCCTTAGGTAGCGAGCGAGGAGGAGGAGGGGGAGGAGGAGGACGAGGAGGAGGAGGACGAGGACGAGGACTAGGATGAGGACGACGCGGACGAGGACTCCTGGAACCATCTAAAGGTGTTATTGCGGCTGCTGCTACTGCTGGTGCTCTCTGGGAATTTTGGGGGGGCCTCTTGGAACCCTCTTGGTAACCCTGGAAGGTTTCTTGGGATCGTCTTGGAGGCCATCGATTACAAGATGGGGGGGCCCCAGCTCAGCTCCCCCCATCAGGAGCCAGCAAGCCGTTTCTTGTGGCTCTCTTGGAGCGCTCTTGGGCGCTCTTGGAGCGGTCTTGGGGCCGTTTGGAGCATCTTGGGAACCATCTTGAACCAGCCTGGGTTATCTGAGCCATCTTGGAGGTCATCTTGGGCTCTCTGAAACCGTTCGGGGGCCTCTTGGGAGCCTCTCGGGTGCCTCCTGGGGCCCTCTTGGGATCCCTTGGGAGCCCTTTTGGGGCCCTCTTGGGAACCCCGCCCCTCTCGGGGGCCACGATCCTCGTGAGAGGTGTCAAAAATTGGCCCTCCCAGGGGCCGAAAAAATCCAACCGATCGCGGCCCCCCCCGGCCAGGTCCAGGGGAGGGCGCAGGGGGAGGGTCAAGACCCCCTCCCCGCCCGCAAGCCGTCTCGCTCACTCCAACCAGCCCTCCCAACACATACGAAGCACCCGAGTCTGGCCCGAGCCTCACCAGATTCAGCAGTTGTTTTTGGATGGGCAGCTCCTGGGGGCCCATCCGCCGCCGCCGCCGCCGCCGCCTCCGCCGCCGCCGCCGCCGCAGCCGCCGCCGCCGCCGCCGCTGCCCGCCGTTGCCGCCGCCGCGCCGCCTCCGCCGCCCGCCGTCCGCCGCCGCCGCCGCCGCCCCCGCTGCCAAATCGCCGCCGCCGCAGTCGCTGTCGCCGCAGCCGCTGCCGCCACCGCCACCGCCCGCCGCCGCCGCCGCCGCCACCGCAAACGCCGCCGCCGCCGCCGCCCGCCGCCGCCGCCGCCGCCGCCCGCCGCCGCCGCCCGCCGCCGCCGCCGCCGCCGCTGCCGCTACCGCCGCCGCAACCGCCGCCGCCGCCGCCGCCGCCGCAGCCGCCGCCAAGTGTACTCTGTTTTGTTTTTTTGATAGGGATGGTGGGGGGAGGCCGCATCGGGTTGGATGCGCATGCTCCGAATTTGAAGGCAGAGTGTGTTTTGCAGTGTTTTTTTTGTTACCAGGAATGGTGGGGGGGGGCCCGCATGGTTCTGGGTTGGCTACCAGTCGCCTGGGGGAGGGGGTGTTTTATAATAGGGAACAGTGATAAACCCATGCCCGAAGGGTTTTTGGAAGAGGAAAGGAAGACATCGTGAGACCACCTGCGCCCAGAGGGCTGGTGGGACTACCGGGGCCGGCTTGGAGGCTTCTGCAGCCGTCTGGGGGCGATCTGGGAAAGCCCAGGGTTCGTTGTGGGCCACAAGAAGCTCGAAATGGGAAGATCCCGGAAATCCGTCCAAAGCCCCATGAAAGGTTCTTGCATCTGGCGGCCCTCTTGAGGCTCTTCCGGGGCCTTCTTGGGCGCCTGTTGGGTCGTGTTGTGATCATCTTGGGGCCGTGTGGGAGCCGTCCTCGGGCTCTCTTGTCAATCTTGGGAGTCGCTGCGAGACCTCTGCGGCCTCCGCGGCGTCCAGGAGAGTGCGGGCGGCTAGCCACGGAGACCCAGGGGGGCGTCGAACAGATATCCCAGGGCGGGGGGGGGCCGTCCGAAAGAGGTCCTTGGATTCTGTGGGGATGTTCGGCCATCCGGTTGGCTCGTCCATGCAGGATGTAGAATTCTAGAAGTATGTAGATGTATGCATATATGTTTGTAGTTCTGTATGTATGCATGCATGTATGTATGTATGCATGCATGTATGCATGCACGCATGCATGCATGTATGTATGTATGTGTCTATACTTAAATATGCAGAAACACCATAATACCCTGCGACGTACCCAACCCATCTACACTGTCTGAGAAAAAAATCTTGCAACACATCCCACAGAAGAACACATGTTAACGACCGATGTTGCCGTGAATGCTACATGGGGGGGCTCACGCCCAGGAAAGAGCCTGCGAAGGTGGCGACAGCTGCGCAATTGCCAGCCTCTGACGGGAGGGCGAGGTCCCACCTGGATCTGCGTTGGGCACCACTCCGCTGGAACCCCCGGCAGCCCATGAAGGTGGCGACAGTTTCGCAGTTTGTTCCCCCCCCAGGGAAGGCCAGGTAGACAGGAGGAGGTAGGCAGGTAGGAGGTAGGCAGGAAACAGGAGAGAGAAGAAGGTGAGGAAAGAGGCAGGAGAAGGCGCACCAACGATGCTCTGGTCAAAAAAGAAGCCCAACGGAAGGTTGGAAACACACAGCGACCCCGAGACGGCCAAGTTGACCCAAGATGGCTTCAAAGGCGGCCAAGATGTGCCAAAATGGCCTCCAAGACGGTCCCAAGACGCCTCCACACCAGCCAGGATGGCCCCAAGAAGGGCCTGAGATGCCCTCCACACGGCCGGCCTGAAAGCGCCCAGAGGGGCCCACGATACAACTGCCCAGAGAGGCTCCCCAAGACTGCCTCCAAAGGCCACGAGGTCCTCTAGAGGCCCCCAGGGGCGAACAAGAGACCCCCAATAGGCCCCAGGAGGTCCCAAGAAGCCCCAGGAGACCACCAATACGCCCCTCCCGAGACCCCAAAGACTAGCAATCTTCCCCCGAGACGATCCCAACAAGCCCCCAGGAAGCCACAAGACGGCATCAAGGGGTCTCCTTTCCTCCTCCTCCTCCTCCTCCTCCTCCTCCTCCTCCTCCTCCATCCTTTTTCCGTATAAACAATTCCTCTCTGTCGCACCCCCAGACGTGTCTGCAGGACTGACTGGTTGTTTCGCCTGAGACTTCATCGCCAGTCCTGATCCTGAAGCGTGAAAGTTGCTACGATTTGACCTAGGCCAGAAGAGCATCCCTCAAGACATGAGACCCTCCGTCGGCCAAAATAAACAGAACGTCCAAATGTACCCTCCCCAGGATGCACACGAACATCCAACAAACACGACGAACACGAAGGTACCCTCCCCAAACCGACCTCGATCTTATACCCCGGTCCGACTATACAGTTTCACCGACTACTGACGGGTGGTTTTCACGATCTGGCGCTCGCCTCAGCGCCACGCAATTTCGTCTTGAACAATTGACGCAATTTCGCGAATGCAGGGCGGGTGGCTTTCACAATGTGGCTCTCGCCTTAGCGCCGTGCACATTCGCTTTAAAAGCTTGGACAAGTGTCAAGGGTGGAAGGCGGCTGCTGTTCAAAATGTGGCTCTCGCCTTAGCATCGCGACATTCGTTTCAAAAATCCCACAGCCCTCGGGGCGCGGGACTTTTAAAACCCTTTCTTCCCCTGCTCGTGGGAAGGATTTACCCCTCCCCATACCCCCTCCATTGGGTCTGGACGGGGCGCCCCACGAGGGGTTAGAGCGTCCGGGATGGCCCAAGATGGTTCCAAGAGGGCCTCCGAGGGTGCAAGGTGACCTCCAAGATGACCCACAAGATACCTCAAGGTGGCTCAAGATAGCCTCCGACAAAAATCCAAGAGGCCGCAAAACGGCCCCAAAACGATTTCAAGTGCCCTCCGAAGATCCCCCCCAAAAGGCCAAAATTGTTCCAAAACCTACGGGAACACACTGTGTTTTGCCTTCTCGCTCGTTCGCTGTCGAATGGCTTTTGGCGCCTCCATATGGCCCCAAGACGGCCCCAGGGAGCCCCAAGCCCCAAGAGGGCCCCGAGAGGGCCCCAAGAGCGCTCCGAGAGCGGCCGGACAAGAGCACCAAGATGGTATTCTTGAGCCTCCCAGGGGGGGACCTACAGAGCCATGGGGGCCACGAGGCCTCCCAGACCCCTCCAAACGGGGACCATAGGAGAACTCCTAAGATAGCCTCCGTCGCCCATCCAACACCTCTTACAACAACGTACCTCCAAAGCCCGACGTGTCATCGTCCTTGTCGTCGCCCTGTCCTTCCATCCTCTTTCCCTGCCTCCGCCTCCTCCTCCTCCTCCTCCTCTTCCTCGTCCTCCTCTTCCTCCTCCTCATCATGTTCCTCATGTTCCTCGAACCGCGTTCCTCTTCCTCCCCCTCCTCCTCCTCCTCCTCCTCCTCGTTCTCTTCTTCTCCCCCATCTTCCTCCTTCTCTCTGTTTCCACCGCCTTCTCCTCCTCCTCCTCCTCCTCCTCCTCCTCCTCCTCCTCCTCCTCCTCCTCCTCCTCCTCCTCCTTCTCGTCCTCCTACCCCCAAGATGATCCCACGAGGTCGAGCATGGCTCAAGATAGCTTGCGACAGACCTCCAAGAGGCGTTAAAACAGCCACAAGGCGGCCCAAGATAGCTGAGCACGGTTCAGGATAGCCTCCTACAGCCTCTAGCCGAACGTGGCTCAAGACAGCCTCCAAGAGGCCTCCAGACAGCCTCCGATCGCGTCTGGACGGGCTGGTGGGGATACTTTGTTGGTCGCGACCGCAGGCGGGCACCCGCGCGGCCTCAGGAGGGTCGAGCAGCAAACGAGAGCCGGAAACGCAGCGCAACGGTTGGCGGCTGGACACAGGAAAAGAAGGCCACATGGCGACGAAAAATGACGGGCGACGCGCAGCGGCAATGCGGGGGAGGCGGGAGCGAACGAAGACAACATAAGAAGACGAAGAAAGAGAGGACACGACGAAAAGAGAGGCGGCGACGAGAGACAAAAACAGAGAACGGGAAAGGACAAAAACAGCCGCGGCTCAGACGTGGAACAAGTAGGGGACCGCCCGCACCTTGCAGTACACCCTGTACTTGACGTAAGTAGGCAGCGGAGGGCTCGAATCCAATCCAGTCGGATGCCGATGCCGCGTAACGGCAAGGAGACTACAGAGCCGAGGAGTGCCCAACGGCGGCATGAGCAAGTGGAAGCGCGAAGGCGCCCTTGCTGAAGAACGGAGTGCAGTACCCCAGGCCATCTCCAGGGCCAGCGCAGGGCCGAAAGGGTGAGGGGGGCCTCCCGCCCCTCGTGCCCCCGGGGGAGCATAGGGTGCGGGGCGCCCGTCAGAGAGAGGCAGCAGACAGCCGCCAGGAGCTCGATTACCTTCAAGGGAAACGGTTCCACCTGAGTCAACCTGAGCCGGAGTGCAGCTAACAGCCGCAGAACGTTGGAGGATTGCTTCGCCTGAGACATGGGGCCCTCTGGTAAGGTGCAGCTAACAGCCGCAGGAAGGTGAGAAATTGTTTCGCCTGAGACGTGCAGCCGGGGGGGAACTGGCCGCGCCTGCCAAGATGGGGGGGTGCAACTAACAGCCGCATGATGCGGGGAGGTGATCCCGCCTGGGATAATGACGACGCCAAGCTGGGACAATGACGACAGCAAACAGCCGCAGAGCAAGGGGGAAATATTACACCTGAGACACCCGGAGCTAGGCCGGAGTGCAGCAGACATCTGCAGTGAGATGGGGGAAGGCACCGCGATTACTTCGCCTGAGACATCCTGGTTCTCTGGTAGGGGGCAGCTAACAGCCGCAAGAAGGTGGAAAATGGTTATCTTCGCCGGAGACATGTTACGCCTGATATGGACCGACTTCCAGCGAGGGTGAAATTAGCAGCAGCAAAGAGAAGGGAGACGGTCCAGGCAACCTGAGCCGGAGTGCAGCTAACAGACGCAGAACGTTGGAATATTGCAACGCCTGAGACATGTAGGTCCTCTGATAGGGTGCAGCTAACAGACGCAGGTAGGGGGATACAGTTTCGCCTGAGACGCGCAGCCCAGGGGGTACGGCCCGAGCCGGCATAGAAGGTAGGGGTGCAGCAAACGGCCGCAGGATGCTGGGTAGTGGTTCTGCCCGACACGTGACGAAGCCCAGCACGGGTGAAGCTCACAGCCGCAAAGCGGGGGGAAAAGATAACACCAGAGACATCACGAGACACGGCCGGAGTGCAGCTGACAGCCGCAGTGTGGTGGGGGATTGCTTCGCGTTTGCTTCGCGTGAGACGTCCCGGTGCTCTGGTAGGGTGCAGCTAACAGCTGCAGGAACGTGGGACATGGATACCTTCTCCTGAGACATACTGGTGCTCTGCATGGGAGCGGCAAACGGGGGGGGAGCCGAATGCCGCAGACAGCCACGAGCCGGGTAAAGTGGCCAGAAAGACCGTCGAGCCCAACCCGCAAGGAGGGGAGGGGAGCCACAGCCAGAACCACACCAGTGCAGCAGACAGCAGCAGCGGCGTGAAGCGGGCGGTGGACACAACGGCCAAAGGAGACGACAGACGAGGCGGGGCCCAGAGGGCAACCAACCAGAAGGAGGGTGGAGAGGCGACCAGGAAGATAGTGGGAACTGCCAGGTGCAGGAAAAGACCCAGCGAACCCAGAGGGTCCGCCGGGGGAGGTATGTGCACCAGGGCGTAGGAGGGACACAACAGTGGGAAGTACTAGGAAAAGGATGGCGACCCAGGCAAGTCCAGTGGGCCAGCCGGTGGAGGAGGGGGGCGTCGGGAAAGTTGGGGAAATAGTCCGGAGGGGCCAACGTGCGTGCGTTGCCCAACAAGCCCAAGTTCACGCTGCAGCACGATGTCGACGTGGAGCTCACCGTGTATGTGGCCGTCGACGTCCCACTGCCCGAGACCGTACTGGTCGTGACCGTGCTGCTCGAGGTCGCTCTGCTGGTCATGTGATACGTACTGCAATACAGCGATGCTATGGGAGCCGTGCAGCGGACAGAGCAGCTGTGTTGCTGGCTGGACGCGCTCGAGGTACCCGCCGTGCTGCTGTTGCCGCTCGTACTGGCCGTGGAAGCACACAGCTCGCACAGCGTGGGATTGACTGACCCTGACGCTTCCGCCAGCATCGTGCCGCTGCTCGCCGTAGTACTGGCCGGCGTGGTGCTGCTCGACTGTGTCGCACTCGAACTCGTACTGCTCGAGGTTGCGCTGCACGTCTCGACCCCGCTCACGCTGTTGCTATGTGCCGACGTGGGGCCCACCGTGGACATGGCTGAGGACGTCCATTATTCGAGACCGTACTTGTCGTGGCCGTGCTGCTCGAGGCCTCACTGCTGGTCGTCTGAAACGTACTGCAAGCCAACGGCGCACTGGAGTCCAGGTGTTGGCAATGCAGCTGTGCTGCTGGTCGCGCTCGAACTAGCCGTCGTGGTGCTGCTCGACATTGTGCTGCTTAGTTCGACCTCGTACAAGCTGCTGCTCCCTGTCGTCATGAACCTCACCGTGGAGGTGGCTGTGGACGTCGCACGCACGAGACCGTATGGACTGGCCATGACCGTGCTGCTCGAGGAAGCACTGGATAGCGTCGGAGCCGTACTGCTAGACAGCGATGCACTGGAAGTCGAAGTGGCACGGTGGTGGACAATGTGGCTGCGCGGCGGGGCACACACGAGCTGGCCGTCGTGCTGTTGGGATCGCTCGCACTGGCCGTCGACGGCCTCGTCCCGGGCAGCGCGGTAGTGAATGGCTCTGTCGTAGCCGACAGTGTCGAGCCGCTGCACACCGTAGTGCTATAGCCGGCGTGGTGTTGCTCGTCTGTGCCGCTCTGCTCGACGTTGCGCTGCACGCGGTGCTGCTCACTGTCGTCGTGGAGCTCACCGTGGAGGTGGCCGTGGAGCCCTGCGCATGGCCGTACTGGGCCGCTCTGACTAGCCGAAGAGCCCGTCCCGGTCAGCGTGGTGTGAATGACCTTGCCGTATTTGTTTTTTTGTTTCGGTCGCGGCCGCGAGCGAACAGCGCACGCGGCGACAGAAGTTGTCCGGGGCTGCGAACAAACCTAATTAGCTGCAGGGCGCAGAACAGGCCGGCCGGCCCAGCTCACAAGGCGGCCGCTGGGGGCAGCAAGGCGAGGGCTGACTGGCTGGCGGGCACCCAGGGAAGCTCGACAATCGTGCAGCCCAGAGCAAAATGCCAGGGAATTCGGTGTACGCCCTGCGGCGTTGGACCACTCGGTGGAGGCGCGAACGTAGGTGAGCGTCCTGCACGCACCCCTCTCACGCCTGGTGGCCACGAAGGCGAGGTGGACGATGGTCGAGTCGCCAGCGGGGCGCCACGGGCCAAGACCGTGCCAACGGCGTATACCAGCCAGGTGAGCTGAGCACGAATCGGTTGTCGGATCTGTCAACGTAGCGTCAAGAATTCGGACCAGCCTCAAAGATTCGCATGGCCGAAGTCCCACGAATGGTGTTCTGGCGCAACTGGGGACTGCCAGGACGCAACAGTAATGCTGATTCGAGATGATGAAATCCCAAGCACGGCTTTTCTGAGACACGATCTAGGATTACCAGGACGCAGAAATCACATTGATCCGCGGCGTTGAAGTCCCAGGAACGGTGTGTTTTGGCACGGTTGGGGATTATCAGACGGATGTCTTCTAATCGGCCACTTCCCGCAATGAGAAAAACTTGGTTCGGGAGCCATGAAGTGGAACTTGGGGGCTGCACTTATTGTAACACCGTTTAGACAGGTTCTCCTCCTCCTCGTTCTCCTTCTCCTCCCTCTCATCCTCCTTTCTCTTTCTCTCCCAAGTGTCCCCAGAAGGCCTTCCACAACGGCTGGCGAACACATAGTCCATTAGCTTGGCCAGGGTTTGGCCCAACGCTTGGCCGCATGGGCATTTCCAAAAAGGGGCGGCGTTGGTTCGCCGTAGGCGCCTTCGATGCATGCCGATACCAGCATGACACTGGGCTTGGCTTGAACCGGCATGTATGTAGATAGAATATGAAATTGAAGCAAGTAGATGACGACGGACGGGGGTTGGATTGACGAACGGTGGTGGCGATGACAGTGCTCAAGGGTGATGTCTCGGTGATGGTGGCACAGCGGCGGAGCGGGGCCTGAGCCATAGCCGCCAGAAGGACATCGACAACAAACGCACAGGGTTTGAAAAAGAGAGCGCACACGAACTGTAAACTTTAAACATAAACTTCAACACCTTCTGCGTGAACGCGAGGCGTATTGCGACGCGCTGCCCAACAATATGCCTGGCCCGCTCTCCGTTGAAAGGGATCCGACCCAAAGGCACCATACAAATGCCGAAATACCCAGCACCCCGCACTTGCGGATAAGAGTGAGGGGCGGCGGAATCGCCGGCAGTCTGCAACGCTCTGAAGAAGCCCACCGCAAGCGCGGATGTCGTAACACATTGCGCAACGAACCGCAGGCGTCGCATTTTCGCCGAAGCAATGTGGTTGGGTCGCGCATTGGTCGCGGGTGGGTCGCGGATTGGTCGTGGGGTGGGTCGCGGGCGAAGACGACAACAACAACGCAACAACTTAAGAACAATCCGCGGCGGGGAACCCCGCTTCAGCCACGCGCCCAGGGAACCTGAATGACCACACGGCCCTCTCAGTCTGATACGATATGTACATGTCAGCCAGACTGGACCCCGAACAATGTTTCCAGCAATATTTAGTGTGCAATGTATATGGAGCAGTCTACGTGGTGCCATCTGCGTGGTGCAACCTATGCTATAAAACCGACGTCGTGCAATATATGTTGTGCAATGCACGTTGTGCAGTCATGTGGAACAATCCATGATACACTATGTGTGGTGCAGTATATACGGCGAGCACATGTGGTGCGATCTCGGTTGTTCATTGTATGCGGTGCAGCCTATGTTGTGCAACATGTGTGGTGCAACCTAAGTTGTGCAGCGAACGTGGTGCGACCAATGAAGTACCGTATGTCAATTTGTGTAAGGGTACAAACATACATGTATGTATGTATGTATGTATAGTCTCGGTCGTGCGATATACATACATATATATATATATATATATATATATATATATATATAACATACGGCGTGCAATCTATTGTATGCACGTTACGATGTGCAACCTACGTATGTGGTGCATCCCGTGTGAAACTATCATGCTGCTCCAATACATGGTGTGCAAAATATAGATATGATGCGCAAGGAAGGTTGTCAATCTATGCTGTGCAGTCTGTGTGGCGCCATATATGAGGTTTCTACCCGTTGTGCAACGTATGTGGAGCAACCTGTGGTGCAATTAGCTTTTGTTCGCAATGAACTGTCCACTCCACTGATCGCGCGGACATCCCACCCACCCACCCGCAATTTGGTTTGCAAACCTCACGCGGCGACGGTTACGATGAGAGTCCGGCGTTGGCTGGTGCATCTCTGCGGCCGCGCCAGCCCGCGCATGCGCGCGCGCAACGGCCAGGTAGTTTGGCGCGACCGACGAGGCACTGGTGGTGCTGACCGCTCGGCACATCCAAGCAGGCATTTGAATGCGAGTCGGCGGCTTGGGCGGGCGCGGTATCATGGCAACGCCGACAAATGTAGACACGATGACGATGATAGTGACGATGTTGGTGGCTGCAAGGTGTGGACGCGGTGATGATAGTGGCGATGAAGGCGCCGACGCCGATCACGCCGACGACGATGACGGCGTCTTCGCGTCGGTGATGTTTTGGAGAGAATTCGGAATGCGCGCGCCGCAGATGCGCGAGAGTGGCTCGCATGGTATTATTTGACACGGATCGTGCCACCCCAGCACGCGCGCAAAAGCGTCATGTCGACATGCGCGCGCGCGAAGCCCGTATGGTAGCATTGTGTGAAAAAAGGTTGAAGAACGCATGGTTTTGTTAAAAATTCGCAAGGACGCGCGCGCACGCTTTTGCTGAACATCCGCGTTGCGAAACCATGTGTTTTTGTATGTGTTTCGGAAACTCGATGTCGAAATCCTTCCGAAAGAAACGGTTTTAAAACTGATTTCGGCATGCGCGCGCGACGACGCGCGCGCGTGCGCACTTCGCCCTGTTTCTTGCAAGGGATTCCCGCGACGGCACGCGCGCAAGGGCGTTTCGTTCGAACGATTTCGACATGCGCGCGCGAAGCCCGATTGGTAATGCGCTCTTGGAAAAGATGAACAAAAAAACACATGGTTTTCTTAAGAATTCGCCAGAACGCGCGCGCACGCTTTTGCTGAACATTCGTGTTACGAAACCTTTTGTTTTCATTTGTTTTTCGGGCGCTCGAGTTTGGAATCCTCCCGAACCCGACAGTGTTTAAATGATTCTGGCATGCGCGCGCGACGACGCGCGCGTGTGCTACGACGTGTTTGTTGTGTTTCCCATGAATCCGCAAGAGCGCGCGGGATGGAAAGTTGAAAACCTGTTGTTGTTTATGCTGGGATCGCTACGAAAATTAAGATTTGAAGAAATCTCGTCTTGCGCGCGCGCGTGTGGCCCGCATGGTACTATTTGACAGGGATTCGTTCCACAAGCTCATCTTAAATCAACGCATGGGCATTGCATGTTCCCCACATGGTATTATTTGAAAAAGGAGCGTGCCTCTGGCAAGTGCACCAGGGCGTTGGAACAAGTCCGACGTGCGCGCGCGCGAAAGCCGCCCTTGACAGGAATACTGAAAAAGTACTGGGCTTTCTAGCAAAAGCGAGGGGGAAACAAATTGAAAGCTTGTTGGTGAACAACCGTTAGGGTTTTTAGGTTTGTATGCTGAAATCGCTACGCAAACAAAGGTTATTGAAGGATTTCGTCTTGCGCGCGCGCATGTGGCCCGCATGGTATTACTTGATAGGGGTTTGAACAAGCTCATCTTAGATCAACGCATACGCACCGCATTGTCTTATTTGGCAATTGATGAAGGGGGGTCGATACCGGCTGGCCTGGGATGGTATGGACTCATTGGGCAAATGCACGAAAGGTCACGATCATATATGAATTTCCAACCGAAACGCGTGGCGGATAACCCTGGGGGGCGATGGGGGTAGAAGACTCTAATGTCGTTTCTTTTGGAAACAAATCTAAGTTGTGCAACGTACGTTGTGCAATAGATGGTACGACCTATGAAGCACAATCGAAGTTTTGCAAAATGCGTGGTGCAATCTATGTGGAGCAATTCACTTTGAATGTCTTGAAGCTGTCCTCTCCACTGCTCGTGCAAACATCCCACCCTCCCACCCGCAACTTGGTCGCAAGACTTCTTAAGACCGTGACGGTGGGTACCAAAGCGCACTTGGCAACGACAGCGACGCCGACGACGAAACCGACAACGACCACGACGACTGCGCCGACGACGACTACGACGACACCGACGACGTCTCCGACGATTTCGACGACGACAATGACGGCGACGACGACGGCGACACCGACGACGACGCCGACGCTGACGACGACGACGATGCCGACGCCGACGACGACAACGGCGACGACGACGCCGACGACGACAACGACGACGACGACGTCGACGCCGACGACGACGACGAAGACGACGACGACGACGTCGCCGACGCCGACGACGACGGCGAGGGAGGAGGGAGGACGACGACAGCGACAACGACGACAACGACGAGGGAAGAGAGAGGACGGCGACGACGCGAACGACGAAGAAGGAGGGAGGACGGCGACGCCAACGACGACAACGACGAGGGAGGAGGGAAGACGACGACGACGACGACGACGACGACGACGGCGACGAAATAGGAGGGACGACGACACGACGACGAGACGCCAAAGACGGACGACGACGACGACGAGGGAGGAGGAAGGACGACGACGGCGAAAACGAAGCTAAAACGACGGCGGGAAGAGGACGACGACGACGACGAGGAAAGACAGAGGACGACGACGGCGACGTCGAGGTCGACGACGAGGGAGGAGGGAGGACGGCGACGACGACGACGATGCAAGAGCGCGCGTGCGCACGCTTTTGTTGAACATACGTGTTGCGAAACCCTGTGTTTTATGTATGTACTTTGGGCACTCGGTTTTGAACCCTTCCGAAACCGACAAGTTTAGAAGGATTTCGGCATGCGCGCGCGACGACGCGCGCGTGCACTTCGTCCCGTTTGTTGCAGAAGATTATCGCTTCTCGCGGCGGCACGCGCGCAAGGGTGATCGAACGATTTCGACATGCGCACTCGAAGCCCGTTTGGTAGCATTTGTTTGAAATATTGAAAAACGCACGGTTTTCTTAAGAACTCGCAAGAGCGCGCGTGTAAGCTATTTTTGAAACAAGAAGTCATCAGTGTTGCGAAACCCTGTGTGTTTGCATGTGTTTGGGAAACTCGATGACGACGCGCGTGTGTGCACTTCGTTCTAACTTTCCCCAGGGATTATTGTAACCTTATGATTTGTGACAAACGAATGCGCGCGCATAGTGTGTGTTGCAGAGGATGGCGGGGGGGGGGTCGATACCGGCCTGGCTGGGATTGTGTGAACTCACGAATGGGATGGACGATGGGGAAGATTCATATGTAAGTTGCAACAGGAAAAGGGGGGATCTAATTCTGGGGGGGTAGAGTCTATTCATATTCTAGATGTCCACTCCACTGCTCGCGCAAACATCCCACCCACCAACCCGCAACTTGGCTTGCAAATTCCATGCGGAAGCGATTACGACGAGTGCTTGGTGTTGGCTGGTGCATCTCTGCGGCCGCGCTAGCCCGCGCATGCTAGCGCGCGGAACGGCCAGCTAGTTTGGCACGACTGGCGCGAACGCGGTGGCGTTGACCGCTCGGCACAGCCCAGCGGGCACTTCACTGCGAGTCGGCGACTTGGGCGGGCGCGGTAATTACAATGGCAACGTCGACAGCGGTAGACACGATGATGAGAATGGCGATGCTGGTGGCGATGCTGACAGCGACGACGGGGCAGCCAGTGACGGCGCCGATGCTGATCACGCCGGCGCCAATGTCGGCGTCTTCGCGTCGGTGATGGCGGTTTTGGAAGGAGTTCGAAATGCGTGCGCGGCAGGCGCACGAAAGTGGCCCGCATGGTACTATTTTGCACGGATCGTGCCACCCCAACACGCGCGCAGGGGCGTTCGAACGATTTCGACATGCGCGCGCGAAGCCCGCTTGGTAGCATGTTATACACATGTTAAAAAAACGATGGTTTTCTGAAGAACTCGCAAGAGCGCGCGCGCAAGTTTGTTTTGAAAATCCGTGGTGCGAAACCCTGTGTTTTTTATATGCTTTTAGACACTAGATTTTGGGATCCTTGCGAAACGGAAGGTTTTTGAAGGATTTCGCCATGCGCGCGATGACGCGCGGGTGTACACTTCGTCGCTATGTTTGCACGGAATTCAGGAAAGCATATTGTTTGATAAAGGAATGTGCGCGCATAGTATCTGTTGTAAAGAATGACGGGGGAGGTCGATACCGGCTCGGCTGTGATGGTATGAATTCATATCTCGGATGGACGATGGGTCAGAATCAAATGTAAATTGCAATGCGAAAAGGGGGGGTCGATCAATCCAGGGGTGTGGGGGGTACTTTCTTTAGAAAAAAAATGTGTTGTTCGATCCAACGGCGGCAATGGGCAGCAACCAGGCGGCGATGGCGACAACATAGCCACCTGACCGCCACACCGACCCAGACGACGGGCGTCGACACGACGCGCCGACGGGGCGGCGACGGCGACGATATCGCCGCCTGACCGCCACACCGGCCCAGACGGGCGGCGACGAGGCGGCGACAGGGAAGCGACGGCGACTACATAGCTGTCAGACCGCCACACCAGCACAGACGACGGTCGGCGACGAGGCGGCAGCGGGGCGGCGACGGCGACAACATAGCCGCCAGACCCCACACAAGCCCAAGTCCGTAGAACGAAAGCAAGAAACCCTAAATGCAAGCACAGTTTGGGAAATTAAACACTGGATGCAAAGGACATGCGCCATTCTCCTCCCCCTCCACCTCACCTTTTCGCCTCCCTCCCCCTCCAGCATCCATCCTTTCTCCAGCCTCCCTCCTTTCTCATACCCCTGTCTACCCCTTTCAGTCCCTCTTACTCTCCGCCCCCAGACTGGGCCAAATCCAGCCTGGTGCATTTCCCTGTCAGATCGAAACATGCGCGCGACACGCACACTTTGTCTTCTACGGAAAATGAATTGCGGGCCATGCCGCATCCGGCAAGCGGTGCACACGCGCGCATTTTCTTTGTCCGATAATGCCATGCCTCAGAAGGCCACAGGAGGTCCCACCAGGAGGCCGCAGGAGGTCCCAGGAGGCCCCGTAAAACCACAGAAGGCCACAAGAGGCCCCAGGAAGCTCCAGGAGGCCCCAGGAGGCGCCAGAGGGGCTCCAGGAGGCCCCAGGATGCTCTAGGAGCCCCCAGGAGGCCCCAGGAGATCCCAGGAGGCCCCAGAGAGGCCCCAGGAGCGCAGGAATCCCTTAGGAGGGCCCAGGAGGCCCCAGAAGGCCACAGGAGGTCCCACTAGGAGGCTGCAGGAGGTCCCGGGAGAACGCAGGAGATCCCAGGAGGCTTGAGGACCCAGGAGGCCCCAAGATGCTATAGGAGGCGAGGGGAGGCTCCAGGGGGCCACAAGATGGTATCCCCTCCTGCTCGAACCGACAGGAGGGGGCGAGGGATGGAGGAGGAAGGGAGGGAGGGAGGGAAGGAGGGAAGGAAGACGACCCCGCTCATCCCTCCCCCCATCCCTGCCATCCCCTCCCCCCCCCATCCCTCAACCGCCGCCCTCATCGCCTACCCCCCCACCCCCCGCGGCGGCCACCGAGGAGCGCCGCCTGGGAGGCGCTCCGTGCTCTGGTCCTCCACCTGGGCGCTGGGCGCCGCCTCCCCCGTCCTCTCCCCGCCTGCTCCCCGCCTGCCTCCCTCCCTCCCTCCCGCCTGCTTCGCTTGTCGCCTTCCTGCTCCTCATCTTCCCGCTCCCTCATCCTTCTCTTGCACCCTCCTCCTCTTTCGGGTCCCCTTCTTCTCGTCACCCTGCCTCCTTGTGTTTCTCTTTTCTTCCTGACCTCAGTCACTCTCCTCCTCCTCCTCCTCCTGCTTCCTCTCCCTCTCGTTCCTATTTCCATGATCCTTCTCCTCCTCTCTCATCTTCCTTCGCCTCCTCCTCCTCCTCCTCCTCCTCCTCCTCCTCCTTTGGCTTCCCCCTCTCTTGTCCTTCACCTTCCTCTTGGCGCCCAGTCGGCCGCCGCGCCGCAGGGCTCGGCAGGAACACGATCGCACCCTCACGGGCCCTTCGACTTGTTTGCTTCTGCCGCGGGGGGGAGAAAGACAAGGGAGGAAGGGAAAGAAAAAAATGGGAGAACAGCTGAGGCTGGCACGCTCAAACCCGTGGGCAGCGGGGGGCGATGCCCATCAGCAAGCACGGTCCCCAAACAACATCGACTGCTGCCGAGCAGACCATGTTCGCCACTCAAATGGTCACGTTCGTAATGGAACCAATATCGAATTCGAACCAAAGCGAGCAGAAAGTGCTGACAGTCGTCGTTCGCACCTGTCCCATCCCTGGCGTCCCAAGGAGGACACGTGAGACGAGGAGGCGCAGGAGGGGGAAGAGGGAGGAGGGGGAGGAGGGAGGAAGAGCAGGAACACGATGGGGGGGGAGGAGGCACGGGAGGGGCAGGAGGGAGAATTAGGAAGGGGGAGGAGAAGGAGCGGGAGCAGCGATGTTGGCAAGAGGGACGATGCGCCAGGGCTAGGAAGTCGTTCGAAAGCCACATGAAGCATCTACAGACCACTATTGGGATAATATAGAATGCCAGACACCGTGCACTCGTGCAAGGGCGGCCAACGTCGCACGCCTGCTGGTCAACGCCAAGGGAGGAGGACGCAGAGGAGAAGGGACAACGGAGGAGACCTGCCAATTGGAGGCAGGACACGGAGGGGACGGGGCAGATGAGGAGGCGGAGGAGGCGGCGGAGGAGGAGGAGGAGGAACGATGGAGAAGTGCGTAGGAGCATTGTCGAGAAAAGGCTGGAGCCACAAATTTCCTCCTCCACCTCCTCATCCTCTCCCCCCTCCCTCCTCCTCTTCCTCCTCCTCCTTTTTTGTGGCTCTCGCATCGCTCCCTCGAACTCGGCTCGGCGGGGCTGGCGGGAAATTAACTGATATTCAAACGTATTGAAACCTGGCCCACCACTCACCCAACTCCGTCCTTATCCTCCTCCTCCTCCTCCTCCTCCTCCTCCTCCTTCTCCTTCTCCTCCTCCTGTTCCTTTTGCTCCTCCTCCTCCTCCTCCTCCTCCTCCTCCTCCTCCCCCTCCCAACCATCAACCTCACCTTAGTCCTGGCGTGGGGATCACGAGCGGTTGAGCCCATCAGACGGAGCTGTTACTGCCACTGTGCTGCGCACTCCTGCCCTGGACGCGAGGCGGCTCGGAAACCCGCCAGGCAACGCTGCCGTGCAGGAGCCATGCGGCGGCCACGGCAGCAGCCGAGCGCGTGCCGCGCCAGGCCTTGCGGTCGTCCTGGGGTCGATCTGGCACGACCGCCGGCACCTGGGGCTCTGAGGGGGGGGGGGGCGCTGGAGGAGGACCAAGAGCACCAAGGACGGAAAACTTGCGGGGACTCACTGGCCCGGGTCACTGCACACCCGGGTCAGTCAGGTTTTGCAGGATCCTGCAAGGTCCTGCAGGATCCTGCACGCAAGCCAGGGTCAATGCGCCCCTGGCTCTGCAGGATCCAGAAAGGTCGGACGCCCTGGCTGACCCCCGTGTGCATTGACCCCCGTCTCTCGAGCCTCACAACTTCTTCGATGTGCATGCTCTGGGCTGGTTCTTACTTCCCAGCCATCCGGTGGTGTTGGGTCCTCTTTGAAGAGACAACGCCCCGCGTTCCTTCCTTCCTCTCCTCCTCCGTCCTCCCATCACCACCCATTTTGGCACACCCTTCACACGTTTCGTGACACCATAGGGAGCTCCACATGAGGCTCCAGTGGCGACGTTCCCATGCGTCCCCGCCACCTACTTTGGTACACCCCTTACGCGGTTCGTGGCCCCATACGGAGCTCCACCTAAGGCTCCAGTGGCGACGTTCCCATGCGTCCCCGCCACCCATTCTGGCACACCCCTCACACGGTTCGTGGCCCCATAGGAGGTCAACCTAAGGCCCCAGTGGCGACGTTCCCATGCGTCCCCGCCATTTGCCGCAGCCCTCACACGGTTCGTGGCCCCATACGGAGCTCCACCTGAGGCTCCAGTGGCGACGTTCCCATGCGTCCCCGCCACCCATTCTGGCACACCCCTCACACGGTTCGTGGCCCCATATGAGGTCAACCTAAGGCCCCAGTGGCGACGTTCCCATGCGTCCCCGCCATTTGCCGCAGCACTCACACGGTTCATGGCCCCATTCGGAGCTCCACCTGAGGCTCCAGTGGCGACGTTCCCATGCGTCCCCGCCACCCATTCTGGCACACCCCTCACACGGATCGTGGCCCCATAGGGAAGTCCACCTAAGGCCCCAGCGGCGACGTTCCCATGCGTCTCCGCCGCCCATTTGGGCACACCCTTCATACATTTCGTGAACCCATGGGGAGCTCCACCTGAGGCTCCAGTGGCGACGTTCCCATGCGTCCCCGCCACCCATTCTGGCACACCCCTCACACGGATCGTGGCCCCATTCGGAGCTCCACCGAAGGCCCCAGTGGCGACGTTCCCATGCGTCCCCGCCACCCATTTTCGGCACACGCACCACACGGTTCGTGGCCTCATAGGGAGCGCCACCGCAGACGATATCCACAATTGTGGTACTCACATCTGCGAATGGTTGTGTCCTTCGCCAGGGTAGTTATGTGGTGGAAAATGATGTGTGTGTCATTTCATGAGCGTACGAGCTCTCGGAAAAGGGAGCAGGCGTGCCAACTCTCGGAAGGGGGAGCGGAAGCGGAATGGGAGAGGAGAGGGTATGACGACGACGTGTGGAGGAATCTGGGGTAAAGCGGGGACGAAGGGACCCTGGTGGCTTCGACGGTCTGAATAGACAGCAGTAGGGAAAAGGGGAGGGGGATGGAAGGCAGTGGTGATGGAAGGGGAAGCTAGGAGGAGGGATGGAAAGGCTGGCATAGGGGCATCAAGCAGGGAAAAAGGAAAGGGCGGGCCAGGGGAGAGCGGGAGGGGAGGCGAAGGCAGGGGGAGAGGGGAGGAGGGAGAGGGGAGGATGGCGGGGTGGTTGCAGGAGCCTCCTTTCCTCCTCTCCCTCCTCCTCCTCCTCCTCCTCCTCCTCCTCCTCCTCCTCCTCCTCCTCCTCCTCCTCCTCCTCCTCCAGCTGCCAGCTCGGCCCGATTTGGGTTGCCGAGCCCGCGCCATCGGCGCTCGCGCGCCGCCCGCGGCCCTCGCGGCCGCCCTTCCTGTCCCCCGCCGCGCTTCGTCTCGCTCCCTCAGGGCCGCGATGGATCCGGAGCCCCTGCGGCGGCGTGCTCGCCGGCCGAACCGGACGGCCGCTCAGCGCCGCGCGCAATATGCGCGGGCGCAAGGCCGAGTGGCGCAGCATCTGCTGAAGGCCTTCGACGAGATCGTGGGCCACCGTGGCCAGCAGCTCACCTTCCTCGGCAAGGCGCTCCGAGAGGCGCTCGCTGGCGGCCCAGATGCAGGACCCGATGATGCTGTTGCAAGTGCTGAGCCCGCGGACGTCCCGCCACACGGTGAAGGTGGAGATGACGAGCGGGATGCACCTCTTCTTCAGCCTGGAAATGCTGAAGCCAGGGGAGATGGGGGGAGCATAAGGGCGTTGCCCTGGCACTGACCCACCCGCCCCTGGCGACGGCTGCAGCGGCGGGCGCGGCGGCGGCGGCGGCGTTTGCCACCACGGGCACGCAGGAGGGCGAGACCAGCATCGTGGAAATGGTCCACGCCCTCCGCGCGGAGATCGCCGCTGCAACGGGCCAGGCGGGGGCCCCCACGGCCAGCGCCGTGCATGCAGTGGAGCGTGACGACACCGAGCGTGAGGAGAAGGCGGTGGCGGCGCATGAGGTGCTGCGGGGCGTGCAGGGCGGCCATTTTGGTACTGCACGCGGCGGAGGAGGAAGAGGAGCTGCTACGGGGTCCGCGGCTTCCGCGACCGCGACCTCTCCTGCCCCAGGGGCTGCTGCTGCAAGGAGGCCACTCCCAGGCATTTCGCCGCCCACTGACGAGCAGTGCAAACAGCAGTGATCGCTGAACTGGCTGTGGTACGCGTTCACCGTCGCGGCCCTCGTCGTGCTCGGTGCGGTAGAGTTCTTCATCGTCTCCTACTCCTTCCATGTGCTCGTGGTGCGCTACCATGTGCTCGCGTTCGCCGTGAAGGCCAGGGGAGAGGTAGCGGTTTGTTACATGACTTCGTCATCGGTCTCATCTCATCTCATTTCCTCCTCCTCCTCTTCCTCCTCCTCCTCCTCCTCCTCCTCCGCCGCGTCCTACATCCTCCCCGTCCTCCTCCCTGTCCTCCTCCTCCTCCTCCTCCTTCTCCTCCTCCTCCTCCTCCTCCTCATCCTCCTCCTCCTCCTCCTCCCCGTCCTCCCCGTCCTCCTCCTCCTCTTCCTCCTCCTCCGCTTCCTCCTCCTCCTCCCCCACCTCCTCCTCCTCCTCCTCCTCCTCCTCTTCTTCCTCTTCTTTCTCCTCCTCCTCCTCCTCCTCGCTGCTGCCGTTCATCTCCTCCTCCCCCGCCTCCTCTTCCTCTGGCGCCTGACCGAGCCGCGCTGGATGCCATCCACCAAATCTATGGCACCACCCCCTTGTCGCTGGACCCCGTGTTGGGTCAACCCGAAGGAAGAGCTCCTCATCCTGAACCGTTTTCTGGAGGTCCTGAGGCCCGCGGAGAACCGAGGGCCAGAAAACGGCAGAAAACCTCAGGACGGTTTCCTTCAGGACCCGCTTCTTCCCCCATGGGGATGGACTGCGAGCCGCGCGCGAGCATGGGCGGCCTGGCGCCTACATTGCAGGCGTGGCGGCCCCTCCGTGGGGGGCCGGCGGCCGACCGGCGCAAGGGAGGTGGCGCGGGCTGCTCAGGCGCAAAGCCGCGCCCGCAGATTGGCGCGTGGTCAGTGGGAGGGTGCCCTGCCGGTGTCGGCTTGCCCGATGGAGGTGGGCTCGGGCGGCCTGGCACCAGCCACCGTGGCGGCGCTAAACGTGGAAGGGGGTTCAAACACGAGGGCCAGTGGTGAAACCATCGACGCGAAAGTTTTGCGCCGCCCAAATCAGCGTCGCAATGGTCACTGGACCGCGCTGGGCCCCGTGGGATGGTGTGGCCCGGAAGGACTACGAGGTCTTGGGGGAGAGGTGCGTTTCGCCGGCATCTGCGGTTCTCTTCCCTTCCGCGGGCGTGCGGGCGGCGGCGACGGCCGTCTCGCAGGCGGGGGATATGACGGGACCAGCCGGGTGCGGTTCCCACGCTGTGGCGCTGCGGAGGCGAGGGCGGCGACCTGAATTACGTAGCACCCCGCAGTTGACAGATAAGAGTGAAGCGGCGGCGGGGTCGTCGGTACCTTGCGAAACTCAGAAGAAGCCCGCCGCAGGCGCCGATATTTTAACACATTGCGCACCGAGCCCGCCGCAGGCGCCGAATATTCATCACAACAGCATGGGTGGGGCGCGTATGGTCGCGGGTGGGTCGCGGATGGGTCGTCGGGTCGGTCGGCTTGGCCCCCCGTAGCCCGCTTCCCACGCCCACGCACCGTTCGAGCACCGCCAATGACATGATCGCTGCGACCCCGCCGGGGTTATTCCAGCCGGGTCGGCCCGGCGCGCCTACGGACAATGCGCGGCTGCTGGTGCGGTTGCCGGGGGCGGCGCGGAGCGTGGCAGCTAACCTGAAAGCGGCGGGGCGCTGGAAGGCGGGCGTGGACCGGTCGCTGGCCGTGGTGGGTGTCCCGCACTCACTCCGGTTCATTGCAGGATGGGCGAGGGTCTCTGGGCGCTGTCCGCGGGTGAGGGGCTGGCTGGCCCGGGGCTCGTACACAGCGGGCGACGAGAGAGGAGATGGTGGACCAGGCCGCGTGGTTGCGCTAGGCGATCTACACCACCCTGTGCGGGCATATGGGTGGCCTCGTGGCTGTTACCTTGCCCCTTCGTGGAGGTACCCCAGCTGTCCCGAGGGGTGATCGCCAGCGTTCTCTGCAGCCGACAGGGGATGAGATCGCCGCGTTTGACGAGGATGTGACGATGGAGGAAACCCGAGGCACGCGCCAGGATTTTGGACCTCCAGTGGGCCGCGGCGGCTCGGCAGCAGCAGAGGGTGACTCCTTTTCGAGCCGAGTCTTGCTTGCGGCCGTGCGAGCCCCTTGCGCTGGCCCTCCAGCACTCGCGAGACCAGGCAAGCCGCTGGGGCTGGAAGCCACGTCGGAGAAGGTCCGCGAGCGTCCCGCCGCTGTCGGGCCCGCGGGCCCAAGCGCCCCCAAGAAGCCTCCCAGGAGGCCCCTGGGACCCCAAGAATACCGCGTTTGGCGGGCAAGCTTCTTAAAGGGGGAGCTCGCCGTGGTTCCCGCTCTGCGGGCTCAACCTCCGAGCTCCGGGCATGCGGAGGCCCGCTTCGGACCTCGGGGCCGACAAAAACCTGCCCGCGATGAAAAACAACAGTCCCTGGGAGGAGAGAGAAGGAGGATGACGAGGAGGAGGATGAGGAGGACGAGGACGAGGAGGAGGAGAAGGAGGACGAGGAGGCGGAGGAGGAGGAGGAGGAGATGGAGGAGGAGGAGGAGGAGGAGGAGGAGGAGGAGGAGGAGGAGGAGAAGGAAATGGAGGAGGAGGAGGAGGAGGAGGAGGAGGAGGAGATGGAGGAGGAGGAGGAGACCAGCGTAGGACCAGTCCGTCCCGACGCCCGCCTACGACAGCAGGGGAGGGGCCACGGAGCCTGGCTGGTGCGGCTCGGGCGCGCCTGCCGCGGAGGAACGCCACGTCGGTAAATGGATAGCCGCATTATTATTCAGTGGGCGACGGTGAGGAGCAGCAGCGGCAGGAGGCTCAGCAGAACGAGAAAAGGACGGGTGATGGATGGGGCGGCCAGGCATGAAATTAGCGAAACGGTGAAAGGACGGGTGAGAGACAGTGCGAGAGCACACAAGCACAGACGCGGAGGGAGGGGGAGCAGGCGGGGGGCAGGCAGCAGCAGGGGCAGAGCACATCGTCGAACGAGGGAAAGAAGGGGAAGAGACAGCACTCAGGCGGATGCGAGGCTCGGGACTGGGAAAGGCGGGCGCCCTCGAATGGATATTTCCAGGCGAGGAGTCAGGGCGGGAGAGAGACCATGACGTGGAACGCGTAGAGGCAGGACGTAGCCTCTGAGACCTCGGAGACGCCGAGGACGCGCGACTCGTGGCAACTCGCGAGGAGGAAGCCGCCGTTCGAGAAGCACCCGCAGACGTTGGCGCCGACGGAGAAGCCATCAAGGTTGAGGGAGCCCGCATCTGTGAGCACGGCGATGCACTCCATGGAGTAGTCGACCAGATCCAGCCGCGGGGAGAGAATCTGGCAACTCGCGAAGCAAGAGGCACCACAGTACCATCCCCACAATTTGTGATAGCCAGTGGCGCGGGGTTCGAGGAGCACCCATGAGCCAGGCTTTGCGATCTGACCTTATCCGCGGGTGGGGGGCATGTGGGAAGAGCCGTGCACCTCCCAGCAGAGACACCCTCGCAATCAACTCTAAGAGCCTGAGGCGGCGGGTTCGAGGAGCACCCGCCGTCAGGACTTTGCGCTCTGACCTCAGCAGGACGGCAGGACCCCACCTCGCAGCATACTCGATGAGCCTGAGCAGTCGGGTTCGAGGAGCACCCCCTGACGGGACTTTGCGTTCTGACCACGGCAGGAGTCGGGCCCTCCCAGTCACAATCGTACACGTCATGCGAGCGGCCAACGTGCTGAGGGGCGGCCACGGCAGGCGATGGAGTCCCAGGCGTCGCGAGGGGAGCACACGGGGAGAAGTCGAAGGACACCAGATCGTCCGCGTCCGTGTCAGAGTCCCGCAGCTCGGTGATCACCGCCGGCGTCAGGTCAGGGCCGCTGGAAGTGTCTGTGTCAACCTCGTGGGCACAGGACGGTGAGGATGAAGACGAGGAAGAAGACGAGGATGAGGAGGACGGGCGGCGAGTTCTTCTCGTCATAAAGCGGACGCTCCATTGTAGTGGTGAGTCTTCAGGCAGGGCACCAGTCGAGGCCATCCGCATGCTTCTCACCCCAGCCAGTGCAGCACTCTTCGCTTCCTGCTCTGAGATCGGCCAGTCGGGGATCAGACGGATCGTGTTGTACATGCTCACCGCGGCGGCCATGAAGCCGAAGGCGGCAGTCGAGGGTGCCACGAGGCCCCACCTCTCAGCGAGCTCCAGCGGGAAGCCATGCCCGAGGGCACGGCGCAGCGCAGCATGCATCCGCACGCACCTTGAGTAGTGAAGAAGCGAATCACCACAGTGGTGACATCCCAGTGCGCAGCCGCGCCTTCCTGCAGGGTGGAGGATGCGAGATGAGGTAAGCCAGCCATCGCACCAGGTCCTCAGAGCGGCCCAAACCCATGAGCAGGGGCACAGGTTGAGCGTGGCAGAGACGCGCTGCCAGTCGATCAAGTCGAGTAGAGCTCCATGACGTGGAAGGAAGAACTTCTGAAGCCGTGCGCGGAAGAAGTCGTGCAACGGTGCGGCAGAGGCCGCCAAGTCGCGAAGAGCACGATGAACAGCACGTTGGGGACGGGGGCGGACACCAGGGGGGGCCTCGGCAGCACTGGCAAGCGCTTCACGAGCGCGTGGGAGAAGCGATGCCCACGGCCCAGCAGGGGCGGGGCCACCCAAGGCCAGAGCAAGGTTCTCCACAATAGCAGGGCTCCGCCAGAAGCCAGGATACAGTGCGCCAGAGCCGACCATGTAAAGCGTCCTGGAGTCCGCGAGTGCGCACGTGTGGGTCCGCATGTCGTTCAGCAGCCTCTGGTGCTCGGGGAAGGTGTGGGCGGCCGCCCGCAGCAGGGACGCCGTGTTGAGGTGAGCCCAGCTGAGAACACGCGGGCCACGCCAACGGTCCATCTGCACCCAGGCACTCAGCGGGAAGGTGCCCAGCGCGACCCGAAAGACCTGCGCCAGCACACCCAGCTCGCATGCGAGGACAGCTCGCGGCATCCAAAAGAACTGGCTGACATAAGAGAATGTGCTGACAATACGAGTATTGTAGATGATGGATGAGAGGCTAGCAGGGGTGACACCTCGTCCGACTGCTCGAGCCCGCAGCCGCGCTTTAGCAAGAGGGTCGACCCAAGGCCTCATAGAGTCCACAGAGGGCCCCAACCATATCCCAAGGTACAGGAGCTCCGAGACGATCTTCATGGCGGACCAGTGGGGCACAGCACGAGTGAGTCTCCCAAGAGCTTCCGAAGCGAGTGCGGGGCTAAATGAGGCTGACAAGGGCACAATATGGCACTTCTGAATCTTCAAGACGAGATTCGCCACCAACTCCGCTTCCCTCATCACGAGGGCGACCCAGGCCAAGTCCTCAATGCTCTGCAACGTGCCACCGATGTCGTCGGCGCACGCGCGCACGAGCCCGCGGCCCGTCTCTTCGATCACGCGCACGAGGTGGTACAGAAACGTGGACGATGCAATAGCATAAAGAGAGCCAGAGAGGGCGCACCCCTGGATGATCCCGCTGCGGACCCAGTACAAGTGAACACGGAGCCCCATGGAGACAGCAACACCTTCGATGGCCTCATAAAGGAACCCCACGAACTTCAAGACGGCCTCAGGAAGACGGAGCGCTCCAAGGATAAACAGCACGAGCTCCTGGTTCAGGGAGGGGAAGGCTTGGCCGTAGTCCAGGCTATACAGGATGGGCAAGTCCCGAGAGCCGTGAGGTGTGCACGAGAGCCGGCGACTCGACACGTCCAATTCCAGAACGTTCAGGCCAAAATTCCTCCCAGGGACGAAACCTCTCTGACAGGGCGGGGCAATGCGCTCGAGGACAGGGCGAAGGGCGGCGTTCATGGTTGCCGAGAGGACCTTAACGTCACAATTGCGGAGACCGAGCACTCTCACTTTGTCTGCCCCCCGCGCAACTTGGCCAGCTTGGGCCTCATCCTCAGTCACGTTCTTGGGCAGAAAGACCTGGAGGGTCGTACTTGCCGAGTCAAACAACGCTTGGCCACTCATCACCCACTCGAGGCAGTCCCAGAGGATGGTCGCACCGAAAGGTATGGAGCGCCACGCTGTGTAGGAGAGCCCGTCACAACCTGTGGCGGAGTCGGCAGCACGGGCAAGGGCAGCCCGAAGGGGGCGTGGTGTAGGAGGAGGAAGAACGACATCGTCAGCAGTCGGCAAGTACTTGGCCGCATGCTCGACGGCTCTGTCGCGGCCCCAGGGCTTCCTGGAGAAGACGGGGCCCCAGTAGCCCTTCAGGAGGTCCACGCGCTCGGCAAGATCACATGCGGAGCGCCCACTGTCATCGGTAACTGCCGCCAGGCATACACGTCGATTTAACGGGGACCAGAGGCGAGCACGCCTCTCTAAGGACTTCAGCTGAAGGCGGGCGGAACGCATATCCTGAGGGGAGTCGTTCTTCCTCTGCAACTCGGTACGGGCACACTCGGCAGCTTCCCACTGGAGGCGGTCGGACCACGCATGGAACGATTCAGGATGCAACAGCTCGACCACGGGCCCTTGGACACGGATGAAATCGGAGGCGATGGGGTGGGATTCTAGTAATCTCCAAGCAAGCTTCACATCTTGCCGCCACGCAACTCCGGCCATTGAGCGAGCAAGCTGCAGCAGGGTGGGAGGATGATGGGGGCGCTGTCGGAAGTCATTATCACGGGCTTCACGCGCGGCTTCTTTCATGAGATATTTAAA
>CAUYUJ010020632.1:35000-50000 GCA_963575745.1 Prorocentrum cordatum | reverse complement strand
ACAGCCGAGGCTATCTCGAAAGGCTGCCTGCGAGCACCCGGATGAGGACCCGCCAGGGAGGTACCGACAGAGGCGGTGCACGGCAAGCCCCTTCCTCGACGACGTGGACCCCTCGCTCCTGACACAGCGCGCGAGCCGCTCGCGCGACCTCCGCTCGCGCGGCCGCCCAGAGGTTGCTCGCCTCCACCCCTCGCGCCGATCTCTCGCGCCATGGGCGCCTTGGCGGGAGCATCGAGAACGCAATCTGCATAGGAAACCGACCTCTAAACACCGACGTTTTTTTTCCAGCCCTGCACTGAAACTCGCGCAGGAAAGCGGATCCTGGTGCATAGGGGATGCTGCTGTATACATTTTCGTCATCTCCCCAGGAAGCGGGAAAACAACTATACACCGCACCACCCCGACGTCGCCCCTGACCCTCAAAAAGTCCAGGGATTGAAAAACAGCACGCCGCTGGTAATGTATATGTTCCGGTTTCCGACTATATTCGCGCACCTGCCTTCGCCGTCCAGCTCTAGCATGGCAGACGCAGCGCCTCGTGGATCCAGGGGGGCAGTGCGTCCCAGACGCGCTCGCCCTTCCGCATTTCACCATGGATTTCCCGCAAGCAAGAACCAACGCACTTGCGGAACGAAGCCACCACACTACTCCCATTAAACTTGTCGACGGGTTCGGAGCACTTCTTCGATCCCCCGACTATCGCGCGTGAAACGCAGTGCACAAGCCGGATTTCCGCCTCGGGATGCCACGGCGCACATTGTTTCTCAAGGCCTGGCGATGTCCGAGATCTTCTCCGCTTCGGTCTCGGAGAAGCACAGCCAGAAGTGCAACCTCGCAGTTGCCCCCCAGGGCGCAGCCGCTGGCTGAGCATCCGACATGCTGCGAACGCACGGGGCACTCAGCCAGATCTCGCTGTTTACAAATGACGCGCTACTCGCCGCGCGGGCGAGGGCACGCTCGAGCCCTTCAGCCTTGCGCCTCGCCTCAAACACTTGAGCAGCCCCCCTTCCCCTCTCGATTTTTCTTCACCTGGTGGAGATCATCCTTTCCAACAGGGCGCGTGACTGCAGCGCAGTCTAGCGCGACGCGTTGCTTTTCGCGCCCTTGGACTCCCATATCTTGGAGGTCTGACACCTCAGCTCCCTCCGGCACAACCAGATGCAAATCGAAGATTTTCAGGGGAGCCAAACTTCGGGCCCGCTGCGCCAAGTTTGACCAGCGGGCGCAATTCTGGGCACCATTTTACTGCGTCGTCCCTGTGGCCCGCCCTAGTTGCAGCGAAGTAAGCCTGCATCGCGCGCGCGAGTTCCCCAAATTCCCGCATGGATGACGAAGAGCAGGCCCCCGGGCTCGCTTTCCGTGAACTCCGGCAACCAGGCGAGATAGACCATCAACGTCGGGCCCTCATCCCCCGCGCCCCTCAGGGAACGGGAGCGCCGCGGACCGCGCGACGCCGCCCACTACGGCGCTCGTCTAGTATTTTGTCTAGACCCGTCGCCCCCTCGTGGCGACCCTCATCCTGCTCTGGTTTCTCCTGCGCGAGCCTTTCCGCCTGCGCATCGCCAGCGAGTTCCGCAGTCAGTTGACCATATTGAGCGCGGTCCTTTTCGCCAATCCACTCCAACATCTCGATCAACAGTCCACGCTGGAACTAATCATATTTTGATTTCTCACGGCGTCGAGACTGGCTCGCGCGGGGCGCGGGTTTTCTACGGCCTGGGCATTGCATCGCGCCCGATCAAATTTGCCCAAAGCAATCACTTGCAAATCGTGCCTCTCCGGCCCAGGCGACCTCCTCCAGCCTTGACAGCGTGGCATAGGACATGTTCGCCTCCTTTCTGGGCGCGGCCCCCAGCGCGCGGCGCCAGCGCAGAACGGCCGCGCAGGCCGCGCCCTTCCGCCGGGCGAGCGGCACATCCAACGCTTGTAAGCCGCAAATCTTCAGCCCCCCCACCATGGAACCGCGGCGCGTCTAGGCATCGGCCCCGGACATATCAGCGAACTCCAGGCACTTGTCGGTCACCATGGCGCCGACAGGTGCTAGAGCGGCGCTGAATGCGGCACATACTCCGGCGTCGAACGCGACGGGCGCCTAAATCCCACCGCCGCCCCCTTCGCGCAGGTTCTAATAGTCGTCGCGATCGAAGTCGCCGACCGCAAGATCCCCACCATCACCGCGCCGCAACCGTTTGTTGCTCCATCTCCGTCCGCTATCACATGATGCCCACTGCCGGAGAACTCCCTCTTTGCCTCGGTCGGCGCAACAGACGCCGTTGCCGCCGTTCTCTGCGGCTTCCGCGCCGCGCGGGACCGACGGCGGCGAGGTCCTCCGCGGCTCGCGAGGCCGGCGTCGGGCCCTGGGTCTCTGCCCCCGTCGGGCCTCAACATCGCGCTGCACCCAGTCGCGCTGAATTTCGCGAAGACGACCCCGCGGGAGCCCTCCACGCATCTTCCATGGGCAAGCAGGATCCTCCTTTCATGGATTCACTCTTATGGCATGACCCAAGGTTGCGCGAATCAGCCATGAGATCTCGTCACGCGGCCACGCCAACTTGGACCTCTCTCGCCCGCCACGTCACGCCCGCGTCAACAAGCGCGCCGCCGCTTTGACGATCGTCGCGACGTTGCTTCGTCATCATTTGCTTGAGTCTCGAAGCCATTTGGACCCCACGAACGCCAACAGTATCCAAGGCTTGGGGTTCTCTACCCCATGTTCCATCATATGGGACTCGGGAATGGAAGCCGGCACCCATCGAACCCGAAATGGTCACTGCGGCACAGTGACGCTTCAGCAACCGAGGCAGCAACTCCACGGTCCGCGCCACCTCATGGCCGCCCCCGCTCGCTGCTAATATGGGCCCCTACTCGTCGTCGCAATGCTTCGCTCCATCGAGAAATTTGACGAGACCGCCCCTGTCGGGGCAGCGCCCCGATCATTATCGCGCGCGTCTCGGCGCGCGGCAGCGAGGCCGGGGGGGGTCAAATTTTCCTCGAGCGTCAGACAGATTCCTCATGACGGCGCAAGCAACGCCGCAAGTGGGCTCGGCCATATCGCCCACTGGCGAACCAGAGAGACCCTTCGTCACCCCTGTCTCGGGCGGAAAAGTTCAATTCGCTGGAACCGAGGAAGGGGCCCTCTTGCCATTGCGCGCTGGGTCAAGCGCCTCGCAGACTCTCCGGCCCCCCCAGCCAACAAGGCCTCCGCGCTCTTGTCCGTCACGGGCCAAGGCTCACAGGCCGGGCAATCGCACCTCCTTTCCCTCTCCTCTTCGCGCCGCGTTCCGAGGCGCACCGGGGGTGACTGCGCAGTTCGACTTCGACCGCAATCCCGCGTCGACGATCGCTGGGGACATGGGGGCATCCTCGGAGCTCGCCCATGTTTCGTCGGAATCAGCCCATCGAGCTGACGCCCCCACTTCGGCGGGGGCCCCCTTGTCGCGCGCCGCGATTGCTAGAAGTTCTTCGCGTCGCGAAAAGGCTGCGCTGCAACGCCCTCGCGCCGGCTGGTCGTCGGGCGCGCGTGCCCTTCCGCGTTGAGATCGCCCGGCGCAAACGAATCGAGTCTCCAGCGCGTCGCTTGAGCCCCCCCCGAATGACGGCAGCCATGTGCTCGGCGGGCGCGATGGCGGCGGCGTCGAGCGCCGCCGCCTGCAAACTCTCTTCCTGAACTGCGAACAATTGCAGAAAGTGCCGTCGCGCATCCGTCTCTTTCGAGGTTCCATCTCGAACGGACAAGTCCCCTGGCCTGGAGAAACCAGAGCGGGCCAGGTTCGAACTTCTTAGATTCATGAACGGCCAGCATTCTCTAAGGAGGAAAAAGAACTATGCACATGCACCGGTTCTGGCCAGGCCCATCCTGCGCCCAGGATCAGTGCATACGCCCTCCTGCCTTGGCCAGGACGGCATATGCACCAATCCTGGGTCAAGGATGGGCCTTGCCAGGATCGGTGCATGTGCATAGTTCTCTTCGCCCGATTCTCGTCTGAATGGACACGTAACGATCTCTATTATCGAATTCACCGGCGTCCTGCTGATCATGGCGCACTCCTAGCGCGCCTTCGCTATTCTCGAACGGGTCTGGAGGTCCAGTCGCGGCGACCGACCCGTCGCCCTCGTTTTGACCACTTCCACCGATGATATATGTGAATATCTCACATATGTGCATACATACTGCTACCCCCCACACACACGCACACACCCTCCTCAGCACAAGAGGAAGCCGCAACGCGACACATCTTGGGCAGCTCCTAGACCCCCCGAATTTCTACTTCAAGCGACGCCCTCGCTGCTGTGGCAGTCGCGAAATTCTTAAGAATGCCGCAAAGTTCCTCGGCAGTCAGAGACAAGGAGGTATCGCTCCTCCGTGAGGTCCGCAAGTAAGAAGCCGTCGATGCTTGTAGTGTGGCGATCTGTTTTTTTCCAGGTGCGCCTCGGCCTGAGATCGGCAAGCTCCGTCGCGGTTCGCCAGCCTCTTCCCCGAACTGGGCCACCTCAGCCTACAATGTCGTCACTCGTTCCCCGTGGCCTTTCAAAGGCGAGCACTGCCTCGTCCGTTTCCATGCCACTAGCAACACGCATGTCCAAAGCATCTTGTATTATGGGGGCCCAAATCGTCTTCAACTAAGCATACTTATAAATCGTTCCTTCTTCGAGTGTTCGATTGGCCATGAGCACCAACAGTCCTGACCAACGTGATGCGATGTGCGACAATGTGGCGGAAGCTGAGTTTTTCTTCGTTGCCGGTGAAGAAGGTTGATATCCAACTACCGAAGCCCCAACAGCGCCACTCGAGTTCATCATCGCATCACCAGCCAAGTGGGCAGGCGGGCCCCGACGTCATCCTCTCGGCTCGTTCCCTCTCGGGAGTGTATACTTGCCACTCCTCGGTGTTACTTTTTTTCCCAGAGCTCCGCGCTGACGAGCGCGACGGGCCCCATGAAGACAAATGAACAACACAATACCAAAGCCGCCTATTTTTTGTCCGGCCTTCCACGGCGAACAAAATTGATAGGAGGCGGCACGGGGACGGCGGCAGTGCCTCCGTGACCCACGCACGACGGAGAAATCCCGCTAGCACTGAAAAGTGACGCCCTCAAGCTGCCGCGTTCGTGTCGGAAACAGGCAATGCCTTCTCGCCCCTGCGAGGGAATCAGGTCCGAGCTCATCTGCTCTCATTTGTCTCGAACGAACTGAGCGTTACCTGGAGCTTGCTTCTCCCGCAACGACATCTGGGATATCATCGTCGCCTCTGGGAGCAAGATCAAGCAAAACAAAAAGGCTATCAGTTGTTTCGTGTGTCATTTCCTGTCGACTCTGGCCTATCTCGAAGGACTCAAGCGTGTCACCCTGGCCCAGAGCTAACGGTACCGCGACCTGTCATATCACCCTCTGGGCCGCCAGCTTCTACCACAATAGCTCCGATATACTCGTCCTCGATCACTACGAAAGGATCTGCCTGTAGGTCGATACCATACGCCATGACGTGGGCACCTGATGAGGCAACCACCCGTCACCTAGCGGCAATGCCTCATCCACCGTACAAGTAACCTCCTGAGTTTGCTTAGTGCAGTCGTTGCTGGGCTCTCTTAGAACAGATCGAGTATGTTAGAAATGTCCGGAACATGTCCTGAAGTCAGAGGGAACCCTCCTCCGTGATTCGAGGTCCTCTGAAGCGCGTCATTGGAGTCATGGGGGTCGACATGCCATCCGAACCGACCATCATGCCATGCTAACCGAACTGGCCAGACTGAACCAGCGGAACCGAACTGGCCGAGCCGAACGGGGTAGACGCCCATCTTGAACACCTTGACCGACTTCAACCTTGAACACCTGTGGGGGGGGGGGGGGCGGCGAGCCTGGCGGACCGCTGGAGGGCGGGCCCCTGTGGCGGCCCCCCGGGCGAGGGTAGAGGGCCGCCTCCAGGGCACCTGGGGACTATACTCGGGAGAGGCCAAGGAGGGGGCGTCCAAGGGGGGGGGCGCAAATCATGACCAGGGGCATGTGCGCGGCCCAGGGGGGAGCCAGGGATGCGTTGAAATAAGAAGAGGCGCTGTGAAATCTGGGGAGATATCATGGCCCCCGCCATGAGATCCCCCCCCACCTAGTCATCACCCGCCTCTCTGCCGCCGCCGATATACCGTTACCAACAGTCTGCCAACCGCGCCCCGGGTGCCAGTACCCTCGTCTGCAGACCAGAACCCCGCCGTGCCGGCCTTGGGGGTGCCGGCACCAAGGGGTGCACGTGGGACCTCCCGCTCTGAACCGAACCGAAAGACCCCCGCGGGACCCTCGGAGGGCCCCCGGCGCACCCCCCAATGCCAGCACCCCTCCTCCTCCTCCTTCTCCTCCTCCTCTTCCTCCTCCTCCTCGTCCTCCTCCTCCTCCTCCTCCTTTTCCTCCTCTCTCGCCTCCCCCCACGTCCCCGTCGGGGCCGCCAAACTGGCCCGCCTGGAATCGAAACGAATCGAACTCGGGCTGACCGAGTTCGTCTCTGCATCGATTCGAACGGCCAGAACCAGCCGAACCGAACCAGCCGAACCGACCTGGTCGGAAAAATCAAAACCGAATTGGTCGAATCGAACCGGCGGGACCTAAGCGGCCGAACCGAACTGGTCTGAGACGCGAACCGAACTGGTCGAACCAAACCAGTCTGCGCCGCGAACCGAAGCGGTCGAACCGAACCGGGCGCACATGAACCCGAAGCGAACCGCGGCTGCCATGTGTTGTGCAATATTGGGCCCGCCCCTCTACTTAGGGCCTTTTTCGAGTTTCAGACATTCGTGTGGTGTATCAGAATCACTACATTCACATTGATTGCTCTCATTACGGCTCCTGCAGTGATTGCCAGAGCGCGCAGCGCCAGGATCTCTATCCATCAAAT
This sequence comes from Prorocentrum cordatum, assembly GCA_963575745.1. Taxonomy (NCBI): domain Eukaryota; class Dinophyceae; order Prorocentrales; family Prorocentraceae; genus Prorocentrum; species Prorocentrum cordatum. The sequence goes on along the minus strand of CAUYUJ010020632.1, from coordinate 43,120 downwards.
CTTCGGCTGATGATCAGTGTTTCGTCAGGTAATCGACATTCGATGGCGAATGAGCGCGCTCCTTGCTTTCATCTTTGAGTTCAGTGGATCCTTCTCACGGATGTTGTAAATTGATGGTTCCTCAACGATGTTGTGCGACATTGCATTCATACTCCGTTACGTGAAAGCGAAGGTATGGCTGGTGATGCGCACGCGCAACCAGAGAAACTGGTGCACCTAATCCTGTTAGACGCGGGCGCGTCCAGTCCTTTACCAGTCACTCGAGCCAAATGCGCGGTCCGCGCGCACATGCTCATGCTTTGAATGGGCGCAGGGGGAGCGAAGGTAACGACTCTATCAGTTGCCTCCGAGATGGTCCCAATTGGCCATCCAGGGCTCCCAAGGGACCCCCAAGAGGGCTCCAAGAGGGCCCCAACAGCCCCAAAAGAGCCCCAAGAGGACTCCAAGATCCTCTAACTAATTCCCACGAGGGCTCCAAGAGGCGATTTTGAGAGCGCTGTTCTCGTCCTCGTTATCCTCCTCCTCCCCCTCGTCCTCGTCCAAACCCTTGCCCTCGTCGTGTTCCTTCTCCTTTTCCTCCTCCTCCTCCTCCTCCTCCTCCTACTTCCCTCTCCCCCACGCGGCCCCCAGGGATGGCCCGCAGAGGCCCTCCAAGCCCCCCCACCTTTGTCCCAGTGATCTCTCTCTGTTCACCCTGGTTGCCCGCTTTGCTTCACTATACATGTCTCGTCGTCATTTTCCCCGTCAAATATCATGGGCAAGGCTTCTGAATGGGCTGGTGGGGGTTACGGCAAGTTCGCGTCGTGTCGACCCCGGCGTTGGTTCACAACGCGGGGATCGTTCAAACTTGAACGATCGGCAAATCCGTGAACGCCGGATCGTTCAACGACGGGCCGATTCTGGGCCACGGGCGGCGTTCAACCTTAAACGCACGCGCTGGGGTCACCGCCGGTCGGCACGACGCGAACCTGCCGTACGCGAAGCGTGAAGCATCATCCACGGGGTCGCGGCCCAGGACCCGGCCCGCGAGCAGCCCGCGGATGTGGGCATGCCCCCCGCCCGCGATCGCCTCCGCGGCGGGGTTCAGCGCGGGCCTGCCGCGCACCGCTCTGGAAGGAAAGCCCTCGGCGGCGCCGCCTTTCTCCCGCTGGCGGGCAGGGCCCAGAACGCGCGGCGCGGTCGGGCCGGGCCCTCTGAGGGGCGCGGCGCGGGCTCGCTGCTGCCGGTCGGAGGTGCCGTGCGGTCCGCTGGGCGATGCGCTTCCGGGCCGCCACGGGGCCGGATGCCAGCCGCTGCTCCTGCCTGCCCCCGCCTCCGCCTCCGCCTCCGCCTCCTTCTCCTCCTGCTCCTCCTGCTCCTCCTCCTCCTCCAACCCCTCTTTCTCCTCCTCTTCTTCTTTTTCCTCCTCCTCCTCCTCCTTCTCCTCTTCCTTTCCTTCCTCCTCCTCCTCCTCCTTCTCCCCCTCCTCCTCGGAAAGGGAGGGGGCGGCGGGGGAGGAGAGGGAGCGGGAAGGAGGGAAGCGAGCGGGAGGAGGGCGCTGGAGGGGGAGAAGGATGGCGGGGGCAAAAGAAAGAGGAGGGGGCGGTGGAAAGGGGGGGGCGATGAGGACGACAGAGGGGAGGAGGAGGGCTTTCCTCGAAGGCCCACGATGCAGAACGAAAAACAGTGCCGCCCTTAGGCGGGATCAATGGCGGCAGCCTTCGCTGCCGCCTCCTTCTCGCAAGTGCTTGCCGCCAACGCCTGCATGCCAGGCGTGGCGACGAAGCACGAGCGGGAAGCAGTCAATCTGTACTGGTGCGCAAAGGCAACAAAACACACCTCTTGGACGAGGGGTCCTGGTCCTCGTTATCTATCATTGTACACGCAAGTAGATGTCCACAGTCTTCGGCATCCTTAGAATGACTGAGAGCCGTGGGGGTACCTCGACAACCCACAAGTGACAATTTCTGGTCAATGGAGATGACAAAATATCGCGCGCACCTCCACGCCACCCCAGGATCGATCTCACGCAAGTCGTGCCAGCTCGGATCTCTGATGGCAAGGGTCTGAGCACCAAGCGGGAAGCGTCGAAACTCAGCCTTGGGGTAGCATGAGAGCAAAGCATCAAACATCTTTACAAGTTTGGCAATCTGCTTTACACACACACACACACACACACACACACACACATTTAGGGCCTCTAAAGTGTCCTGGGGGGAGGGGCCAGGGTGCAGAGTAGGAGCATGTTTGGCGAGCCTATCAGCATCAACATTTCCCAACGCAGTGCGACGCTCCAAAATCGGCAACGCTAAAATCACCTCCTCAGACCTGTGGGCAGGAGGCAGGAGTGTAGGACGCTGGTCCTAGGAGGTCCTCGGGGTCCCGTTTGAGGGCAAGCCTACGGAAGCCCGCAACTATCTGCTTCGGGTCGAGCTGCTCTCGGCGGCTGGCATTGCGAAGCCTGGCAGCACCGGCGCAGTCGCTGTGGGGGTGGCACGAGACATCCGTGGTCAAACAAATCAGGGAGGCCATACCTAGGTGTTCAGCAGCCTGGGGGGTCTGGAACACTTTCGGCCATACTGCGCCTAGCATGAGTGCCCTGATGTCAGACTCAGGTCCAGGAGCCACGTAGACTGCCCCGAACGCCGCGCGTTAGAGCACTGTAAACACTGGCTGGGGCGCTGAACCGTCAACAACTGACTCACGCGCTCGAATGAGCTCCAACAAATCCGCCACTTCGACTTCCTGTCCGACCGCGTTCTGCAGAATGGGGTCCTGGTGCCGCGGTTGGGGAAGGGGCAACAGGCTGTGGCAGGATATGTCGGGCCCAGAAAAGGCGCTCAGATGGAGAGGCCGACCTGGCAACATCAATCACATCCTGACTGACGGGCTCCAGGCGGCGCTCTGAAACCTGCTCGTGCCTGCGCGACCACTGCAAGTGGAAGAGGGGGTCTGGTTCTCTGCGCAAGTCATGCAATTCCCCACGCACGTAACCACGCTCGACCAGACGATCCCCCGCCCACCAGGCCCCTGGATAGAAAAACTGTGGACATCCAATACTTGTGCCTGGCCGTGAGCTCCTCGGAACGACAAAACCTTGGCGACAGGGTCGGGGCAGACCCAGTTCTCCGCAAAATCTAATAGGCCCACGGGCATCTTACGTTCCAAACTACTAACTGCTTCGCAACCAGGGCAGGGGAGGCGTGCATAAGGTCCGCAGCGAAATCGCGGTCATCTCGCCGCATCGCAAAATCTACCGCGCGCCGCCTGACCCGATGGCAGGTGAAAAGCATCCGATGGAGAGGGCCTTTAGACTTCCGCCACTGGGTCGACCCCAGCTCAGGTGTGGAACTCGAAACAACTCTCCAAATCCGAATGTGGTCCCTGAACGAGAAGTGGCTCGCGTTGGGCTCCGCGATGCTCTGCCGAGGGCTGTTGGACCACTGGAGGGCTGGCGCTGCAGCTCGCCGCCATGCGGGGCCCCCATGTAGCGCACATTTAGCAGTCAGGCTCGCGCCTCGATGGGCAAGAGACTTGCCCGATAAAAATACTGACCGTGGGGGCGCAAGCTTATGATCCGGCACTCCCAACGCCGCGCTGCCAAAACACGCCGCTGGACGCATGCCAGCAACGAACAGCTGTTGATGCGAGTCCGATCCCTCGGTAGCTTCCCCTTGTAATACTGGGGCAGACGGCCGCGCACTCGCATGTCGCGAAATCGCTGCCGACGTCGAGCTCGAAAGCTTGCAGCAGAGAATTGTTGCCGAGGCGCTAGGTCCACGCCGAGAGGCACCGTCGCATCCGTGGCCGTGGAGGGGCACGTGGGAAAAAGACGCCCCTGCAACTTCGCGGCCAGCTGGCTGGAGGTGGCGTGAGACGCCGCCCTGCCCTCGGCCAAACGCACACCTAGCCGCTCCGCAAAGACCCACTCCAAATCTCGAGCTGCCTGGGCGAGGGCTGGAAGGAGAACCTGGTCGGGGCCATCTGCAGATGCCGTGTCGCCATCCACGCGCGACCCAACGCGCGTGCGAAAACGGCCACATGTCAAACTCGAACATCGCGTAAACCTTAACAAAACATCACTATATACATACAGCGCGACGGCCATTCGGGCGGAAAAAAACACGGCGCCATTCAGCGCCACTCAGCGCCAGTCACGCCAGTCAGCGCCACTCAAAGCTACTCCCGAGAGCTATTCAGCCATCGCCACTCAGTGCCAACTCGCGCCGCTCAGCACCACTCAGCACCACTCAGCGCCACACGACGCCAGTCAACGCTACTCGGTGCCACTCGGCGCCGTCAACGCCACTCGCCGCCACCCAACGGCGTTCAACGCTGCAACGCAAGCAGCAAGTGCAAGAGAAGAAGAAGGACGCAATTGAAAACGAGGCGGAGGAGGATGAGGAAGAGGAGGGGGACGAGGGGGCGGGGGAGGATATGAGGAGGGGAAAAGGGAGGTGAACAGAGAAGGAAAAGGCGAAGGCAGCTGAGGGGGATATCCAGCGCGGGAGCTTTCGCGGCTGGCTGCGAGGAGGAGCGCCAATGGAGCGCCCTCACGCCGCGGCCGACGCCGCGGGCGTCGTGCCGGGGCGCGTTAGACGCGCGCAGAAAAGACGAACCTTCTCCGTGGGATCTGTATTTTGCAACAACAAATGATGTGCTTTTGTTCTTCGATTGTACACGACCCCCTAAGACATAGCGGAAAATAGCGGGGACGGGGCTATAATAAACATAATACTCGGGAGGTGCCGCAAATATTACCACAAGCGCAGATCCCACGGGAAGTTCCTCTGAAAAGCGCAACGAAGTGAAGTGGGCAATCGGAACTTCCATCGCCTTCGTTCTGCGCCTTGTTCTCTCGCGCCTCTGATCCCCCCTCCTCCTCCTCCTCCACCTCCTCCTCCCCCTCCCTTTTCCTCCTCCTCCTCGCCGTCTTCCCGGGGCCTTCGCCTCCCCCCCCGCGATCGCTGCTTGTGGCGCGGAATAAATGGCGACATATCGTTCTACCAGCGAAGAGCCACCGCGCTCGCTAAGGCCCGCGGCGGAGGCCTCATCAGACCCCGCCTTTCTGGGCGCCTGACCCAGCCACAAAACGCGCGGCCAGGGCCGCGGGGAACAAAAAGAACGCACCGAATAGCGCGGCCAAGGCCGCGGGGGGGGGGGGGGGGAACATAAACGACAGATTATGCCTCGCGTCGCGCGTCAGCGCGAGCCGAGCGGGGCGAAAAGGGGCGCTAGATGCGACATGCCCTGGTCGGGCTCATTGGCAGCCCGCGCAAGCATGGCGATCGTCGCCAGGCGCTGGCCCAGCAGAGGGTCGCGATCTGCCATCGTCGGCAGGTTGTCCTTGTTGAAGTGCGCGTAGTTGTAGCGGAGGAACATGACCGTGCTCAGGACACGGAACCAGCGGAGCGACACGCCCCGCGCTGCTGAAGGCATCATGTCCTCGAGGCAAGAGACCACAGGCGCTCCACTGGGACAGTTCCAGATTGGACGGGGACGCCAGCCTTCCGCGCGGCGAGCGCAACGCCCCGCCAGTTCATCAGGCCCTCGACCTTGACACGGCGGCGCGCACCCTGCGGAAGTGGTCGCGCACCTTTTTCGCAATGACGCTGCGCGCGCCCTGGACAACCTCGGCCTGCCGCTGGTCGCGCGCGATGCCGGAGCGCCGCCGCCGCTGTCGGCTGTCGGCGCCCTGGCCGGCACTGGCGCTGCGCGCGCGTCAGCTCGGCCTTGAAGGCCTTGGCGGTGCGATAGTTGCTGCGCGGGGCGGAGCTGTCCAGCTGGGCGCCGCACAGGCAAGCGACTCGGGCCAGCGCGCCCCTGGGCGGCCGCGATCCAACTAAGCGCTTCCGCGTGGCGGCCTTTTCCGCAGCAAGGCTGGGCAAGGGGGAAAGTCCGGGCGCGCCGCGCGTTGACTGGGCCCAGCGCCGCCTCCTGCCAGAACGTCGGGGGGAGCTGGCCCGCGGACTTCTCGAGGATCTCCGCCTCCTGCTCCAGGTCACGCGGCGGGGCCGCGCCGTCGTCCCTCGGCGGGGGGCAAGCGGCCGACAGGCGGGCGATGGCATCCGCATAATCTGCCAGGAAGATCTCGGCGTCGTCGGCGATGCACGGGAGGAGGCGCCTGACCTCGAAGAAGCAATGCGCGGGCTCGCCGGTGACGACCGCGCCCGGCCCTTGCGCGGCCGCCGCAGAACACTCCCGAGCCTTGCCTTTGGGCGTCTCGGGGTGCGCCCGAAAGCGCAGGGATGGAAACTTACTCTGGTAGAGCGACTGCAGTAATTTCCGGTGCTTCTCGCACGCGTCCGTCGAGTGGCTAGCGCGCGCCATTGCCTGCGGCGGCAAACCCGCGCTGGAGCGATTGGCAGCCATCGCGTCGAGCAGATAGCCCATGTCGGCCTTGAGGTCTGGCCAGTCCCCCGTCTTCATCGCGACCGCGGGTTTCAAGAGGGCGCCGTCGATGCCTGTCCACGCGTGGACATTCGTGAAAGGCCGCGCGCGGCGGGGCCGGCGGGGCGCGCCGTCGCCGTCGACTGTCTGCCTCATGCGCGACCGCGGGCGCCACCCTTGACTCGCCCCCTTTGCCTCCCCCACCCCCGCCAATTGGAAAGCAGCGGTCAAGGCTAGCGCCCCCAGTCGTGTCCTGGATGATGGTGGCCAACTTCTCGTTGCCGTCGCCCTTCACCGCGGCGCCAGAATGCACGTGGATATCCTGCTGCACGCGCGCTTACTCTCTGGGCAAGTAGTTCGCGAGCGCAAGGCACATGCACAACCGAAGCTCGCGATTCCCAGGAATCGCCTCGAGGAACCAGAAGCTCCGGGCGCCGCCGACGAGCGCGAGGGCATTATTCGTGTAGAACTCGAACAACAAAGAGCGCCTGACCGCGCGTAGGTTCAGGGCCTCCATGAACTTCTGCAAGACCATCATCAGGAAGGGCCTTGCAAGATAGAAACCGCAGGTTCGAAGGGCGCCGCGGGTCCGCGCAACGGAGCGCCGATGGGCAGGCGTCCATGGCGCCGCCCGGCCCGACCGAGAAAGAAGCTTCGTTATGGTCGCAATGCCACCTCCGCACCTCGAACTGCCGGGGCAAGGGCGCGCCCAAGACATGCAAAAGCTTGGTTTCGGACTCCTGCCGGGGGCGCAACCGGGGCGATCTCCTCCACGTGGAGGCAACGCCCCCCCGCCGACCACGAGTGGCGGGGGGCGTCAGATAGGGCCCTAGCTCCCGCAGCCAGATCGCGAAGCACGTCGGCCGAGGCGTCAGCGGCCGCCGCACCAGCGATCTCCTCCTGCCCCGTCAGGGCGCGGCCAACGCAGAAGTGAAGCCGGCCTCGTCGTAGACCGCTGCCGCGCGAGGTCAGGGCGAAGGCGCTGCCGCCAGCGTCCCCGAGGTCCGCCAGGCGGCGCTGCTGCGCTGAGTAGCGGGAAGCGGTCATGTCGTCGCCGTCGCCCTTGGCCAGGCAGAGAGCACTCGAAACTATGCGAGGCATGGGGGCCCGCCAGACTGGACGAAGAAGCAGTGCCATCGAACGCGCGCGGCCGGCAGCGCTGCCCCGAAGCGCAACCGCGGGCGAGGGGGTGGCGACGCGACGAATGACGGGGTCAAGTGGCAGCGGCATCAAGCAGTCCCGGGCGAGGGTTCCCCGTGGGATCTGCCCCCGGTCTGAAGAAACCCGCGCGGTTCCGACGATTTCCTGGGGCGCCGCCGCGGCAATCATTGCGGCAGGAAGTGGGCGCCGCGCAATCGGAGAGCAAAATGCGGCCAAATATACTGCATTCTCAAACGCGGCGACAGATCCCACGGGGGATTCCTGCACGGCGGCAAACAATACAAGGCGACGCGGTGACGCGCGCCAGAACGGCTCCGTCTGCTGTGTTCTACGCCGCCACGCCCCACGCGGCAGCGGGCATGGAGGTCGTCGCGCCCCCGCGCGCAACTGTAAAATGACGCGCCTGCATTGCAGCGGGCGGGGCCCGAACGACGCAGCAAAATAGCGGCGGGCGGGGCCCTCGCTGCGCAGCGCGCCCTTGCGCGCGCCTGCGCTGATCAGGGCGGCGGGCGTCGAGCCCGGAACGCGACCTGCGATTCCTCGCGCGAATGCCAGCCAGCGCCTCGGCGCCGGCTGCCCGCGCACCAAAC
>CAUYUJ010020632.1:0-30000 GCA_963575745.1 Prorocentrum cordatum | reverse complement strand
CGCGATGTTGCCCGCCAGTAACGCCACCAGAAGGACGCCCCGCGCTGCCATGGGCCGCTGCAGCACGCCGCGCACGGTCCAGGATACTCTGTGGGGCTGATTGTCCGCATACACACCACATCCGACAGGCATGGTTCTGGTTCCTGCCGCAACTCGGGCACCCCCAATGTGGCGTTCGCGCCCCTGGAAATACATCCGCACCATCTGTGCGAGCCCAGCGCTGGCGGGCACGACTGCACACGTGGGAACTTGCTCCAGCAGGAGCTCACCGAAATAATCCGAGCCACAAAGACCCGCAGGAGCGACAGCTGCTCTGAAGACAGCTCCTGCAGAAGCCCAAATATTGGGCCAGAACGGCTGGGACGAGGAGGAGGAGGAGGAGGAGGAAGAAGAGGAGGAGGAGGAGGAGGAGGAGGAGGAGGACAACGAGGAGGGGAATGGAGGAGGGGAAAGGAGAGGGGGAGGGAGGGGCAAGTCGAGGACAGGGGCGGGGGGGCGGCGGGCGGAGGGGCCACCGATGGGAGCAGCAAAGGGCCGAATTCCGGGCGAGAGCGCGCGCCCTCCCTATATAGGCCGAGCGAGGGCAAGCGCACCCCATCCTGTGCGAGAGAGCGCGTGCTTCCACGCGGCCAGCCTCTCTGTGACTCGCCCCTCCTGAGTTCTGGCGGCGCGCACACGAGGGGGCTCCTCTGGGCTTCTTAGTAAGCGTGGGGGGTTACCCGACGACGGGGGTCAACCTCGCCTCGTCGTCGCGCCGCGACGGGGGCCGGAGCACCTTCGGCGCGCGGTGGCTGCCCGCGACGGGGGTCGATGTGATGCTGTCGGCGGGGATGACGCCCCCCCGACGCTTATTTCGGGAGTAGGGAGAGAGGGGCAGGCCTCTTGGAAGGAGGCTGCTCCTGGGAAGGCGCCGGCCCTGCATCTATAGACAAGGCCCGCGCCTGCCAAGGAGCAGGGGTGCTTCGAAGAAGCCTCCCCCGCTCCGCCTGCAGTCAACCAGTACAGAGAGGATGCGCGGTGGCGATGCAAGGACCTCGGAAAGCCATGTTATTAACACTTTTCGAGTGGGGGTGGGCCGGAGGGATGGGGCGAAGGGGCGAGGATGTGAGTGTCGTTTAACCGATCCCCATCCCCACCAGCGCGGGCTGTGTCCCATTGGCCGATTTACCCCCCATGATAGGGGATATAAGCCGTTCCTTTCGGGCTTCGAGGGGTGTATTCCCACCTGGGGTGGTAATTTGGTGGGGGTCTCGAAGGGGATGAGAATGGGGACAGGGTTCGGTTACACGATGCTGAATCCCACCAGTCCTCTGGGCGTCGGTGGTTTAGGGAGTTTCCTCTTCCACCCCTCCTTCTTCCCCTTCGGGGAGGGGTTTACCCCTCCCCCTACCCCCTCCCCGTGGACCTGGACGGAGGGGCCGCGAGGTGTCAGGGCGTCCAAAACGGCCTCGGAGAGAAAGCCAAAATCATTGATTTTACTGTGGCCTCCTGGGGGGGCGAGGCGAATTAATGCTCCGCACTTCTTTGATAGATCTCCTCCAAGATGGCCCCAAGAAGCGCCCAGGAGGCCCCAAGAGGTCCCAGGATGGCCCCAAGATGGCCCCAAGAGGCCCCCAAGAGGCCCCCAGGAGGCCCCCAAGAGACCCCCAAGAGGCCCCAAGAGGCCCCCCAGATGCACCTAAGATGCTCCAAGAGGCCTCGGCGAGAATGCCAAAACGGCCTCTGCGAGGGAGCCAAAATCATTGATTTTACTCTGGTTTTGGCCCCATGTTGGCCTCCTGGGGGGGCAAGTCTAATTAATGCTCCCCTCTTGTTTGATCGATCTCCTTCAAGATGGCCCCAAGAGGCGCCAAGGAGGTCCCAAGAGGTCCCAGGATGGCCCCAAGATGGCCCCAAGAGGCCCCCAAGAGGCCCCCAGGAGGCCCCCAAAAGACCCCCAAGAGGCCCCAAGAGACCCCCCAGAGGCACCCAAGATGCTCCAAGAGGCCTCGGCGAAAATGCCAAAACGGCCTCGGCGAGGAAGCCAAAATCATTGATTTGACTCGGGTTTTGGCCCCATGTTGGCCTCCTGGGGGGGCAAGTCTAATTAATGTTCCCCTCTTGTTTGATCGATCTCCTTCAAGATGGCCCCAAGAAGCGCCAAGGAGGTCCCAAGGTCCCAGGATGGCCCCAAGATGGCCCCAAGAGGCCCCCAAGAGGCCCCCAGGAGGCCCCCTAGAGACCCCCAAGAGGCCCCAAGAGACCCCCCAGAGGCACCCAAGATGCTCCAAGAGGCCTCGGCGAAAATGCCAAAACGGCCTCGGCGAGGAAGCCAAAATCATTGGTGTTACTACGGTTTGGGTCCCATTTTGGCCTCCTTGGGGGGGACGCTGATTAATACTCCCCTCTTGTTTGATCGATCTCCTCCAAGATGGCCCCAAGAAGCGCCCAGGAGGCCCCAAGATGGCCCCAAGATGGCCCCAAGATGGCCCCAAGAGGCCCCCAAGCCGCCCCCAGGAGGCCCCCAAGAGACCCCCAAGAGGCCCCAAGAGACCCCCCAGAGGCACCCAAGATGCTCCAAAAGGCCTCGGCGACAATGCCACATCATTGGTTCCACGAAGGTTTTAGCCACATGTTGGCCTCTTGGGGGGGAGCACTGATTAAGACGAGCGCCTGGGATGACTCCAAGAGCGTCTGGGAGAGCCCAAGATGACCTCCAAGATGGCTCAAGATATCCCAAGATGTCTCATAATGGTTTCCTCTGTGTGCTGCTCACTTCCCTGATCCAGGTAATTCCTCGGGGCATCGTTTCTGGATGGGCTGGTGGGGATTCTTTTTTGGTTCGCGGCTCCAAGGAGAAACCCAGGGAGCGGGCACAACGTCCGGGGCGCGGTACGATGTAAATTGGCCGCAGTGACGTATGCACATGCCAGGGACAAAATGCCCCTCATTGAGACGCAGACAGCGTCAGCGGGTGACCGGCACAGAGGCGCGGTAACCGGCGGTGGAACGGGGCGGAGAAGTCGCACTTGCGGCGCCAAGCTCCAGCCGACCCACAAACGGAGGAGAGGCCAGGACAAGGGGCGAGGCACAGTGCAGAACGAGAATCCGAATGGCCATTGCCAAGCGAAGCCTGCATGCTAGGGCACAGTGCCAGGCAGACCACGGCCACGGAAGGGGGGGAGAAAGAGCGAAAGCGAGCGACAACCACAGGCACACTGCGGTACCATGAGTAACGATGGTGCGGCAAGAGAGGCCTGTCTCATGAAGGCTCACTGAAGCTACAAGGTAGCTGATCCGCGTCGAAGCCATTCAGTAGACGAAACCACTGGTGTGCGTTCACGAGGCTGAGCCACTTTCAGCCGAAGCCAGTGCGTGCACACCGTATCCGACTCTCGCAGTTCGGGGGCAAAACGATGTAAAGTACTGACGGGGGCTGTGCAGACTGCACTGCAAGGAGAACGACCACAAACTGCAGAAGGCCGAACCACTCAAAGCAGGGCCACTCCCAGGACGAGGCCAGACATCGGGTGTCACCGAGTGTATGGCTGACGGCAGCGCCCGACCCACGCTTCCTGCCGGTAGCCAGTGCGTGCGCATCGCTGGTGGGGATTCGCGAAGCGTCAACAATTTTGGAAAGTCGCTCATCTGTACCACGCGAGTTGACTGCACCCACCTCCGCGCGCGGCCGAGAAATGGCATGGGGGAAGCGGGTCACCGGGGGAAACGGGTCCTGGACCCTGGACCTTGGGGCGTTCCCCCAGGACCCCCGCGGAGGGCCCCGGGAAGCCAAAGACTACAAGAAACATCAGGACCCGTTTCCCTCAGGACACGTCCCCCCCACTCGGCTGCGAGCGAGGGGGGGGGAAGTGAGAAGGTGAAGGCCTTCTCAGAAGGCGGCGTGGCTTCTCGGGACTTCGGAGGCATCGGGTCTTCTGAGAGGTCTTCTGCGCCTTCGGGGAAGGCTCAGAAAACCTCTCGGAAGGACGGGGGACTACGGAGCCTTCTGAGAAGGCCCTCCCCGTCTCACTTCCCCCTGGACTCGCCGCCGACCAACGGCGACTGAAGCGAGGCCAGGACCGAGAAGGTCAAACCAAACACATCGCGGACCTCTGCAATCCAGCGGCACTGGAGGATGCATCGGGCGGTGTAGCGGTCCGGAACGCTCTGAGAGCGCTTCAGACTGAAACGGTTTATCCCAGTCCTGGCCCCGTCTTACCTCCCCTGTCTGTTTCGATATCAGATGCAGCCTTGCTCCACGAAGAGCAATCTGCTCTTCGCACGGAGGAAGGGGAGGGCAGGTGCGCCGGCTCAACCTCCCGCCACTCGGCGAGCGTCGTCTTGACGCTTGTATCGCGCACATGTTGGCATGGATCAGGGAACGTGGCCTCCGAAACGTAGCACCAATATCGCCTGATTTGGCGACGGAGCGCGCCGCATCTGCACGGAAGCGGGACCCGTCGCCAATCCACGCGCCTCAATTCCATGCCTGCGCTTCCTTGCTATCTGCCTCGTTGCAACCGAGCGGGCAGATTCCTGCACACTCCAATTTGACGCTGGCACGCTGTTGTACACACACTCACGCATGCGATCTGCAACCGATATGTCGCCTACGCACGGCTCCTGACTGGGGAACCCACAAAGTACCGATACCACTTCTCCCCGGACCACTCCCGGGGTGCGTTCTGACGGGCCCGCCAGGAGTCCTCTAAGGCGACAACGAGGCAAGGGTAGCGGTACCTTTTCCTCCTCTGAGCTCCTGACTGCCTGCAACCGCACTCCACACCTCCCTCGACTACACGCAAGAGTGACCCTGGGTAAGAGTGACAGTTGGTGCGCGGCTTTTGGGGGGCCGCGGGGGGGACCAAACACGATCGCGCAAAACGCTACTGCCGCATCGCGATCGGCGATCGGGGGACCCCGTTGGGCCCGCACCAAAGGTCACTCCGGCGAAAGGTCACTCTTACGTGTTCCCCTTCTCGGGCGACGCCAATCTGCCCCGCTCTCCCGGGCCAGGGGGATGCCAGTGGTACATGTGCACCGCTCACGGGCCCAGGGTCGGTGCAGACGCCCTCCTGGCCAAGCAAGGAGGCGAGCACACACCGGCCCCAGGCCCGACATGGGCCTGTCCAGGATCTGTGCCTGGGTGTGCAGTGGGCGCCCTCCGACCTTCGGCAGGAAGCGAAATCCAAAGAACGAAAAGCGGGGAAACCAAAAGGGACCGATACCGCTAGCTCCCGGACCTCTCCCGGGGTGCGATCTGACCAGAATTTCGAGGCGAATCCAGCGGTGGCGACGAGGTCCTCCGAGGAGGCCCAAAACGGGGAATACGAAGAAAAGGGTCGATGTATGGGTACCTTGTCCTCCTCTGAGAATGTGTGGAGGCCGCCGAAGTGGGACCCGAGCACGCTGGGGTTGGAGAACCGCACCGCGTCGCCGATGCGCCCGCGATGCATCGGCGACGTCGGGGTGGGAACATCGAGTTCTGGGTCGGGCCGCCTCGCCGATACATCAGCGGTGCGGCACGGCCCTCCGACCTCATCTCGGGGACGCGCAAACGTGGACTAACGATCCATGGATTTGGCGCGCGGTCGCCAAATCCATGGATCGGGGGAGGTGCCCTCCCCCATGGAAATCCGCGATTTCCCATGGAAACGGGACCCGTCGCTAATCCACGCCCCCTTGATCCATGTTTGCGATCGCCTGATCATCTACTTTAGCTCGACTTGGGCGGCTTGGAGCGTAAGGGCCGGTCCCCCCGATGTATCGTCGTTGCGAAGCACAAGCCAATGTGCTACACACTGGAATCGTAGACACGACGTCTGCTTTGCTGTAGCCCGCAGTCGTGGCTACGAAATTCTGGCCAGAGAAAAACGGCCAGGGTAAAGAAGCCCCTTGGAGCCTCCCCGAACATCGCAGAGGTTCTCAAATACGCCCCCGCAGAGATGCAGACATGGTCTGGTAGCTGGTTAACAGGACTGTCATCTCTGATTTGGCCAAGCACCGCTTGGACGGCTTGCAAGAGTGCTGACCTTGTCTCTCGGACCCTGGGAGCAGGCGCCTGATTCAACATTCAACTGCGCGGTACACGCTCTAAACGTTGGCTCAGCACGTGACCCTAATCATGATCCTCTTTATTACATGCGTAAGCACTCAAACGCACACTGAGACACGCAACGAGTCCAGGTAGAGAAGGTCATGCAGGCTGTCGCGCAATCAATCGCATTGATCTTCAAATGGAAGCCTGGATCGTGCCCGAGCCTTGTCGGGACGAGAGTCCAGGAGCCCTACAGTACTATATCATTTGCCGAGCATCGCTAGTCTTCCAGCCCAACTCACGGGGGCATTGGGCTCAGCGGCATGGATTCCGCATGGATGGCGCCATCAAGCTCGGAAGTTAGCTGAAGTTACCACGTTTCAGGCGCCTAGTCTACACGCGAGGAGAATTACGTCTCTCTCTATACATAGGAATACGTTGATTGTTGTTGTCTCTATCTCTCTCTCTCGATCTCCCTCTTACACCGTACAGCAGCATGCACCTGCCAAGTCACCAGAAGGGGCACCAAACAACCGACCTCTCAGGCAAATGTGAATGCGCTCGAGCTGCGAAAATCAGCAAGTGTGAAGACTCGGAAACTCACATGAGCAACTTCAACTGTGCCGCGCCCTTCAGATTTGCTGCCGCGAAGCGTAGGCATATGTGCTCTGATTGACGCCCTACTACTGCGCCTGCTCCTATCGTGACCGGCCATCGAAGTGTCAGTACAAGGCAGCTCTGTCGCTTCGAAAAAAACATGGAGGTCCGACTCGGCTTGCAGACGGCTGTCGCTTCTGGCAGCCTGCGAACTAATGCTGGAAAGCTGTACAATACAATAAAAGGGGTCTGGAATGGATCGTGGCGCCCCTCATGGTGTGCAGTTTACCTGTGCTTCGATCTCATGGAGGTTGGTGAGCGTTTCTTCTATTCCACGTTTCGACATTGGGAGGGAGGGGGGGGTCTGGCTCCAGACCTCTGCTTAAGGCGACTGTTTGCAAGAGTACTGCCTCTGGGGGAGACTCCACCCGCTCGAAGCAGGCGCCCAGAAACAGCCAAGATCTACTCCACGAGGGGGGAGGTGCGCGGGCCCGCGCCGATCGGCGAAACAATGCATAAAAAACGAACACCAAAATGGACCGTGGCGCCCCCCATGGTATGCGATTGACCCGTGCTTCGCCCTCGTGGAGGTTGCTGGCGCCTCCAGCCGACAGTGCGGGACGGTCACTGGTAGATCCGCTGGATGGCGGTGAAGCCGCGGCGGCACATGGGACAGGTCTTCACGGGCCTGCCGGCGGTGCCGCAGGCGGCGCTGGGCAGCGCGCTCGGCCGCAGCTCCGCCCCTCTCCCGTGCGTCCTCCCGCCCCCGCGGCGCTGCGCTTCCTCGGCGCACCAGGACTCCTGGGCCCTAAGACTCCAGGTGGGGTCCAGGACTCCTCGGCCCCAGACTCCAGGGGGGGTCCAGGACCCCTGGGCGCCAGACTCCAAGGGGGGGTCCAGGACTCCTGGGCGCCAGGGAGGGGCCCAGGACTCCCGGGCCCCGGAGCCCAGGGGGAGGGTCTTGGGAGCAGGCGGAGGGAGGCCAGCGGGGGGCAGCGCGACCACGCCCGCCTCGCCCAGGGAGGTCGGCAAGCGCGACCCTGCCGCAGGACCGTCCTCGCCCTCTCCTCACGAGCGGACCCAGGCCGCCGGCGCGGAGGCGGCGGAGGAGGGACGGCAAGGCAAGGGACACGACCCGCGTCTGGTGACGGCAGAAGCCCAACTCCAACGACCCCGAAGAGAACCACACGCATCATCAGTGTGAGGGGGCCGAACGGCCAATCACTATCACTGGGCGCGTGGCTGAATGGGAGTTCTGCGGTGCGGATTGTTGTTGTTGTTGGTGGTGTTGTTGGTGGTGGTGTTGTTGTGGTTGCTGCTGATGTTGTCAATGTTGTTGTTGCTGCTACTGCTGCTGTTGGTGGTGGTGCTGTCGTTATTGTTGTTGGTGCTGTTGGTGTTGGTGTTGTTATTGTTGTTGTCATTGTCGTCCCCCCCACGACCCAAACGCGACCCAACCCGCGACCCGCCCGCGACCCGGCCCGAGACCCACCCGCGACCAAGGGCCCGAGACCCGGCCCGTGACGCGCCCGCGCCCCAGACCGCGACCCGGCCCGCGACCCACCCGCGACCCACCGTCGACCCTCCCGCCACTCACCCGCGACCCATCAGCGACACACCCACGTTGCTTTAACGAAAAAAACCGGCGCGTGCGGCGGGCTCGCTACATAATTTGTAAAAGTAAGGCGCTTGCGGCGGGCTTCTTCAGAGCCTCGCAGACTGCAGACGTCCTCGCCGCCCCCTCACTCTTATCCGCAACTGCGGGGTGCAATACAGCAATCAAAAGCGGACTCGCAAAGGCCGCGCCGCGGACAGAGTCCATCCGCGCCACCACCACTGACGCCTCATGCGCAGAAAAAAAGACAATGTGACGGTGCTTACATTGTGACTCCGCAGCGCTACGATAGCGGTTGCCTGCTCGGACTACAAACGTTCACCAATGCGTTGCTGGAGCTGTCCGACAATCCTGGGTTGCACGGCGCTGTTGCAGGCTTGCTTACCGAACCTCCAGATGGTAAGTATCCTGGTCCAGGCTGCACTCGTTCTTTGACCGCTCGCGTTGATCCACGTCGCTCTGGGATCGTGGATGTCTTGTGGATCTTCTCATCGGGCTCAGCTTGCTCATTCTCGTATATTCATGCCCCTCCTCTTGAGCAACCGCTGCGTGAAATTTGTTTTGATCCTTCGTGGCGTTCTCTGTCGTGACGGCGTTCGGGGCAGCGAACAGGTCACGGGAAGCCAATGGAGGCATCAAAGCCGCTCCGTAGAGTTCTAGTCGAGATCGGGCAACGATTTTGTCCTGCGAGGACCGCGTCGAACAACGAACGCATACCCTTGTTGTGAAGACTCTTGATCCGTTTCGCGCCCGACGTACGATGCAATCTGCAGTCGCACGTGCGGCACATGTGTAACGCGTCATTCGATGTGCCACCTGGTAACCTTGGAACCTTAGGCTCCCCTGGACCGTCAAGTTTCGCCACGTGACAAATACTCGAAATGCCAGCGCCACCTGGGCGTCAGCCCAAGCATTCTGGCATAAAACAAAAACCAGTGTGGCACGATCGAGCGGAAACACTTTGCCAATCCTGACCCCAATCAAATATCTGATGTTCCCGCACACGCACACACACACGCACACACACACACACACACGATAACAAGAGAGCTCCAGAAATGCTGGAAAGGGTGGGAGGCCCGACACCCGCGCACGATGTCTTCGTGTTTGTGACAACAAACCCAAGACGGATACGAACTGGACTTGCGCCGATCTTCGGGACGATGCACACACAACGTACAACGTTCAGTGTTATCTCTGCGGGCCCAAGTTTGCCTGTGTGTCCTCAGACCTTGTGCATCTGCGCAATCGAAAGCCAGGGGGTGAGAGCGAAGTGAATCCGACAGGGTTATCGGTGTCGGTTTCGGTTCGTGTCGTGCGGGCGGGCGGGGCGACACTGCGTGAAAACGACGATGTATCGGCGCAGCTAGGACCAAGTCGGAAAACCAACTTCTCTGTGCCTCGGCCGCGCGGTTGCGGTGGGTTGTCCCAAATATTGTTCGCGGACACCCCGTGGATTGTCCCGTGCGTTGTCTCGTGGTCGTCCCGTGGGTTGTCCCGTGCGTTGTCCCGTGCGCTGTCCCGCGGCTGTCCCGTGGATTTGTCCATGCGTTGTCCTGCGTTATCCCGTGGATTGTCCCGTGGGTTGTCCCGTGCGCTGTCCCGTGGGTTGTCCCGTGGGTTGTCCCGTGGGTTGTCCCGTGGGTTGTCACGTGGGTTGTCCTGTGGGTTGTCCCGTGGGTTATTCCGTGGGTTATCCCGTGGACACTTCCGCGGCTGTCCCGTGGGTTGTCCCGTCAAGTGCCACGTGGCTGTCCAATCGATTGTTCCGTGGTGCTCTGGTGGGTTGTCCTGTGGTTCTTCCGTGGGTTGCCTTGCAATTGTCCTGTGGATGCACTGGGAACTACACATCGACATGCAACTACACATACAAGCGATGTGCAAATCGAATGGCGAAACCGATTATAACCAAAAATGCAAGCCGCCATGCGCATCATACTGCGATCGAGTTCAAGTCGACATTCAAATCAAACATGCAAAACAACTTGGAAGTCGAAATCCAAAATATAAATGGTATCGAAAGTGTGATACTAGTGCAACTCGACCTGCAGAACACACCACACATCTGTATTGACTTCGAGATGCAAATCGACCGTCAAATCGGCATGAAAATCAAAAGCGCAAGCTAAGCAAATTCAAGTCGACAAGGCATCGACATGCTAGTAATTATCCAAAACAACATGCATGCTCCTCGACCCCCGGGTCTCCTGATCACCTGAAGGGTGGTCTGTATGTATGCTAATCCAACTTGGTGCACCACCCCCGACTCCTCCACATCCACAACCGCACATTGTGAGTACTACTCTCCTCTCCCCTCATTCTGTGCGGGGGATATTCGGCCCTCTCCGCGAAATGTTTTTTGCACACAGGATTCCAACACCTGTCATGTATCATGCATTGTGGTTGAAATCCGACTGCTCTCGGTGTTTCAAAATGGTATTCCCGCTGCAGCGTGGGCCTCAATTTCGGATCGACGCTGCGCTCCCGTCGTCCAGATTGGCGCTCTCGCCCAAGCGCGGGCCACTTTTGTGGATCAGAATTATTGTCCATCTTTGTCGCCCCCAGTTTTCCCCTCCACCGCCTTCCCCTGATCCTCCTGCTCCTTCCACTCCTTCCACTCGAATTCCTGCTGCTGCTGTTCGTCCTCGTCCTACTCCTTCCTCATCCTGTTGCTCCTCCTGCTCCTCCTGCTCCCCCTGCTCATCCTCCCGCTCATCCGCCACGTCCTACTCCCCCCCTCCAGAGTACGCTGCTCCCATTTTCCGATTACGCATAACACGATGTAGTTTTGTCTGAAATTCCAGGTCGGCTATGACACGCGTCAACGAATAGAGAAAACATCAGCGCAATGGGAAAGGATGGAAGGGAGGGATAAGACGTCAGATATGGCGCGAGCGCGCTCAACTTGTCCGCCTCTCCTTCTTCTCCTCCACCTTCTGGTCCTCATCCTTCTCCCCTTTCCTCCTGCATCCTCGCTACTCCTCCGCATCCTCCTCCTGCCCCTGCTCATGTGCCCGCTGCTGGCAATATGTCTCCTCCTCCTCCTCCTCCTCCTCCTCCTCCTCCTCCTCCTCCTCCTCCTCCCCCTGCTCCTTTCTCTGCGGCCTCCTCATTCCTCCCCCAGCTCCTGCTCCTGCCACGGCTCCTGTCTGCACCTGGCTCATGCCCCCCGCAAGAGTCCCCGAGAACTACCCCTGGTGGCCGAGGGACCCCCCGCCGTGACGGGGCCCATGAAGAAAGAACCTGGAGGGAGGGTTCATTGCGATCTCGATGATGAGTCTTGGATTTGCACTGGGCCTCCTCTTTTGGTGACCCAAAAGGGGGTCCAGTTGAAAGGGGGTGGTGCAATAGATTTCGGGCAACTGTATTGCAAATGTATTGCGCCGGAGAATTGCATTGCACTGTATTGCAAGTAATGTATTGCACGTGAAACTCCAGCAGTACATTTGCGCCCCGGAATGTACTGCACGCCCCGAATGTACTGTAACCCCATAAATCTATTGCACCAAATCTATTGCACTACCCCCTTGTCGCTGGACCCCCTTCTGGGTCAACCCGATCCTCCTCCTCCTCCTCCTCCTCCTCCTCCTCCTCCTCCTCCTCCTCCTCCTCCTCCTCCCTTATCGCTACTCCTCCCCCTCTCCCCCGCGCGCTACAGAGCCGTCCCGTGGGACAGAGGATCGGGGCGCGGCTGCCCGGGGGGTGGGCCCCGGCCCCTCAAGGCGCTGAAGTCCGGGGTACAGGGGGGGGGGGGGCGCCGCCGCGCGCTGCAACGTCGGCGGCGGGCGCCGAGGGCGGGACGCGCATCCGTGACCAGGCCTAGGCGACCCCTCCTCCTCCTCCTCCTCCTCCTCCTCCCTCCTCCTCCTCCTCCTCCTCCTCCTCCCTCCTCCTCCTCCATCTCCATCTCCTCCTCCTCCTCCTCCTCCTCCTCCTCCTCCTCCTCCTCCTCGCCTCCCTCCTCCTCCTCCTCCTCCTCCTCCTCCTCTCCTCCTCCTCCTCCCTCCTCCTCCTCCATCTCCTCCTCCCCTCCCCCACCTCCTCCTCCTCCTCCTCCTCCTCCTCCCTCCTCCTCCTCCTCCTCCTCCTCCTCCTCCTCCTCCCCTCCTCCTCCTCCTCCTCCTCCTCCACCTCCTCCTCCTCCTCTCCTCCTCCATCTCCTCCTCCTCTCCTCCTCCCCTCCTCCTCCTCTTCCATCTCCCCCTCCCCCTCCCCCTCCTCCATCCTCCTCCTCCTGCCCCCGAGCTAAACCTAAACGGTCGATGTGTTTCGTTGTCGTTATGCTTTTAGCGTTTCCTCGTTATCCCTTCGCTTCGCCGCTTCGCCTCGAATGCAAAGCATAACGAAACACTAAACGGCCCACGGGATGGCCAAAGCAACGTTTAGGTCCAGCCCTGTCCGTGACTGGGCCCCCGCAAACGAGGACTCTTAGAATGACTACCTGCCAGACCACCCCAACCCAACCCGAAGACCCGAATTTCGGGTGGGGGGGGGTACGGGCTTCTTATGTGTCTTTGCAATGTCCCCCGCCCCCGCCCCCGCTGGAAATAGAGCGCAAATCGGGGCCTTCGGGTTGGGTTGGGGCGGCTTGGTGAGCGGTGAGAAAAGCCAGGGCCATGGTGCGCCCGAGAAGACCGCAGCCGTGGGTCGAAATCTGCTCCACGGCTCGTGCTCTGCAGATGGAATGTTCAGGGTCCTGTTCAGTGATGCTCTGGTCTAGGTTAGGAGGCAACTACTGGAAGGTCTTCGTCGGAAGGATTGAGGAGGATTCCGCCCCAATGGTGGGCTGTTACGCCGGGGCCTCGAATTAAGCGGGATCAAGCCGGATTAAGCGTAACTAAGCGGGATTAGGCCGGATGAAGCGGGATCCGCCGGCCCCCTTGTGGGGCCACCAGGCTGCGAGGCGCGTGATTCGCAGTTTCCTGTACCAGTTGTAGTTTGTAGTTTCCAGTGTTACAGTGTTACAGTTCTGCTTCTTGCTGGTTACTGTAACTAGTTGACTGATTGCTGGCTACTGTAACTAATTGATTGACCGCGCGAGGAGGGGGAGGCCCAAACGGAATTTTTAGCGTCCCCTGGGCGCGTTGTCTGAATTGCTGGGGGGGCTCGAAATCGACACCCCTCACGCAGATCCGCGGGGTCAGGGTCCAAAAACACAGGGGATTTGCCACATTTCTGAAATTCGGTGCCACCCCTCACGCAGATCCGCGGGGTCAGGGTCCAAAAACACAGGGATTTGCCACATTTCTGAAATTCGGTGCCACCCCTCACGCAGATCCGCGGGGTCAGGGTCCAAAAACACAGGGATTTGCCACATTTCTGAAATTCGGTGCCACCCCTCACGCAGATCCGCGGGGTCAGGGTCCAAAAACACAGGGGATTTGCCACATTTCTGAAATTCGGTGCCACCCCTCACGCAGATCCGCGGGGTCAGGGTCCAAAAACACATGGGATTTGCCACATTTCTGAAATTCGGTGCCACCCCTCACGCAGATCCGCGGGGTCAGGGTCCAAAAACACAGGGGATTTGCCACATTTCTGAAATTCGGTGCCACCCCTCACGCAGATCCGCGGGGTCAGGGTCCAAAAACACAGGGATTTGCCACATTTCTGAAATTCGGTGCCACCCCTCACGCAGATCCGCGGGGTCAGGGTCCAAAAACACAAGGGATTTGCCACATTTCTGAAATTCGGTGCCACCCCTCACGCAGATCCGCGGGGTCAGGGTCCAAAAACACAGGGGATTTGCCACATTTCTGAAATTCGGTGCCACCCCTCACGCAGATCCGCGGGGTCAGGGTCCAAAACCACAGGGGATTTGCCACATTTCTGAAATTCGGTGCCACCCTTCACGCACATCCATCGCAAGGCGTGGTAACCCAAACTGCGAGAACTCCCTCGGCCCTTTAATCGCAAGGTGTGGTAACCAAGCCCGTAAACCATACACGTCTTACCAATCGCCAGGTGTGGTAACCCCTCTTGTGATCAGTTGGTTTTGCTGATTGCGAATCGGCTTCGCATGAAGTTTCGATACTGCTTCACGACAGCGCCAAGACCTCATGACTTAGCTCTTCCATGGCCCATTCTCCGAGAGAGGGGGCCGGCGGCAGGGGGCGAAGCCCTTACGGATTAAGCTGGAGTAAGCAGGATTTCGGGCCAGGGCAAAATCAAAAGTTGACCTCCCAGATGTTGCATCCGAGTCCAGGGGACCCTGACTCTATCCACGGCCTCGCGGGCGGGGCACCCGGGCCGCGACCCCGTGGACACGGGGCGTTTTGCCGCGGGCGCCCCGCGCAGAACGCATCCATGCGACAGCGTATCCACGGGATCGCGCCCTGGAATCCGCACCTCGAGGGCGTGGATCGGAGGTGTGTGAGCGAGATCGCAGTGAAGTGGAGAGCCCCCCACCAGGAAATCGGCTTCGGTTTCGCGTCCGTGTCGTGCGCGCGAGCAAGGCGAAGCTGCGAATGAACCCTCCGCTGACTAGGGCACCGCTGGGCCAAAAGGGCGCCCCCCCCCCCCCGGTTGGCCGGCGATGGCCGGGCGTGTCCCGCCGTGGTGTCCCGCCGTGGTGTCCCGTCGGTGTCCCGACGGTGTCCCGTAGTGAAATCGATAGTGAGATTGATTGTGAGACCGACAGCGAGGTCGATCGCGAGATCGATAGTGAGATCGATCGTAAGATGGATCGTAGTAATCGATCGTAAGATGGGCGAGATCGATCGTGGGATCGATAGCGAGATCGATTGTAAGATCGACAGTGAGATGGATAGTGAGATCGATGGTGAGATCGATTGAGTGAGACGTTTGTTCCTCCCCCCCGAGCCTCCTTATCACTCGAAGGGTGGTCGTATATGTACGGGTACATTCGCCGCTCGTGGGGGAGGAGGGGGAGGAGGGTAAGGGTCAATCTTCCTATCTCCATGCAGCTGGTGAACCGCAGACGCACTGAAAAGAGGAGGCGAGGCCGCCACCCGAGCCGAAACCGGAACCAACGATTGGAACCGACCGAGTGCCGGGGGGAGCTTGGGAGAAGGGGGGGAGGAGGGATGGGGGGCAGAGGAGGGGGGGGGCAGGCGGTGGGACAGGGGGACGGACGGGACGGCGGCAGGAGGAGAGTGGAGGGGGGGGGGGGGAAAGCGGGGAGGAGGGAGGGGCAAAAACAAGGGGCAAACAGGGCCCAGGGAAGCCCAGATAAATAGGCACACAAGTCGCAGGATTCCCCGGATTGCTTCACGTTGCATGGGTTCTCGTCTTCCCCTCCATCTCCCATGATTTCCTTCGTGCTCCTGGAAATCGACGTTTATGTATGTCTACGTATGATATTTGTTCACCCCGCAGGGTGGTGGGGTGGGGGTGGGGGGCAGGGTGGGAAAACGCCGACGCGATAGAAAACTCGTCTTCCCCTCCATCTCCCATGATTTCCTGTGTGCTCCTGGAGATCAACGTTTGTGTATGTCTGCGTCTACCATTTGTTCCCTCCCTGCAGAGAGGAGGGGGGGGCAGGGCAGGGCGGGAAAACGGCGACGCGATAGAAAACTCCATCTGCCCCTCCATCTCCCATGACTTCCTGCGTGCTCCTGGACATCGACGTTTGTGTATGTCTGCGTCTACCATGTGTTCCCCCTGCAGGGAGGGGGGGGGGGGGGGGGGCAGGACGGGAAAACGGCGACGCGACACGAAACTCCATCTCTCCCTCCATCTCCCATGATATCCTGCGTGCTCCTGGAAATCGACGTTTGTGCATGTCTGCGTCTCCTCCTCCTCTTCCTCCTCCTCCTCCTCCTCCTCCTCCTCCATCTCCTCCTCCTCCTCCTCCCCTGCAGGGGAAGGGGCAGGACAGGAGACTCGGCGGGGCCAGCCCCCGAGGCCGCGTGACCTCAGCAGCAGCCCAAAAAGGGGGTTGGGCAGCGGGCAGAGAGAGCTTCGGCGGGCAGAGAGCAGCAGGGCAACCACGTGCTCCTCCTCCTCCTCTTCCTCCTACTCCTCCGCCTCCTCCTCCTCCTCCTCTTCCTCCTCCTCCTTCTTCTTCCTAGTCCTCCTCCTTCTCCTCCTCCTCCCCCTTTTCCTCTTCCTCCTCATCCTCCTCCTCCTCCTCCTCCCTGATTCTCTTCCTCCTCCTCCTCCTCCTCTTCCTCCTCCTCCTCCTCCTCCTCCTCCTCCTCGTCCTCCTCCTCCTCCTCCTCCTCAAGGAGAGATGTCGCCCCCCATTCCAGACCTCGTGGGGTTTGGGGGGCCCAGCCCTGAGATTTGCGATGGGGAGGCGTCCATCCTCGCTGGGAAGGCGTCTGATTAGCCCCCTTGCCGTGTATCCCAGGGTCTCCCCCTTTACCTGAGCGGCCAAACTTTTGGGGCGGAACTCTGGGATTGGGGGTGAAAAATCGCCTGCGAATAAAACCCTGCCCCTGCAAGCCAGATTTCTGCAGGACAGGCCAGGGCCCGGAATCCGAAGGACGTCTGCGCAGCCAGGAGAACCCCAACGGGGAGTCCGACACCCCGGTGGCGATGGGGCCTGCAAGGGCAGGAGAGCCCAGAATCGAGTCGATGAGTCGGATCGGCGATCAAAATGAACCAGGATCGGCGGAAATCGGCAAGCTAATAAAACCTCCATTGAGACATCGAAGCCCAAACCGGAATCCAAAATCGAATCGAATCAGAATCGGAATCGATCGAAATCGAATCGACTCGAGCTGGGGGCGTCGAAACAAGCCCTGCAAGGGGGGTGAAAGGTCCGCAAGCGGTCGCAACAAGAGGCAGGAAGAACCGCAAGGCCTGGCGGCGCCCCCAGCGGCCGCCTCCGCGCGGAACGCGTCGGCACAGGAGCCTGCGCCCGCGAGGCACGGGTGCGGCGGCGATCTCGTCAGGCATCGCTGCAGAGCTGCGCTGGACGTCGATCGCCCCGGTGAGGACGCTTCGAGCATACGCGCGGCACCGAACAGCAGATGCTCTAGGCATGAACGCCAGGCGAGTGGAATCGAACTGCCACGGAAGAAGGTGCAACGACATCGAACTCATGCACGTATACGCAGCTGCGCTCTTCACACGTGCAGGGGTGGGGGCAACTATTGACACATACTGGTTGCGCGGCCACGTGCATGGGCGTGTGAAGGCGAACGAGGAACTGGGTGTCCCTTCGGGAACTTGCAGGGCTACATGGGCGTGGTTGGAACTCTTTGAGACGAGTCGGAGCATCATCGGTACATGTGCAGGCTCGCCATATTTCCTCACTTGACGTCGTTGGGGCGGAACTCCTTGATAACGAATCGGGACGCCATCGGGGCAGATCCGCGCATCTGTTGGGTGGGGCTGAACTCATTGAGAACCACTTTGGGCACGATCGAAACAGGCCCGTTCAACTTGTGAGCCAGAATTGTTTCGGACGGGGCCGGAACAAATTGACAACCACTTGGGGCAATTGTGGAACGCCGAAGAAAGTAGACATATTACACCAACAGCGACAGAACACACTAGCAACTTTATCGACAACAAGACGTGACAGTGTGCATCTCCTCCTGTCAACCGTATCTGGCTGGGCAGATGTCCAAAGTATTCGTTTTCGTAATGTCTAAAAACTGTTAAAAACAATCACTGTGGGGAGATAATTGAAAAATGGTCTTCCCCAGCGCTGTAGTGCGCCTATAGAAAACAAAAGGGGGGCGGGGCAAACTGGATCGCTGGAGACGTCCCCGCGACCGCCCTGGCGCCCTGCGTGCAGAGGCAGGTTTCTGCGCACCCCCTCTTGGCGTCAGGCCACGCATGCCACGCCGTGCGACCCCAACGTGGATAAAGACTGCGCTCAGGGACCACTCCCTGCGCACCGCGCACCCTGTCTGGGTTGCGAAGCGGCACTGAATACGCAAATGCGGCACGCCGCTGGTAGATGTTCTACAACGAGGGCGATGTTTAACTCCAAAAACAGTTGGCGAAAACCCAATGTAAAGATTCAATCGCTGATCGGAAAACGGAGACATCCCCATGTGGATATACGGCACTGAATGTAACAATGCCTCGCGCCAACGCGCGCGCGGCGGCATGCCGCTGATCGGTTTCTATACAACGGGAGCCATGTTGAACTCCAAAACCAAATGGCGCACACCCATTGTAAAAAATCAGTCTCTGGTCGGAAAACGGTGACATCCTCATGTGGATATGCGGCACCGACTACACACATGCCAATCGCCAACGCGCGCGCGCGCGGCGCGCGCGCGGCGCGCGCGCGCACGCCGCTGATTGGTTTGATTCAGCGGGGGCCATGTTGAACTCCAAAATCCAATGGCGAAAACCCAATGACAAAATTCATTCTCTGATCGGAAGACGGGAACACCCCCATGTGGACATGCGGCATTGAACGCCCAAATGCCAATCGCCAACGCGCGCGCTCGCGCGCGCGCGGCGGCGGCATACTGCTGATAGATTGTATACCACAGGAGCGAGGTTGAACTCCAAAACCCAATGGCGAAAACCCAATGTAAGGATTCATTCTCTGATCGGAGGACGGGGACATCCCCATCGGCATTCTCCCTGGTGCCGAGGTGTATACAAGTGGCACCGATCGGCATCCATGGATTTTTTCCAAGGGACAGCTAAACAAATAATTATTCGGATGCGAATCAATGGCAGTCGGGGTCCGGGGGGGGGGGGGGGGGGGGGGGGGGAGGGGGGGTCATCATTTTTTAAAAGCGTTTTAGACATTGTGTCTTCTGGTTCACTTGTCCACCCTACCCGTGAAATCGCACCGCGCGGTGCTGCGTCGTGCACGTTATTGGCCCGACCCGTTCTGGAAAAAAAAAAAAAAAAAAAAAAAAAAAAATGCGGTGGGCATGGTTGGGTCTGCGCCAGAATCCCTGACAATAAGCACACGCGTGCCACATGCGTAAAAAAAGCTCGGATCGGAAGACGGGAACATCTCCATGTGGATATGCGACACTGAATGCACACATGCCAATCGCCAACGCGCGCGCGGCGGCGGCATGCCGCTGATAGGTTTTATACAATGGGGGCGGCGTTTATCTCCAACATCCAATGGCGAACACCCAATGAAAACATTCATTCTCGGATCGGAAGACGGGACTATCCCCATGTGGATATACAGCACTGGGTGCAAACATGTCGCGCGCGCGGCGGCGGCATGCCGTTGATAGATATTACGCAACAAGACGAAATGTCGCGCGCGCGCGGCGGCGGCATGCCGCTGACAGATTTTTGCGCAACGGGAGCCATGTTGAACTCCAAAATCCAATGGCGAAAACCCAATGTAAAGATTCAGTCTCTGACTGGAAAACGGGAGCATCCCAATGTGGATATATGGCACTGAATGCAAAAATGCCAAGCGCCAGCGAGCGCGGCGGCGGCATGCCGCCGGTAGATTTGATATACAACGGGAGTGATGCTGCGCTCCAAAAACAAATGGCGTAAATCCAATGTGAAAATTCATTCTCGGATCGGAAAACGGGAGCATCCCCATGTGGATATGCAACGCGGAATGCAGCAATGCCAGTCGCCAACGCGCGCGCTGCGGCGGCATGCCGCTGATCGATTTGATACAACGGGGGCGAGGTTGCACCCCAATCCACGATGGCGAAAACCGAATGTAAAGATTCATTCTCTGATTGGAAGACGGGAACATCCCCATGTGGATATGCGACACTGAATGCGCAAATCCCAATCGCCAACGCGCGCGCGCGCGCGCGCGCGCGCGCGCGCGCGGCGGCGGCATGCCGCTGATTGGTTTTATTCAACGGGGGCCATGTTGAACTCCAAAACCCAATGGCGAAAACCCAATGACAAAACTCATTCTCGGATCGGAAAACGGGAACATCCCCATGTGGATATGCGACGCTGACTGCACACATGCCAATCGCCAACGCGCGCGCGGCGGCGGCGTGCCGCTGATTGGTTGAATTCAAGGGGGGCGAGGTTGAACTCCAAAATCCAATGGCGAAAACCCAATGTAAACATTCATTCTCTGATCGGAAGACGGAGACATCCCCATGTGGATATACGACGCTGACTGCACAAATGCCAATCGCCAACGAGCGCGCGGCGGCGGCATGCCGCTGATCGATCTCTATACAACGGGAGCCATGTTGAACTCCCAAACCCAATGGCGAAAACCCATTGTAAAAAATCAATCTCTGGTCGGAAAACGGTGACATCCTCATGTGGATATGCGACACCGACTACGCACATGCCACGCGCGCGCGCGCGCGCGCGCGCGGCGGCGGCATGCCGCTGATTGGTTTTATTCAGCGGGGGCCATGTTGAACTCCAAAATCCAATGGCAAAAACCCAATGACAAAATTCATTCTCTGATCGGAAGACGGGAACACCCCCATGTGGACATGCGGCATTGAACGCCCAAATGCCAATCGCCAACGCGCGCGCTCGCGCGCGCGCGCGGCGGCGGCATACTGCTGATAGATTGTATACCACAGGAGCGAGGTTGAACTCCAAAACCCAATGGCGAAAACCCAATGTAACCATTCATTCTCTGATCGGAGGACGGGAACATCCCCATCGGCATTCTCCCTGGTGCCGAGGTGTATACAAGTGGCACCGATCGGCATCCATGGATTTGTTCCAAGGGACAGATAAACAAATAATTATTCGGATGCGAATCAATGGCAGTCGGGATCCGGGGGGGGGGAAGGGGGGGTCATCATTTTTTAAAGCGTTTTAGACATTGTGTCTTCTGGGTCACTTGTCCACCCTACCCGTGAAATCGCACCGCGCGGTGCTGCGTCGCGCACGTTATTGGCCCGACCCGTTCTGGAAAAAAAAAAATGCGGTGGACATGGTTGGATCTGCGCCAGAATCCCTGACAAATAAGCACATGCGTGCCACATGTTCGCGCTCGCGCGCTCAAGGCAACATCATTCGAGCATCAGTTGCGCTCTATGCGTATCAACATCGAGGTTTCGGTGGACAAATGAAGGGACAGCGGTTGTTCAAACACGCTTGCAAGCGTGATCACCAAACAGTGAGTTCCTGCACCCTGGATGAGTAAACTATATGAACGCTATGTTGTGCAAGCTGTGCACGCTACGAGAAGCGCGGCGCAATCTATGTGCGATGCAAGCAACGCGGTGTAAGCAATGTGGTGCAATCTATGTGCGATGCAAGCAACGCGGTGTAAGCAATGTGGTGCAGGCTATGTGCGGTGCAAGCTACGTGTGATGAAATTTGCGTGGCGCAAACCACGTGGTGAAAATCATATTGTGAAACATACACGGCCCCGTGCCCCGATGCACGAAGTGGAGTTACCCCCGGGCTCTTATGGGTTCCCTGTTCTCTGTACTCAGGACTGGGGGAGTCTAGCATTCTAATAAGGGACAGGGCCCCCAATCCTCAAATATCTTGGGCGTTTTTGCGCGTTCCCGGGCTGTCCCGCGTGACTTCGGGCCTAGAGGGCCCCGGAAAGCGCCCAAGAGAGTCCAAGAGGCCTCCCAATACAGCCCAAGAGCGCTCCAAGAGGCCCAAGATGGCCCCAAGACGGCCCAAGAGGCCCCAAAGAAGCTCCAAGAGCGCTCCGAGAGAACCCCCAAGGGAACCCCCAAGAGGGCCCAAGCACAACAACATTGATGTTCCTTGTGCTGTTCTATGGTTTTCGCGTTCTCGCGTATTCGGGCTTCCGACGCTCCAACATGGCCACAGAGGCCCCCAAGACCGCCTCAAGACGGCCCAAGAGATCACCAAGAGGGCCCCAAGACAATCCAAAAGGGCCCCGAAACGGCCGAAGAGGCGCCCAAGATCGCCCAAGAGGGCCCAAAGACGGCCCCAAAAGGAACCCAAAAATGGGGAACACGAACCGATAAGTCGAGACTTTCGCCCCAAGAGGCCCCCAGGAGGCACCAAGGGGCCCCCAAGAGGCCCCTAAAAGCCCGACGAGGCCCCCAAGAGACCAAAGAAGGCAACCGTGAGGCCTCGCACGACATCCGAACGAACATCCAAGAGACCTCCAAACCACAACCCAACCATGGTGGCGGGATGGGCCGAAGGCCAATAGATCCGCCGCCCTCTGTCGATTCATCGCAGGGGTGCCTGGCGTGCTAGATCCTCTCGGTTTTGGTTGTGGTTCTTTTTCATCAAAAAAAAAAAAAACTCCCCCTGGGGCTTCGGCCCGTTCCGCCAGCCACCCGACATGTTGCTCAATCCCAGAAAAATCCCCCAAGACGGCTCAAGATTGCATCCAACGCAAGAGGTCTCCAAGAGGTCCTCCAGGAGGGTCCGAAGGAGGCCAAAATCATTGATGTTCCTTAGGTTTTGGAGGGTTTGGGCATTTTCGCCTTTTCGGCCTTCCGACGGCCCAAGAGGCCCCCAAGATCGCCCAAAAGGCTTCCAAGATGGCCCCACGACAGCCCGCCAGCAGCTCCCGCGGCACCGAATGCGGGAGCCCCTGCGGCAGCGCCACCTGTGGCAGGCCCAACGGCGGCAGCCACGATGGCGCGTCCAGCGGTGTTGAGCGCAATGCCTAGCCCTGGCCAGAGCCCGAGCGCCGGGCGCGTCGAAGCCGACGCAGCCGCGTCGGGCAGATCTCGGAACCGATACACCTGGTCTCCGCCCGTCTGGGCTGCCAGACCGCCAGCGGCACCGCCTGCCAAGATGGCGAGCGAACTCCCTGATGTCCGCCCCGTTCTGGACGATGACCTCGACGTACGCGTGCCCGTGTGGTGTCAGGATGCCCGTGCCGAATGGGGCCGCCGCCTGCACGGCGACGATTAAGCGCTCGTGCCAGATCCGAGCGCCCGCCACGCGGTAGAGTACCAGCACGAAGTCGCCCTCATCGAGCCCTGCGAGCGCGAGTGGGTGACATGCGGCCGCTGCGCCCGCAGCGGACATCACTGCGCGGCCGCGCGCGCCCGCACCAGGGCCGCCTGAGTTCTAGCCTCAGCCTCGAGACCCAGGGCCAGCGAGCCCCCCTTGCCGCGCTCGCGGGCTGCTAGGCCCCGAGCCGTGGCAGCGCCGAGTGCCAGCCCACTCCCGAGCGCCAGGAGCACGGCCGAGAGCGGCAGCTTGCGGCGGGCAATCCAGGCGTGCCGCCTCCAGCTCCCTGCCGCACACCAGCGAGGGCGTGCAGGTGCAGGATGGGCACTCCACGCGCGAGGCCCAAACCAGCGCGGCCTGCGCAACCCCCTGGACGGCCTCGCCCGCTAGCCAAGCGGCGAAGGCCATCGAAATGCCGGGCCTTTGCACTTGAGCCCGCATGCAAACGGAAGATGGCATTACAGGTGCGGCACTCTCTCACCCAAGGCTCTGCTTCACGATTAAAAAACTGGACAGTTGTATATGTGTATATTTACATACACATGGATACATCGATCGAACTATAAACTACACATCGATCGATCTATATATCTAATTCTAAACGTCGACACACATATATATGTTTATGTATATATATATATATATATTATGTATATATATGTATGTATGTCGATCTATATAAATATATACATACATGAGTATCGATATACATACATACATGCATGCATATACACACATAGATATATCGATATATCTTTCTATCTGTACAATGCTCCTCGCTGGGTGGGCCCTTGGCTTCACCGACCGCGCCCCCGCGGCCCCGAAGGGGAGGGAGCCGCACACGGCCAGGTGCCCGTCGCCAGTGTCCGAGTGCATGAAGGCGTGCGTGCGCCGCCGCTCCTGGCCGGGCGGGGCGCGCAGGCCGGCTGCGCGCAGGGGTTGCTCCAGCCGAGCAGGGGGGGGAGGGAGGGGCAACGCCAGTGAGGGGACCTGGCATGGGGGTGGGGGGCAAATCGACTTGGAATCGGCGATACCTCGCAAATAGGTCGGCGCGCGCCGCCGCTCCTGACCGGGCAGGGCGCGCAGGTCGGCTGCGCGCAAGGGTGGCCCCAGCCGAGCAGGGGGGTGGGGTGAGGGGCAACGACAAGGCTATGTTATGTTGATCCACATCGTAGAGGGCAGAAAATCCACCCCGATAATACCCACCTCGACACGCGAAGCCGTTTGGTAAACGCACCCAAAGAAGGAATCAAACATGGCAAGGCTGTTCAGTAAACGCCCAGGGCCGTTTAGTAAACGCCAATTGTCCGGTCCGGGTGGTTTTCCGCTCTTGTCATCGTACTCAAGCACCACATTCCAGAAATAAGTTCGAGCACCCCGAAAAGTATCGAGGCAGTGCCCGACGAGTATCGCCTCCCAGGGCCCGACACTTGAAGACCCTCCAGTTTCGGTACTTTCTTGGTGCTCGAAATTCTTACTGGTGATCAAGGCTGAAGTAGGTTGGAAAATCCTAACGAAAGGGGTGGACTGGCATGGATAGATCGACGATGAGCCCCCGATAGCGAAACCGCACGTTCCTGGGCGGGTTGGATCTATCATGCCCCTATCGGCGATCAATGGGCGATAGGGGGTCGATGCGTCCCCCCCTGTCCCCCTCATAACACCGATAAGCCTTTAGATCCCCCCCCCGAATAGGGGGTAACTAATTATTTGTTGGCCGCTCTTAGTGAAGGACTCGGGTCCCAACGATATGGGGTAACTGATTATTTGTTCTGCGGCACCCGCCGCGCAGCAACGACGACGACAGCTGCGAGGAGGAGCAGGAGGAGGAGGAGGAGGAGGAGGAGGAGGAGGAGGAGGAGGAGGAGGAGGAGGAGGAGGAGGAGGAGGAGGGGAGAGGGGGGAGGAGGAA
Organism: Prorocentrum cordatum; assembly: GCA_963575745.1. NCBI lineage: Eukaryota > Dinophyceae > Prorocentrales > Prorocentraceae > Prorocentrum > Prorocentrum cordatum. The sequence continues at coordinate 5,100 of CAUYUJ010020632.1, read as the reverse complement.
GAGGTTTTAGGACCAGTCCTATTCACCGCTGAGTGGGAGGGGGGCATCAAAACGAAAGACCTCTCGAGGCCACCCCCTTCCGATGCCCCCGAAGCGGGGGGGGGCTTGGCAGAGACGCCTGGCTGCTGCCCTCAGACCTCCGACGATCTGGGCGTCTCGACCCGGGCGTCCCTCCCCACTCGGCCTCTGGGGGGCCGCCTTGTGCCGGGGACGCGCAGACCTGGATTAGCCATCCATGGAGTTGGCGCGCGGTCGCCAGGTCCATGGAACGGGGGAGGCGCCCTCCCCAAAATGCGGCCGGCGCCGCCTCGCTCGGCGGCGAAAATCCGCGATTTGCCATGGAAGCGGGACCCGTCGCTAGTCCACGCCCCCTCGATCCAGGTTTGCGATCGCCTGATTCTGCGAGCCCCAGAACCCTCAAACATGGATCCGAGGGGAGCAGGCCACCCCCGGGGAAGGGATCGGTAGCGCCCTGGGGCCGCGGACTCCGCAGGAGCATACCTCGGGGATGGATCGAACCCCCTCGTTAGCAAAGCGCGGTTCCGTGGGAACGGCCTCGGGCCCAAACCTGGCGGGCGCCAGCCTAGAAAACGACGGCCGCGGCGCTCTCTCGAGAACCGACAACGGACAATTCACCAACTGGCGTGTCAAGGTTTATGCTCCCACCGTACTTCAGGACCACATCCCAGAAATAATTTCGAACACCCTGAAAAGTGTCGAAACAGCGTCGAAACAGTGTCGGACGAGTGTCTCCCAGGGCCCGACGCGTGAAAACCTTCAAACAGGGCAAGGCTGTTTAAGAAACTCCCGGGGCCGTTTACTAAACGCCAATTGTCCGGTCCGGGTGGTTTTTCCTCCATTGGCATCGTACTCAAGCACCACATTCCAGAAATAAGTTCGAGCACCCCGAAAAGTATCGAAGCAGTACCGGACGAGTATCGCCTTCCAGGGCCCGACACGTGAAGACCCTCCAGTTCCGGTACCTTCTTGGTGCTCGAAATTCGTTCTGGCGGTCAAGGCTCAAGGTAGGCTGGAACATCCGAACTCCAAGTGGGGGCTCTGCGCACCCCCCGAACATCGGACGGGCACCCGGGCCTCAGCCGGGAGGAGCGGGCCCCGCCCTCGGAGCACCGTCATCGATCTACCCCCACAGCCCAGCTGCCGATGAGCTCGGGGGCGGCCAGGAGGGAAGGAGGGGGGGGGGGTCGCAGATCATGGCCCGAGGCACGCGCACGGACGAGGGGGGGGGGCCAGGGGGCGTGCTGAAGGAGGAGGAGGAGGAGGAGGAGGAGGAGGAGGAGGAGGAGGAGCAGGAGGAGGAGGAGGAGGAGGAGGAGGAGGGAGGAGAGGAGGAGGAGGAGGAGGAGGGGGCCACGAAATCTGAGGAGACACCATGGCCCCGGCAATGAGATCCACACCCCCTAGTCATCAACCCCTTCTTGGACGCCCCCGATAATAGATGCCTCGCCAGACTAGATTCTAGATGGGGTCGGAGGATCTCGCCGCATCGCCGATGCACAGGAGATGCAGTGGCGACAGCGGCGATGCACCGTCGACGTCGGCGTGTCGACACGGACGTTGTCGACACAGTACGTACTGCGTTTCACAACGGGCGTATCAGGGTAGCTAAGGTTGCCAGGGGGCCCCAGCTGGCCAGCGCAGGAACGGCGCTGGCCCTCAGGTGCGCCTCTTTTCTCGAGGGGCTCCCCGATGGGCGCGGGGCCCGCGACGAGCGCCCTCGGCGAGCGCCCTCGGGCCTGAGGCCTGCCCGCCCAATACCGCGCCCCGCAAGGACCTTTTCTCCTCCTCCTCCTCCTCCTGCTCCTCCTCCTCCTCCTCCTCTTCCTCCTCCTCCTCCACCTCCTCCTGTTCGTTCGCCTCCTCCTCCTCCTCCTCCCTCCTCCTCCTCCCTCCTCCTCCTCCTCCTCCCCCCTCCGCCTCCTCCCCTCCTCCTCCTCCTCCTCCTCCTCCTCTCCTCCTCCTCCTTTTTCCTCTTCCTCCTCCTCCTCCTCCTCCTCCTCTCCTCCTCCTCCTCCTCCTCCTCCTCCCTCCTCCTCATCCCCCTCCTTCCTCCCTCCTCCTCCTCCTCCCCTCCTCCGCCTCCTCCTCCTCCTCCTTCTCCTCCTCCTCCCCCTCCTCATCATCATCGCACGTCCCGAGGCGCCAGGGGCATTCCACGAGTTCGCAAAGAAAAACATTGCGGTAGCAAGTCTACCTCTGACACTGAGGGCCAAACGCACAACACTTTATGGTTGGCCTCCCTCAAAGCATTGAGGGCAACATGCACGAGGAGGTATGGGAGCACGGTCAACATACGTAGTGCAAGAAATGAAGACACTGAGAGCGTGAGACCTGCATGCCAAGAAGCACAGCACACAACAGGAGGACAAACACTGCAGCAAGCGACATACACTCATGCCGCGTTCACTGAAATCATATACCGAATGCGAGAGACAACACAATAGCATCAGTGAGCTAAGATTGCTTGCAGTCGCTGGCAGAAACATCTGAGGCACCCCAGTCCTTAGCCCCGAGGGCTTCCCGTCTGAAAAGGTCGAACTGCTTGCGTTGCCGAATGAACCGACGGTCTGCGTACGACGCAGCCGACGCCTTCCACTCCTCCAGCTCCGTGGTACGCTCCAAGATGTAATCGAGGCGCTCACGACGGCGGACGAACGAAGAGGAAGAACCCGCCAATGGCGACCACAACCGCAACTCCTCCATCCGCTCGCTGATGTAGACGTCCACGTCGGCTGCTGCAGCCATAACTCCAGGGCAGGCCTCCCCATCCTTCTGCACCGAGTCTGCCACGGTAACAGCAAGAAAGGGAAACGTTCCCAAGCCCCCAGGGCTCCTGATGCGCCCCCTGGGGTCGGCGCAAACAGCCGCGACCGACGCGTCAGCGTCCCCAGGGCTCCGATCGCGCCCCCTGGGGTCGGCGCCAGCAGCGGCACCCGCCGCGCGCAGGCAGCCCACGCCGTGCACGAAAGAAGCCGCGTCGAGCGTCACACCGTGGGTTCCCAGCAGAGCGTCGGCCTGCTGCTGGGCCCCTTTCTTGTAGACCACAGCGCCGACGGGGACACTGCTGAAGGTCACCGTGCCACATGCACAGCGGGTCCCTCGCATCGCACTCGGCACGAAGGTCTCCGCGTCTGGTCGCATCCGCGGGCGGGCCGCCAGGAAACGCTCCAGCACCTTGGCATGCCACACCGTGCCGCCAGTGGCGGGTATCGCCCGCGGCGCCAGTAGGCCGTGCAGGAAAAGGTCCCGAACAGCTGGAAGGAGGTTCTCCGCCCCCTGTGGCCGAGCGTTGGCCCTACTGGGGCCACCTCCCGTCCCTGCGCGGCGTAGGGGTCCTCGGCCAACCTGGTCCCGCTGAATGCTGTTGAGCTCGCTCTGCGAGGCGCCAGCGATAAAGTCGGCTGAGACCCCGAAGTTGTGCGAGGCCACATTCCGCTTGGAGTGCTCGATGGGCGCCGCCTCGTGGTTCTCGATCCCCGCTTGCAGCACGGGGAGAACTAGGCCCACACGCCCAGAGAGCTCGGAGCTGGAGACGTCGAGAGTGGCCCGTGCGACGTTCAACTCCACCTCCAATCTATCGATCTTGGCAAGTGCTCCAGCCAAGGCAATCTGCAGCTTGGAGACTAGCCGGTCCGCCGCGGCGCGCGCTCCGGCCGCGCCGCGCAGCACCTTTGCATCCGAGGTGCGTCCCGCAGCCATTTTGCACCCTGCATCTGGCGCCATGAGCTAGCACATAGAGCCAAGAAGTTGGGGCGCGCGGCATGAGCCAAAATGGCTACGGTCCTCCTCCCCCTCCTCCTCCTCCTCCTCCTCCTCCTCCTCCTCCTCCTCCTCCTCCTCCCTCCTCCTCCTCCTCCTCCTCCTCCTCCCCCTCCCCTCCCCCTCCCCTCCCCCTCCCCTCTCCTATTTCCCTCTTCCTTCGTCCTTCCTTCCTGCTCCCTTTCCTTCCTTCCTCTCCCTGCCTTCCTCTCCTCCTCCTCTTACCTTTCTCTCCTGCTTCTTCTCTCCTCGACCTCCTCCTCCTCCTCTCCTCTCCTTTCTGACCTACTCTACCTTCCTCGCCTCCTTCCACCTACCACCCTGCCCAACCTACCTCTCCCTCCCCGCCTTGCCTCCTCCTCCCCTCCTTATCCCCCTTACCTTCTCCTCTCTTCTTCTCCTCCTCCTCCTCTCCTCCTTTCCTCCTTCCTTTTATCTGCTCCTTAATCTCGCCTCCTTTCCCTTCCTCGCTTTCCCTCCTCCTTTTTCTCGCTGTCCCCATCTCATCGGTAACGCCTCCGAACGCCGTCGCCCCTCCGCCGTCCTTCCCCTCCTCCTCCTCCTCCTCCTCCTCCTCTCCTCCTCCTCCCCTCCTCCTCCTCCGCTTCCTCCTTGTCCTCCTGTTCATCCTTTTCCGCCTTTTCCTCCCTTTTCTCATTTTCCTCCTTCTTCGTCCTCCTCCTCCTCTCCTCCTCCTCCTCCTCCTCCTCATCCTCATCCTCATCCTCATCCTCATCTCCCTCCGCATCCTCATCCTCTATCCTCATCCTCATCATCATCATCATCATCATCAGCATCAGCATCAGCATCATCAAATCATCATCATCATCATCATCATCTCAATCATCATCATCTCATCATCATCTCTCATCATCATCATCATCATCCATCATCATCATCATCAGCATCACCCTCATCATCATCATCATCTCATCATCTTCATCATCATCAGCTATCAGCATCAGCACATCAGCCATCCTCATCATCTCTTCATCTTCATCACATATCATCATCATCATCATCATCATCTATCAGCATCAGCATCCTCACCATCAGCACTCATCATCACCACCATCATCATCATCATCACGTCGTCATCATCACCACCACCAACAGCATCATCATCATCATCATCATCATCATCATCAATCTCATCATCATCATCATCATCATCATCATCATCATCATCATCATCATCATCATCATCATCATCATCATCAGCATCATCATCATCATCAGCATCATCCTCCTCCTCCTCCTCCTCCTCCCTCGTCCTCCTCCTCCTCCTCCTCCTCCTCCTCCTCCTCCTCCTCCTCCTCC
>CAUYUJ010020631.1:37500-150000 GCA_963575745.1 Prorocentrum cordatum | reverse complement strand
CCAACAACGCGGCGACAAAAACCGCCGCCCCCACCAATGCTGCCACCACCGCAGCCGCCACTGCTGCCGCCACACGCGCCACAAACACCACCACCGCCACCGCCACCAGGCTGTGGCGAGTACAATGGTACGCCCCCCGTGTGCAATGGTGCGCCCCCCCAACCAACCCCGAGAAATGAATATTGTTCGTCAATCTCGGACATAACTGTCCGCAGGTTCTCCAGGGCTCAGCGCGCCACTCCGCGCAGCCCCCAACCTCGGCAGGGCTTCGGTGAAATTGTGGAGGATCCCCAGAATGGGGCCAGAAAACCCCCTGAGACTCCCAAAATGTAGTGATATTGCAACTGCAACGGGAATCACTGTAGAAAGAATCCTGTGCAAGTAAAGCGGTTTAATCTCGCTAGGGGATTTGCACACGCCTGGAACGAAGAATTTAGGCACATGAGTGCCGTGCTGGGGCGCCCTGCGCAGAGCCAAGAAATCCCAATTTGCGATCCTCTGTTGTGCCTCCAAAGCCTTGAGGCCCCACAAGCACGGCCGCCGCGGCTGCCACTGCCACTGCCACTACTGCGAATGCCGCCGCCACCAGCGCCGCCACCGCCGCCACCCCTGCCGCTGCCTCTGGTATTGCCAGCCACGCCCGCCGGCGCCGCCGCTGCTGCCACTGCTGCACCAGCAGCCAGCCCCCCCACTGCTACCCCGCCTGCGCGACCGCGCCCGCCTCCGCCTCTGCCGCCACACACGCCTGCCCTGCGGCGCGCCGCAGCCACTACCACCGCCGCGGCCAGCGCCCTTCGCCCCAAATACCATTTCCACCCTACCACCATCGCCGCCGCCGCCGCTGCTTCACCGCTGCCGCGGCCACGCCCCCCACTATCCGCCCCATACGCCGCCGCCACCAACACCACAGCCGCCCCCAGTGCCACTGGCTGCCCTGCCGCCACGGGCCCTGCCGCTTCCGCTGCCACTAGTTCGAGGCACCCAGCGCCCCAGCGCTCGCAGCGCCAACGCCGCAGCCCCCAGAACCTCTTCAGCCCCAACCAGCGGCCGCAGCACCAACGCCACAACTCCCCAGAGACATCCGACCCTGTGGCCTATGGTCAAGGCCTGAGGTCAGTCCTCGCGGGGCGCGCAGGGACGCGGGGGGTCTCTCTGTCTCTCTCTCTCTCTCTCTCTCTCTCTTTCTCTCTCTTGTTCTTCTCTTGAAGAAAGCCACAAAAAGTGTAGGTCATCCCGGCCTTGTAAGACCACGCCCGCCTAACTCGATGACGACTGGCCTGGGAAACACGCGCGTGCGCGGTTGATTCACCAGCAAGGACGTCAAAACAAGCATTGCCAATCACGAGCCAACTCGGGATCCCGCGAGCAAGATACTCTCGCGGGCTGAGGTGCGAAGGAACCTGCCTAATAACTATACTGGTCGGGTGTCGAGCCTGCCGCTGAAGGAGCTTGCCAACCTCTCTCCAGAGGTCGGCCTGTGGCCCCTCAGGCCTGCGGAAAAGCTCTGAGTACCACCCCCTCGAAACCTCGGCACAGTCTGTCACGCAAACGAGCACCCCCACCGTGCATCGGAGGGCCCAAAGAAACGCTAAAAGCTCGCCCCTCGGGACGCTCTGGGAGGCCCCTGGGAGCGGCCCCATCATGAAAGGCCCCAAAGTAGGCGGGTCATACGAGTCCATCTTGGCGACAGCCAGTCCTACCCTACGAAGCCTAGAATCGTGAGTGTCTATTCCCCCCGATGCGTCCCCAAACAGGACCAGGGGCGCCTGAGAAGTGCCAGCACCTGGACAACCTACCTCCAGAGAGCCTCCGAGCCAGTTGCCCCCGAGAATGGCCTCTTCGGAGGGAGGAGGAGGGACCGCCGTCCAGGAGGAAGGGATGAGGCCCCTCAGCCAAAAACATGGGAAAGCTTCAGACTCAGAAATAGCCTGGGTGATCAGATCATTAGAATCTGCATATGCCTTGGACACGGAGCTGGCGTTGGCCTCACATGTCCAACAGTTGTGCAGGGGTGCCTTTGGACCGTTTCCACACCGAAGGCAATATGCCGTGTTGCACAGGTTGGCCTGGAAACTCCTCTCGCGCGTCCAGTAGCCACCCGTGGCGATGGACACGAGCAGTTCCGCGAGCTGCTTGCCGTTCTTGATGTCCTGCAGGTCGTGAATCATGGACTGCAGCGATGCGAGGTCGACGCCATCGGCGACTTCCTCGCCACAAAATTGCGCAGCCGCTGCTCGCCACTGCTGGAGCTCACGTGCCCGCTGAAACTCATCCAGAAGGGGTCTTGCTTGATCCAGCGCCTCGAAATCATTGCCGTGGAACAGCCATGTGTGTGTGACGTCGAGGAGCCATCACGCGGCACTTCCCATTCAGTCGGCGAGGTCGGCGTCCACCCTGCCTCCAGTAGGTACAGAATAACCGTCGTCATCGGCCCTCGTATGTGACGCACTCGTTGGCCGACTGGCAAGCTGGAAAGATGGGCCACAGCTCGTGGCCATGCTCGCGCAATGGCTGGCCGAATCTGAGGATCAGACAACCACACGCTCAGCCACTGAGAAAGGCACTGTCGCGGCAGCAGTACGCCAGGGTCACTCCCTGGAACCCTGAGCGCCAGCAGCGTCGTGAGGCACCGCCCGCGCTTGGCTGATCCCGCCGCCGCGCCGAGCCTGCGGCGCTGCGCCTGCAGCACCGAGCCGAACTGCCCGTACACGTGATGCCCGTAGACAGCAGCCGCGTGCGGCCCCGTCCGCTGCAGCTTGGCCGAGATCGCCCAGCGCCTGGCGGCCTGAGCGTACCTCCGCAGCCGCCCGTGCGCCTTGCTGGACGTGAGCGCCCTCTGCCTGACCGTCGCGCGGCCCTGCCGCTTGCCGCAGGACAAGTCCACCCCCAGGTAGGCTGTCTGCAGCACGGCACGCAGCGTGACGCCGTTTTTCCTGAGGACGCGCTCGACCGCCAGAGCGTCGCTGTGGTGGGAGCACGGCACGACGCTCTTGTCGGCGATGGACAACTGCAGCTTGGAAAAAAGCCTGATCGTAGACAGCACGCCCTTGATGAGAGTCGATCGAACATGCTGTCTCGACCCCACTACACGCTGGGACAAATCGTCGATCCAGATGCGCTCGCTCAGCGACACGTGCGCCTGACATAGGCGCTGGCATACATATGCAGTGAGGCACTTGGCGAAACGTGTGCCGTTCCGCAGCCCCTGCACCACTGAGCGAGTGACTTGAAACGGTTCACTGAAAGAGTCGATCTGCTCTAGCATGCGGGGCGCTAGGCAAATCTGGAGTTCTAAATACACAATGACTGCTGGGAAACCCTTGCGCAGCGCGCACAAGGCAAGAGGCTCCCACTCGATGGAATCGTAAAAAGATGCGGGAGGAGGAGGAGTAGGAGGAGGAGGAGTAGGAGGAGGAGGAGGAGAGGGAGGAGAGTGAGGAGGAGGAGAAGGAGGAGGAGGAGGAGTACGAGGAAGAGGAGGAGGAGGAGGAGGAGGAGGAGGAGGAGGAAGAGGAGGAGGAGGAGGAGGAGGAGGGGAGCGGGAGGAGGAAGAGGAAGAAGAGGCGGAGGAGGAAGAGGAGGAAGGGAAGGGAAGGGAAGGGGAGGAGCAGGGAGGGGGAGAGGACGTGGAGGATGCGGATGGGGAGGAGGATGAGGAGGAGTGGGAGAGGGGGAAGATTGTGGTCAGCGGAAGATGGAGAAGTAGGGCGGAGGGGCAGGGGGGTGACAAGGGGGAAGGGTAAGGGGAGCGGAAGAGGAGGAGGAGGAGGAGGAGGAGGAGGAGGAGGAGGAAGAGGACGAGGAAGCTGGTAAAAATTGCAAAGGCTACCTCTGGCAATGGAGGGACGCGCAACGTGCGAGGTATCTGGATGTAAAACAGACGCGCGCGGAAAGTAATTTGTCGCAGGCGGTTCATCCGCAGGAGGCTTGCCCATGGCGACGGAGGTCGAAGTGGTTTCATGCGAAATGGATCCTGAGTGGATCTTGCGGCGTTTACCGATGACAAAAAGATGTTCAACATCATCAACGCTCCGCGTATCCCCATCGGCCCATCCTGAAACAATGCCCAGGCGAGTAATCGTGCGGAGGGGCGTAGATAGCGAAGCGAAGAGGTCAATCATGGTGAGGTTGGAGATCATCAGGGAGGCTCTTGGAGCCATCTTGGAGCTACTTTGGGGCCCTTGCTCGGCGGCGCACCGAGGGGGCAAGCAAGAGGCAGCAGACCCTCTCAGAAGACGGCGGGGCTTCTCAGAGGCCCTCGGGCCTGCTTCCAATGTTCCATTGGAAGCCGGGGGAAAAAGCAAAAACAAAACAAACAAACAAAAAAAACGCCCTCGGGCCTGCTGATAAGCGCCCTACGGCTCCGGAGAAGGCTCAGAAAAGCTGCCCAGAAGGCCGGAGGCCTTCCGAGCCCTGTGAGGAGGCAGGCCCCCCCCCGCCTTCCCTCCTGGGCGCGCCGCCGCTTGTTGGGAGCATTTCTCGGCAGAGAGCGAGGGGGGGAAGCGAGAAGGGGAATGCTTCAAGATAGCTTGAAGACTGTCTCGAAAGAGCCCCAAGATGAGCCCAGGATGGGGGCCCAAGAGTGCTCTTCGGGCTTCCAGCAGGGTCCCCTCAGTGTTTCAAAACCGTCCAAACATCTAAAATCGGCGGCGAGCGAGGGGGGGAAGTGAGAAGGAGAAGGCCTTCTCAGAAGGCTCGGAAGTCCCCCAGCCTGCCGAGAAGCTCTCTAAGCCTCCCACGATGACAGCAAAACAAAAAACTCCCCGGAAGGCGCGAGGGCTTCAGAGAAGTCCCGCCGCCGTCCGGGAAGGCCTCATCCTCCTCGCTTCCCCCCCTGGCTCGCCGCGGAATTTCGGGCGACCTCGGGTCTCTCTTTGGGACCCCCCCCTGGCTCGGAGGTTGATAGACCTCCTGCCCTGATACGTCGATTCGTGAATTGGCCTCTCGGTTCGCAAGAGGCGGCGCGGCCGTTCTTTTTGCGGGTCGAGGTCCGTCGGTTTCGGTCCTGGGCCGTTTTCACGACATGGAGCTTTACTAGATGGAGGTCTGTCCACCGCCGACTGGCCAGGCCGACGGGAGGGCCCGCCCCGAGGAGGGCGGGCGGGCGACCTCGAACCAATGGAGACCTCGAACCAATGGAGATCAGGCATCCAGCTTGCAGGAGGCCGCCAACCATGTTCCGACGCCGGCTCCAGCAAGGGCCCTCCAGCCCATCACTGGCACACAGAGCCTCCTTTGCCAACAAACAAAGGAATTTCGGGCGACCTCGGGTCTCTCTTTGGGACCCCCCCCTGGCCAGGACGACGGGAGGGCCTGCCCCGAGGAGGCCTTAAGTCGGGCCTGTCCCTCTACAGGGGGAATATTCAAAACTACTAGGAAAACAGCTGGGGACCATTCTTTGAGTTTTTTGGGGCATCTTTTGAATATTTGTTGGGTATTCTTTTATTCTTCGTCCAAAATCCCCCCGTAGGGGGACAGGCCCGACCCTAACCCTGGCCAGGCCGGCGCGAGGGCCCGCCCCGAGGCCGGCGGGCGGGCCCGCCGCGCCGGCGGGCGGCCGCGGAGCCGGGGGGGGGGGGCGCCCGAGGACGGCGCAGGGGCGCGGCCAGGACGGCCTCGGACGGACGGGCGGGGCGGGCCAGGCTGGAGGGGGAGGGGAGGAGGGGGGGGAGGAGGAGGAGGGGGAGGAGGAGGAGGGGGAGGAGGGGGAGGAGGGGGAGGAGGGGGAGGAGGGGGAGGGAGGAGGAGGAGGAGGAGGAGGAGGAGGAGGAGGAGGAGGAGGAGGAGGAGGAGGAGGAGGAGGAGGAGGAGGAGGAGGAGGAGGAGGGGGAGGGGGGGAGGAGGGGGAGGGAGAGGAGGGGGAGGGGGAGGAGGAGGAGGAGGAGGAGGAGGAGGAGGGGGAGGAGAAGGAGGAGGAGGAGGAGGAGGAGGAGGGGGAGGAGGAGGAGGAGGGGGAGGAGGAGGAGGGGAGGAGGAGGAGGAGGAGGAGGAGGAGGAGGAGGAGGAGGAGGAGGAGGAGGGGGCGAGGCCTTTTCACCTCGACTACACGTGAGAGTGACCCCTCGGCGGAGTGACCTTTGGTGCGGGCCCATTCGGGTCACCCAATCGCCGAACGCGATGCGATAGTAGCGTCTTGCGCGCTTGTGTTTGGTCCCAGTTCGGTCCCTCCGCGGCCCTGAAGAAACCGCGCGCCAAAGGTCACTCTTACCCAGGGTCACTCTTGCGTTTAGCCGATCACCGAGCGCGCTCCAGGCGCGCAAAGTGCCCACTTCGAAGAAGAAAAAAGCACGTAAACATAAACTGTTGGCGCTCCGCGCGGACTTCTTGGATCCGCGTCTGGGCCCCCCGGCGGCGCCTCCGGCGCCGCCCCCGGCGCGCTCCGCGCGCCAGGGAGGGGGGTCCAGCACGAGTCCAAGGAAATCCGCGCGGAGCGCCAAAAGTTTATGTTTATGTGTGTGTTATTCCTCTATACTCGCAAACGTCCGAACACACACACATGTCCACATCGACGGAATGTATCGTGAGTCCCCCATGGCGGATCCAGACCGTGCGCGAGCAGCTATGCTTTGCGAGTCATGGAACGCGCTTGTCTAACCTTCGACGGCACGCCGAGGTAATTAGCACCCACGTCGGCCCCGTGTGGCCCCAGGGCGCCGCGGAGAGGGTCGCGGGAGGCCGACACCTCTCGAGCACACGGCAAAAGTCCGCCGTGTGTGCGTCTTTGCGCTTTCGCTCCCGACGGGCTCTTCATCAGAAGGGGGGAAAACGCACAGACACAATTGAGTGTCGTTTCCCTGGCAAAGATTGGAAAAGAAGCGAAGTGGGGGGAGACGAGAATCCAGAAGATATGAGAAAATATAGGGGATCTTGGGAGTTGTGTGTATTTGTGTGTGTGTCCCTGGGCCCCCTCACTTCAGGCCTCAAGACAGCTTGAAGACTGTCTCGAAAGAGCCCAAAGATGAGCCCAGGATGGGGGCCCAACAGAGCTCTTCGGGCATCCAGTAGGGTCCCCTGAATGTTTCAATACCGTCCAAACATCTAAAATCGGCGGCGAGCGAGGAGGGGAAGTGAGAAGGAGAAGGCCTTCTCAGAAGGTTCGGAAGTTCCCTGGCCTTCTGAGAAGTTATTTGAGCTCTTCCCAGGGACTTGTTTGATTTAGATGTGTATTATACTAATAAATAAATAAATAAATAAATACATAAATAAATAAATAAACAAATAAATAAATAAATACATACATACATAAATAAATAAATAAATAAATAAATAAATAAATACATAAATAAATAAATACATAAATAAATAAATAAATATGTGTGATGCTACTGGAGAAAAGCCCCAATCACAATTTGTTTAGGGCTATTGGGCTATAGGGTTGTAGGGCTATCGGGCTATATAGGGTTGTTGGGCTATAGGGCTATTGGGCTATGGGGCTATGGGGCTATAGGGCTATGGGGCTATGGGGCTATAGGGCTATAGGGCTATGGGGCTATAGGGCTGTAGGGCTGTAGGGCTATAAGGTTATAGGGCTATAGGGCTATTGGGCTATAGGGCTATAGGTCTACAAGGCCATAGGGCTATATGGTCTATTCGGCTATATGGGTTATATGGGCTATACGGCTACAAGGCTATAGAGCTATAGAGATATAGAGCTATGGAGCTATAGGGCTATAGGGCTACAGAGCTATGGGGCTGTAGGGCTATAGGGCTATAGGGCTATTGGGCTATTGGGCTATTGGGCTATATGGCTGTGTGCTATAGGGCTGTAGGGCTATGGGGCTATAGGGCTATAGGGCTATGGGGCTCTGGGGCTATGAGGCTATAGGGCGAGAGAGCACCCGGGCACGCAGGCCGGCCACCGAAATCGGCGGCCCACCTCACCTAACCATATGAATCCGCTAGGCCCCCTACAGAGGCAAGCTCTGATTGGGAAAAAAAACTCAGAAGGCGCGAGGGTTTCTGAGAAATCCCGCCGCCTTATGAGAAGGCCTTCTCCTTCTCATTTCCCCCCTCGCTCGCCGCGGAGAAAAGGCCAACACCCGAGAGACCCCCCCGGAGGCTTCGCCAGGCGGATGGGGGAATTCTTTCCGCGCAGGGTCAGGGGGGTAGGCAGAGCCCCCTGAAAGGGGGAGAAGGGAGGTTGAAAGAGAAACAAAAAATGTTAGACCACCTACGCCCAAAGTCGGGGAAACGTAAGACTCGAGTACGCCGGAACTCGAGTTCGCCTTCGCTTCTTGACGAGCCCATCGTGGATTTTGACGGTCCAGTTTTTGTGGGATGTTTGCAGCGGGAGTTCTTGTCAAGTTTCAGATCGGGCCTCGTCATTTTCATGATGGCCCAGTCAGGCCAACCCAAGTCCCCCGTACCCGAGGCTTACGTCTCCCCGACAAAGGGCTGGTGAAATTGCGGCAGCTCTTCGCACAAATTGGCAAACGGATCTCGCGCACACACCGCGTCGTTGTGCGTTGCCTTTCGGCGCGCGGGGCTGGCTCTAAAATCGCAAAGGCGGTCTTCGCGCGCTGGCTTGCGAGATTCAGGTCTCTCGCCTTCGCTGCAGGAGCTGTGGAGGAGGAGGAGGAGGAGGAGGAGGAGGAGGAGGAGGAGGAGGAGGAGGAGGAGGAGGGGGACGGGGAGGAGGAGAGGGGGAGGGGGAAGAGGAGGAGGCGGAGGCGGAGGAGGAGGGGGAGGAGGAGGAGGAGGAGGAGGGGAGGAGGAGGAGGAGGAGGAGGAGGAGGAGGAGGAGGAGGAGAGGGAGGAGAGGGAGGAGGAGGAGGGGAGGAGGAAGAGGAGGAGGCGGAGGAGGAGAGTGGGAGAGGGAGGAGGAGGAGGGGGAGGAAGAGGAGGAGGGGGAGGAGGAGAGGGGGAGAGGGGAGGAGGAGGAGGGAGGGAGAGGAGGAGGAGGAGGAAGGAGGAGGAGGAGGAGGAGGAGGAGGAGGAGGGGGTCCTGGGTCGTGTGTTTCACGCGGCCTCGCGCGGTAGGCCGGCGTGGTGCGGCGGCGCCGACCCTGGCCATGCCCGGCCTCCGGAAGCGCGAGGGGGAGAAAGAGAGAGAGACCCAGCCAGGGGGCGCGCTGCGCTGGGGCCCGTGGCGCCCCAGATCCCCTGGCGCCTCCTTCTCCTCCTCCTCCTTCTCCTCCTCCATCTCCTCCTCCTCCTCCTCCTCCTCCTCCTCCTCCTCCTCCTCCTCCTCCTTCTCCTCCTCCTCCTCCTCCTCCATTCTCCATCTCCTCGGATGTCGGGCCCCCTTGGGGCCAACTCTCCTCGGCAGCGTCGTGTCGACCGGCGGCTACCCCGCCGCGGGCGTTCAAGGTTGAACGCCGCCAGTGGCCCACAATCGGCCTATATATGGGACGATCGAGCGATCCACGGTCGCCGATCGTTCAAGGTTGAACGATCCACGCGGAGTCAGAAACCAACGCTGGGGTCGTCACGACACGAACCTGACGTATCGCTCGGACGTGTGGATTTTTCTCGGCGGGGATGATTACGGAGCATCTTGGATCGTCCTGCGGAACAAACCACGCACGAAGCCGAAAAAAACACAGGGAATGGACGCCCGAGCGAGGGCCAGAAGACGCGGGCCGCCATGCCTTGCAAGCGGCGGCCCGGCCGTTGCGGATGCCTAGAGCGACGCTCCTCTGCTCGCGCTGGCGGGGGAGGCAGTGGGGCGAGGGCGGATGCGCCGCGTCGGGCGAGAGGGGGGTGTACCAAGCAGGGGTGGACCTGAGCAGTGTCTTGGCGATTTCGGGGGCCGCTTTCGTTTTGATTTCGTTATGCAGCAAGGGCGGACTGAAGGCAAAACGAGGGGAAACGAAAACGAAAAAACTCTGCTCAGGTCTATCCCTGGTACGAAATCTGCTGCACGCAGCTGGTGTCGGCCCCGCCGCCAGGCGATGTCCTCGATGCGTGGACGCCTCTGGCGCGGGGAAGCGCCAGGGACGTCAGCTCCGTGACCTTGTTTGCGATTCCCGCTCTACTGACTCCATTTTTCTGGGAGACGACGATAGGGGCGAATAGCCCGGGGGCGGGCATTACACGTATTGCATTCGCCCGGGAGCTTCGCCGCAGGCATGGACCATCGGCGCCCTTGGATACCCCTCGGTCGTTGAAAGTAGGTATTTCTGGAGTCCCAGATCTCAATCTACTTTTAGGCGCCCTCCTATCTCAAGGATCGAGTGTCTCCACCTTCTCCGTCCTCTTTCGGGGGCGGGCGGACACGCAATCTACTTTCAGCGCCTTCCTACTTCCGACCGATGGGTACACGTATTGCTCCCCCCCGGGCTGTTCGCCCCCCTCGTCACCCCCGCTTCTCGTCCGACCCGACGGGGCCGTTGCCCCGCTGCCCCCGCGAGGAGCGTGCTCGCTGCACCTGCGGTCGGCCAGGCGTTTTTGTTTCCCCGCGGCGCTGCCGACCCGTCGTGGCTGATATCAAGGGCTCCATAAAACTCCCTCAGCCCGGTTTACGAGGTGCTATGCGTTGAACCTCCTGTGGGCTGATAGGATAAACCTTGCGTGTCGCGCGTGTCGCGCGGCTTATTGGCGGCTCTCTGGCTTTTGGGAGTTTGCAGGAGGCTTACTGACCGCGCACTTGTAACCCAGGGTACGGGCGCGTTTTCACCCCTCAATGACAGGTTCTCCACGCCGACCCCCTGCGCTTCGCGCATCACCACCAGCCCCATCCAGGAACGATGCCCAGAGGTGCAGGATGCCCAGGGGGAGCTGTCTGGAGGAAGGGCGCGGGCAAGCGTGCAGGTGCAGCAGGGAGGCCAGCAGCGGTGGAACGAGAACACATCATCAGCATCATCATCATCAGCAGCAGCATCATCAGCAGCAGCATCAGCATCAGCAGCAGCAGCATCAGCATCATCAGCATCAGCATCATCAGCATCATCAGCATCATCAGCATCCTCCTCCTCCTCCTCCTCCTCCTCCTCCTCCTCATCATCATCATCATCAGCAGCAGCAGCAGCATCAGCAGCAGCATCATCAGCAGCAGCAGCAGCAGCATCATCAGCATCATCAGCATCATCAGCATCATCAGCATCATCCTCCTCCTCCTCCTCCTCCTCATCATCATCATCATCAGCATCATCAGCATCAGCATCATCAGCAGCAGCATCCGCAGCAGCATCCTCGGGGAGCCTCCCGGCGCCGTTCTGGGAGCCTCTGGGGGACCCGCCTCGGGGCACCCGGCCCCTCTGCCGCGGCCCCTCGGCCGCGCGCGTCGCGGGCCCCCGGCCAGGGGGCGCGGGCGGGGCGGGCCCGAGGGTCGGGTCGGGCGAAAGGGGGGGTTTGGGAAAGGGGGGGTTACGAAATTTGCTGCATGCAGCTGGTTTCGGCCTCGCCGAGGGGCCCATTCCTCGCTGCATGGCCGCCTCCGGCGCCGGGAGGCGCCGGGAGAATCAGCCACGTGAGCTGATTCTCAAACCCCCCCTTTGCTATCCCCCCCTTTCGCCCGACCCGAGAGGGGTCACCCGCACGCTGCAGGTCGGTACAGCTGGGGCGCTGAAGAAGGAACCCTTTTCGTTGCGGAGGGGCTCCGTGTTCCTTGATTGTGTTATAGCTTGCCTCGGGCTTTCCTTCTGTTTTCGGCCGGAAATCGAAGGTTGATGTATGGAAGAAAGGGGCCTCGTTCCTTATTTAGGGTTCCTTAGGTCAACGCCCCGACTGTAGTTTGGGAGATCCTGGTCCCAGTCCACGTCAAGCGCCTATCTACCTCAAGAGTCGAGCGGTTTTGTCCCTCTTGCCTCCCCGTCCGTGGGGGCGCGCATGAAGAAGCCATGTGCTTTTCGTCCGGGTGTCTTGGGTGTCTTCGCTCCGCGCGCTGCGCGGTGGCTTCCCGCAACCGTGGGCGGAGCTGCTGCCTTCGGGGTGCTCCAGGGGCTTCCCCTCAGGTGCACCTCGCGCGCGTGTTTTCAGAGTTGGGTTTCTTGCGAGGGTTTCTTGCGGCAGCGCCCGCAGCGTACACGCCGGTCGCTGAAGGTCGGTAGTGTGGGAGATCCTGGCCCCAATCTACGTCAAGCGCCTTCCCACTTCAAGAGTCGCGCGGCTGTCCCTCTTGCCTCCCCGTCAGGGGGGGGGGGGTGCGGAAGTCCAATGTGCTTCCGACGCCGTCCTGCTTCATGCTTCTGCCCACGTCTTCCGACCGACGGGTAAGCTGCAAGTTTGGCCCAATTCTCCTCTGCAGGTGGCACTTGGAGCCCCGGGGCCTGCTGGGCCAGGCCCAGGGCTGACCATTGGGGGCAGCGCCCAGCCAAGTTGGCGCCGTACTCGGTGAGGGCCGCCAGCCCAAATGCCCCTTGGCCTAAGTGCCCCTCCCCCGAAGCGCTGCCCGTCTCCCCCGCCTCTCCGAAGTGCACCCGTGTGAGCGGGACGCGGCCATGTCAAGAGGGAGGCGGAGAAGGCGAGGGATGGGGGGTGGGGGTCAAGCGCAAGGGGCCACCTGAGCTACCGACTTGGCTAAATCTCTGCTTCAGATGACCCCTGGTGCCTGGGGGTCTGCTGGAGGTGGCCCGAAGCTCACCCTGGGGGGCAGCGTCCAGCAGCGTTGACGCACTGCGCCAATTGGGGCCTCCTGCTCAAACAACCCCGCGTGACCGGCTCGCCCGTCCACCGCCGCGCGCCCGTCCGAGCGAGTCGAGGCCGCGGCTGGAAGAAGCCGAAGACAGCGCGGCCAGGAGGGACAGGCCCTTCGGGTCTCCGCAGCCACAGAGCTAGTCCGATACCCCGCCTCGGGAACCTCGGCAGCCTGGGGCCTGACGAAGCTGGGTCTGGAAGCGTTGCGGAGACCTCGGGGGCGCTTCGCCCCCTGGGCCCGGGGCCCACTCCATCTCCTGACTCCTAACGTCCGTGACGGGTCGTGCTTGAGCCGCTTCGCTTGCCCTTCCGGGCCTCTCCTGTCACCCCTCGTCATAGGACCGTTCATCTAACTGCTGCGTTTCCCACGCAGTGGTGGGCCCGTGTACGCCTTGGCTGGCCAGGCACACTCGGAACACCCGTCGGGCACATCACAACCTGGGGCCGGCACGGAAACGGAAGGAGCGCGTCAGAATTTTGACCAAAATTACTCACACCATCGTTCGTACTGGGAGCCTTGGCGTTGAGAGCTTGTTACGTCACCCCTCGCTCTTGGGAGCCTTGGTGTTCAGAGATTGTTGCGTTGCCACCCGTTCCTGAACCTTGGCTGGGCCTTGGTGTCAGGAATGTGTTACGTCACCGCTCTCTGTTGGGAGCCTTGGTCTTATCAGCTTGTTTACGTCACCGTTCGCTCTTGGGAGCCTTGGTGTGAAGAGCTTTTTGCGTTACCGACCGCTCTTTATTTGGCGTCTCTGAGCCTTCTTGGGAGTCCTATTGGGGCCCTTTTGGATCCGTTTTGGGGGCCTCTGGGGGGCCTCTTGGGAGCCTGTTGGGGCTTCTTGGGGGGCTCTTGGGGTCTCCTGGGAGCTTCTTGGGGCGAAAGGCTCGACTTTTCGGTTCGTGGTCCCCCTCTGGAGGCCGTCTTGGGGCCCTCTTGGGGCGTCTTGGGCGCCTATTGGGCCGTTTTGGCGCCCTCTTGGGCCGTTTTGGGGGCATCTTGGGAGCCTCTTGAGCCGTCTTGGGGCGGTCTTGGGGGCCTCTTGGACCGTCTTCAACGCCGTGAAAGCCGAAAAGCCTTGTATGCTAAAAATGCACGTTTCCTTTAGGAAATCCATGATTTTCGCCTCCCGGGGGCCTCTTGGGGGCCTCTTGGGGCTTCTTGGGGCCGTCTTGGGGCCCTCTTGGGCCGTCTTGTGCGCCTCTTGGGCCGTCTTGTGCGCCTCTTGGGCCGTCTTGGGGCTTCTTGGGCCGTTTGGGGGGCCTCGTGGGAGCCTCTTGGGCCGTCTCGGGGCGGTCTTGGGAGCGTGTTGGGCCGTCGTCACCGCCGTGAGAGCCGAAAAGCCGTATATGCTAAGAATACACGCTTTCCTTCGGAAAATCAATGCTGTTGGCCTCTTGGGTCCCTCGTGGGACGCCTCTTGGGCGCCTCTTGGGGCGTCTTGGAGGCCTCTTGGGACGTCTTGGGGCTGTCTTGAGCGGTCGTGGGCTCTTCGGGGGCAGAATAGGGGAGAACCCGAAAAACATACAAAAACCCTCGGGATAACTCGAAAACGGCCATTACCAACCCTGCATCCGGGCCTCGCCCCTCCCCATGGACCCCTCCCTTAAGGGCTTCGCAACGTCATCACTCGTACCTCGCTCTTTCCGTTATCCGCACCCCCAAGGAGGACATGACACTCCCCGTACCGTACCACCCAGCTCGGCGCGTCACGAGCGGTATTCCCCAGTCGGGTACGCCACGGCGGTACCCCCTTGTGCCGGGGACGTCGATATCTGTATCCGCCATTTGGACACAGCATGCCCTAAGCAGGTGCATTCCGAAGTTCGCTGCTGGCCGTTAGATCCACAGAGGTGGCTGCTCGTACAACCTGGCCCGGCACAGAAACGGAAAGAGCGTTTCAGAAACAGAAGCCGAAATTACTCACACCACCGTTCGTACTGGGAGCCTTGGCGTTGAGAGCTTGTTACGTCACCCTTCGCTCTTGGGAGCCTTGGTGTTCAGAGATTGTTGCGTTGCCGCCCGTTCCTGAGCCTTGGCTGGGCCTTGGTGTCAGGAACTTGTTACGCCACCGCTCTCTGCTGGGAGCCTTGGTCTTATCAGCTTGTTTACGTCACCGTTCGCTCTTGGGAGCCTTGGTGTGAAGAGCTTTTCGCGTTACCGATCGCTCTCCATTTGGCGTATCTGGGCCTTCTTGGGAGTCCTATTGGGGCCCTTGTCGGGCCCTTTTGGAGGCCTCTTGGGAACCTCTTGGGGGGCTCTGGTGGACTCCTGGGAGCTTCTTGGGGCGAAAGGCTAGAGTTTTCGGTTCGTGGCCCCCCTCTTGGGGCCGTCTTGGGCTTGGGCGCCTCTTGGGCCGTCTTGGCGCCCTCTTGGGCCGTTTTGGGGGCCTCTTGGGAGCCTCTTGGGCCGCCTTGGGGCGGTCTTGGGGGCCTCTTGGAGCGTCTTCAACGCAGTGAAAGCCGAAAAGCCTTGTATACTAATAATCCCGGCAAAGCAACCTAACAGCGATATGTAGAAGCATATCTGAAAGCATTCCCCTTAAGATTCAGATGAAAATCCAGTTGTAGAATTTTGCTGTTCTTGCAGTCGTCGTCGCATTCGCGATGACAGTCGCAGCGGCAACGGCAGTCGCAGTCACAGCCTCAGCCTCAGCCTGCCTCAGCCTCAGCCTGCCTCAGCCTCAGCCTCAGCCTGCTTCAGCCTCAGCCTCAGTCTGCCTTCAGCCTCGGCCTCAGCCTCAGCCTGCCTCAGCCTCAGCCTGCATCAGCCTCAGCCTCAGCCTCAGCCTGCCTCAGCATCAGCCTGCTCAGCCTCAGCCTCAGCCTGCCTCAGCCTCAGCCTCAGTCTGCTTCAGCCTCAGCCTCAGTCTGCCTTCAGCCTCGGCCTCAGCCTCAGCCTGCCTCAGCCTCAGCCTGCCTCGGCCGCAGCATCAGCCTGCCTCAGCATTCAAAATGTGGCCCAGGAATGGAGTTCTGGGAACTAGAAGAACACGAAGTGGCCTACAGTTGGCTCCGGGCATTCAAAATCATGCCCAGGAATGGAGTTCTGGGAACTTGAAGAGCACGAAGTGGCCTACAGTTGGCTCCGGGCATCCAAAATGTGGCCCGGGAATGGAGTTCTGGGAAATCGAAGAGCACGAAGTGGCCTACAGTTGGCTCCGGGCATCCAAAATGTGGCCCGGGAATGGAGTTCTGGGAGGTCGAAGAGCACGAAGTGGCTTACAGTTGGCTCCGGGCACTCACAATGTAGCCCGGGAATGGAGTTCTGGGAGGTCGACGAGCACGAAGTGTGTGAGTGTTGACGAAAAACGAACCCGGCTCTGTTCCCGGTTCTCCAGAATGTGGCCCGGGAATTGAGTTCTGGGAGGTCGAAGAGCACGAAGTGTGTGACTGTTCGCGAAAAGCGAGCCCGGCTCTGTTCCCGGTTCTCCAGAATGTGACCCGGGAATGGAGTTCTGGGAGGTCGAAGAGCACGAAGTGTGTGATTGTTGGCGAAAAACGATTCCCGGTTCTCTTCCCGGCACCCGCCCAGACCCCGGAGTCATAATGCTTTCTTTTGGCCCTACTAGAAACCTATCAGCAAACGCTGTTAGGTAAAAATGTATTTGTCCCAATAGGAAATCAATGATTTTCGCCTCCCGGGGGCCTCTTGGGACGCCTCTTGGGGGCCTCTTGGGGCTTCTTGGGGGGCTCTGGGGGCCTCCTGGGAGCGTCTTGGGGCGAAAGGCTAGACTTTTCGGTTCGTGGACCCCCTCTTGGGGCCGTCTTGGCGCCCTCTTGGGCCGTCTTGAGCGCCTCTTGGGCCGTCTTGGGGCCCTCTTGGGCCGTTTTGGGGGCCTCTTGGGAGCCTCTTGGGCCGTCTTGGGGCGGTCTTGGGGGCTTCTTGGGCCGTCGTCAACGCCGTGAAAGCCGACAAAGCGCATATGCTAAAAATATACGTTGTCCTTTGGAAAATCATTGATTTCGGCCTCTTGGGGCCCTCTTGGGACGCCTCGTGGGCGCCTCTTGGGGGCCTCTTGGGGGCCTCTTGAGCCGTCTTGGGCGGTCTTGGGCTCTCTTGGAGCGCTCTTAGGCCGTCTTGGGGGGGAACCCGAAAAACATGCAAAAACCCGAGGGAAGACCCGAAAACGGCCATTAACACGCGAATGCGCCCGCTCCCCCCCTCCCCTGGAACCCCTCCCTTTAGGGCTTCGCCCACACCAGACCGTCATCACTCGTACCTCGCTCTTTCCGTTATGCCCGGCCACCTGGGGATTCACCACCCCAAAGGAAGCGCATTGTCTTACAGCATCCTCCATCGGAGTCTATCCCTCATCCCCGCTCCTCCATATTTTCTCTTCCCTTCTCATTCAATTCCCTCTCCCACCCCTATCCTCTCTAACTCCTGACTTCCGCGTCACTCTTCGTTCCCCCTCCTCTCTATGTCCCTCCTGCCTTTTCTTCCTTCCCGTTCTCGTCCTCCTCTTCGTCTTCCCTTCCACGTCTCCCTTCCCCCCATCCTCCCTCCCTCCCTCCTCCTTCCCCTCTCGCTGGCACAGGTACGACGGCACGGGCCCGCGGGCAGCTGTTTCCGAAGGAGGGCTTGGCGCTGAAGGAGCGGGCGGCACACCGTTCGGCCCACGGCGCTACGTCAAGGAAGTTGCGGCGCCGATGCGAGCAACAAAAAATGTTACGCGCTTCTCGTGCGCTCGCGATTTCTCAATGCCTTGCCGCATGGTGCTAGTGCCTGTGTTTTGTTGTCTCGCTCTCTCTCTCTCTCTATCACTATTGTCCTCTCTCTCTCTTTCTACATGTCTCTCTCTCTCTCTCCTCTCTCTCTCTCTCGGTCTCTCTATCTCTCTCTCTCTCTCTGTCTCTGTCTCTGTCTCTCTATCTCTCTCTCTCTCTCTCTTTGTCTCTCTCTCTCTCTCTCTCTTTCTTCTCTCTCTCTCTCTTTCTCTCTCTCTCCCTCTCTCTGTCTCTCTCTCTCTCTCTCTCTCCAGATAGAGCCCCCTCGAGCCATGCTGTCCCCTGAGTCGTGTCGCACCAGGCTGATATAGTCAAAGGACCATGCAACTCGAGGGCACCAGCCCTAGACGCTCGCTGGCCTTCCCGCAGATGAGACTGCCGACAGATGCGAGCCTCTCGCGTTCACTAACGACTCGTTTGTTCCGCCAGACGCGCCTGGACAGGGTAAAAGGGCCTCCCTCACCATCCTAGAACGGCGTGCCACGCTGCCCGAGAACTACCACACACGACATTCAGACACTCACGCACACACGCATACATACATGTTCGCACGCATGCAATATGTCAAGTAGTACAGTATAGCATGATATACGTAAACGTAACATGTTCAGAGATCGTATAATCGACTATCTGATTAGATCATATAACAACGTATAATGTGAAATAACAGTACTGTAGACCTGACAGTGGTATGATATAGTTATTAGAACAGCAAAGAATACAGCGAAACAGAACGGAATGTAGCACAACATGATCAAATCGAATCTAACAAATTTGAATAGCACACAATATATTATAATTGACTGTCATGTATCAAAGTATAGTACCGTAGAAGTCACATAATATATGATCGTATAATACAACCTAGGCTAACATAATGCGCCACAGCATAACGCAATGCAATATGTCAGTAGACCAGGTGCCCGAACCTGTTATAAGATAATGCCAAAAAATCATACAATACTATTCAGAATTATAGTACGAAGTTCAATGGCATGGGATGGAGTGTAATCGGAGATGAGGGGGTGAGATCGAAGTGGAACGGAGAGCCCCCCTACCAGGAAATCGGTTTCGGTTTCGTGTTCGTGCGTGCCGCGCGTGCGGGCGAGGCGAAGCTGCGTGGGCGTGCGAGAAATAAGTCTTCTGTAGCTGAGGCGCGGCCGGACCAAAAGTCTCCCTTCCGGCAACCGGCGCCCCGCGGTGTCCCGCCGGTGTCCCGCTGGTGTCCCGCTCGGGGGCCGGTGGCGCGCGGTGTCCCGCCGGTGTCCCGCCGGTGCCCCGTCGGTGTCCCGATGATGATGATGATGATGATGATGATGATGATGATGATGATGATGATGATGATGATGATGATGATGTTGACGATATTGATGATGCTGGCGATGATAATGATGATGGTGATGGTGATGATGATTGTGTCCCGATGATGATGAAGATGATGAGGATGATGATGATGTTGACGATATTGATGATGATGATGATGACGGCGATTGTGGTGATAATGAGGGTGCCCCGATGATGATGATGATGATGATGATGATGATGATGATGATGAGGTTGATGATGATAGTGTCGCCCCGATGGTGGTGATGATGGGGTTGATGATCCTGATGCTGTTTATGATGATCAGATGATTTGATGATGACGAGGATGATGATGGTGCCCCGATGATGATGATAAGGTTGATGATGATGTTGTTGATGATGATGGTGATGATGTTGGTGTCCCGATGATGATGACAATTATGATGATGATGGTGCCCCGATGATGATGATGATGAGGATGGTGATCAGGTGTTGGTGATGATTTTGTAATGGTGGCCCAATGAGGGTGATTATGATTCTGTTGTTGATGATGGTGATTATGGCGTCCCGATGATGTTGATGATGGTGATGATGGCGATGATGATGATTGTGACGATGATGATGGTGTTCCGATGATGATGGTGCGAATAATGATGATGGTGCCCCGATGATGATGATGCTGCTGATGATGATGTTGTCCATGATCATGATGATGATATGATGGTGATGGTGATGATGGTGGTGTTCCGATGATGATGGTGATGGTGCCCCGATGATGCGGATGTTGATGACGATGATGGTCACGATGACGGTGTCCCGATGATGATGGTGATGATGATGATGTTGATGAAGATGGTGATCATGTGATGATGACGATGGTGTCCCGAACCTGTAATAAGATAGTGCCAAAAAAATCATACAATACTATATAGCATTATAGTACGAAATTCAATGGCATGGGATGGAGTGTAATCGGAGATGAGGGGGTGAGATCGAAGTGGAACGGAGAGCCCCCCTACCAGGAAATCGGTTTCGGTTTCGTGTTCGTGCGTGCCGTGCGTGCGGGCGAGGCGAAGCTGCGTGGGCGTGCAAGAAATAAGTCTTCTGTAGCTGAGGCGCGGCCGGACCAAAAGTCTCCCTTCCCGCAACTGGCGCCCCGCGGTGTCCCGCCAGTGTCCCGCTCGGGGGCCGGTGGGGCGCGGTGTCCCGCCGGTGTCCCGCCGGTGCCCCGTCGGTGTCCCGATGATGATGATGATGATGATGATGATGATGACGATGATGATGATGATGTTGATGATGATGATGATGATGATGATGTTGATGATGCTGGCGATGATAATGATGATGGTGATGGTGATGATGATTGTGCCCCGATGATGATGAAGATGATGAGGATGATGTTGACGATGCTGATGATGATGATGACGGCGATGGTGATAATAATGAGGGTGCCCCGATGATGATGATGATGATGATGATGATGATGATGAGGTTGATGATGATAGTGGCGCCCCGATGGTGGTGATGATGGGGTTGATGATCCTGATGCTGTTTATGATGATCAGATGATTTGATGATGAGGATGTGCCCCGATGATGATGATGAGGTTGATGATGATGTTGTTGATGATGATGGTGATGATGTTGGTGTCCCGATGATGATGATATTTATGATGATGATGATGGTGCCCCGATGATGATGATGATGAGGATGGTGATGAGGTGTTGGTGATGATTTTGTAATGGTGGCCCAATGAGGATGATTATGATGCTGATGCTGATGATGGTGATGATGGCGTCCCGATGATGTTGATGATGGTGATGATGGCGATGATGATGATTGTGACGATGATGATGGTGTTCCGATGATGATGAGGATGATGGTGCGAATGATGATGATGGTGCCCCGATGATGATGATGCTGCTGATGATGATGTTGTCCATGATTATGATGATGATGTGATGGTGATGGTGATGATGGTGGTGTTCCGATGATGATGGTGATGGTGCCCCGATGATGATGGTAGTGATGACGATGATGGTCACGATGACGGTGTCCCGATGATCAGGTGATCATGACGATGGTGTCCCGATGGTGATCATGATGATATTTATGACGATGATGTTGATGATGATGACGTTGATTGCGATATCGGTTGTGATATTGATACTGAGATCGTTAATCAGACCGAGCGTGAGATCGATTGCGAGATCGACTGTGAGATCGATAGTCAGATCGATTGTGAGATCGATCGAATGAAACAGATCGAGTGAGATCGATTGTGAGATGTACCGCTTGAAATCGATCGAGCGAGACCGATAGTGAGATCGATAGTGAGATCGATGGGGAGACCGATCGAGTGAGACGTTGGTTCCTCCCCCCCGAACCTCCTTATCACCCGAAGGGTGGTCGTATAGGTAAAGTATAAATAGTGCAAGAGATCATAATATGCTACAGTATGTTATAATCAAATGAATTCAATTCGCCATGAGGTAATAGACTGTATCACACTATGTGTGGACGCAACGCATCAGATCATTAAGAACCATAGAGTGCAGCATAATGACGTGCAATTCCACGTCACGTACCATAACGTCATAAAAATGACAAAATACGATATGGCATTAAATAATAAGTTATATATATAAACGTATACTTGTATATATGCATACATATATTCATGTCATAGTATGTAATGCAACGTAGTGCAATACAATGGAATGTAAGGTAGCGCCATGGAATGAAATGTAGTGCCATAGAATGTAATGTAATGCAGTATCGGAGGTTGGGGGGTGAGATCGCCGTGAAACGGAGACCCCCCACCGGGAAATCGGTTTCGGTTTCGTGTTCATGTCGCGCGTGCGGGCGAGGCGAAGCTGCGCGTGATCCACCTGTAGCTAAACCGAAGTAGGAGCGAAAGTCCGGTCCCGTCCGCTGGTGGCTGGGACGTGTCCCAGTTGGGCCGGGCGGTGTCCTGCGTGTCCTGGGTATCAGTCCAGCGGCTGGGAGGTATACCAGTTGGGCCGGGCGGTGTCCCGGGTGTTCCGGGTGTCCCGTGGTGTCTTGTGGTGTCCCGCAGTGTCCCGATGAGTGAGATCTGTAGTGAGATCGATATTGAAATCGATGTGCCCGAGGTGTCCCGTGGTGTCCCGCGGTGTCCAAACAAGTGAGATCGATAGTGAGATCGATATTGAGATCGACAGGTGTTCCGTGGTGTCCCGTGGTGTCCCGTTGAGTGAGATCGATAGTGATATCGATAGTGAGATCGATGTGGTGTCCCGTGGTGTCCTATGGTGTCCCGTTGAGTGAGATTGGTAGTGAGATCGATGGTGAGATCGATCGTGAAATCGAGATGTGTTCCTCGGTGTCCCGTGGTGTCCCGTGGTGGCCCGTTGTGTCCTGTAATGTCCCGTTGAGTGAGATCAATAGTGAGATCGATAGTAAGATCGACAAGTGTCCCATGGTGCCCCGTGGTATTCCGTTCAGTGAGATCGATAGTGAGATCGATAGTACGATCGATGTGGTGCCCGAGGTGTCCCGTGGTGTCCCAAAATGTGAGATCGATAGTGAGATCGATACTGAGATCGACAAGTGTCCTGTGGTGTCCCGTGGTGTCCCGTTGAGTGAGACCGATAGTGATATCGATGTGTTGTCACGAGGTGTCCCGTGGCGTTGAGTGAGACTGATAGTGAAACCGATAGTGAGACCGAAAGTCAGATCGAGAGGTGTTCCGCGGTGTCCCGTGGTGGCCCGTGGTGGCCCGTGATGTCTAGTTGAGTGGGATCGATAGTGAGATCGATCGTGAGATCGACAAGTGTCCCGTTGTGTCCAGTGGTGTTCCGTTGGGTGAGATCGATAGTGAGATCGATTGAGTTAGATGTTGGTTCCCCCTTCTCTCTCTCCCCCCCATAAGCTCCTTATCACCCGAAGGGTGGTCGTATAGGTGGTACAATGCCATAACATACATTACAGCAGATTGCCATATAATCGGAGGTTGGGGGGTGAGAAGACCCCCCACCGGGAAATCGGTTTTGGTTTCGTGTTCGTGTCGTGCGTGCGGGCGCGGCGAAGCTGCGCGTGATCCTCTTGTAGCTAGGCCGAAGTAGGAGCGAAAGTCCGTTTCCGTCCGCCGGTGGCTGGGGGTGTCCCAGTTGGGCCGGGCGGTGTCCCGGGTGTCGGGGTGTCAGTAGGAGCGAAAGTCCGTTTCCCGTCCGCCGGTGGCTGGGAGGTGTCCCAGTTGGGCCGGGCGGTGTCCCGGGTGTCCCGGGCGTTCCAGCGCTAACGCATGCCGCTAATTTCATAATTCATTTTTGTCGGCGCCTGCGGCGGACTTTCTTATCCAATCCAGCTTATCTTATCCAATCCATCTTGTCCAATCCAATCCACTTTATCTGATCCAACCCATATTGTTCCATTTTATCTTATCCCACTCAATCCAACCCACCCAACCCAATCCATCAATTCATTTGTTTCTGCGCCTGCGGCGGGCCAATCCAATCCATCTTATCTTATCCAATCCATCTCTTCCAATCCAACCCATCTGATCTTATCCAATCAATCTTATCCCATCCAGTCCAATCCACCCAGCCCATTCCATCAACTCATTTTTGTCGGCGCCTGCGGCGGGCTTTCTTATCCAATCCAGCTTATATGATCCAATACAGATTGTCCAATCCAGTACATCTTATCTTATCCAACCCATATTGTCCCATCTTTTCCGGTCCCACCCAATGCAATCCACCCAATCCATCTTATCTTATCCAATCCACCTCTTCCAATCCAACCCAGGTGGTGGAGGGAGACTCTGATAGAGAGGGAGAGAGAGAGAGAGGGCGAGAGAGAGAGAGAGACATAGAGAAAGAGAGAGAGATGACATCAAGGTGACAGGCTGGAGGTCAGTCAGGGTGGGCATTTGATCTCAATCTCCCCCAAACTTCCTTATCGCCCGCAGGGCGGTCGTATAGGTATAATACAATCAAGTATATTCTATGGAGAGAGAGAGAGAGAGAGAGAACCACACACACACACATACACACACACACACCGAAGCGGCACCGCCCACCGTCCAGAACATTTCGGGCAAATCCACGGCACCGTGTTCCGGGGCTTCCCAGGGAGCTTTGGAAGGGCCCTGGGACGGCCCAGGACGCCTCCGAGACAGGCCAAAAGGGTTCTGAGATGGCCCACAAGAGCCACCCGACGGCCACGAGACCCCCACGAGCGCACAAGAGAGTGCTAAGAGGCACCCGAGAGGACCCCAACACCGCCTGAGGGAGGCCCAAGGAAAGCCTCAAGAGGCCCAAAGCATCGGAAACCTGGAGGGATAACAATGTGTTTGGCGTTCTCGCATTTTCGTTTGCGATACGCTTCTGAGGCTTGCGCATGACCCCCAAGAGAGCCCCAAGACGGCCCCAAGAGGCGCCCCAAGCAGCCCCAAGAGGCGCCAAGTGGCCCCACGAAGCTCCGAGAAGGTGCGAAGAGGTACCCACGAGTACCCAAAGAGGCCCCAAGACGCTCCCATGACGCGCCGAAGAGTCCCCCGACAGACCCACGAGGGCCCAAGAGGCCCCGAGTAGCGTCCACAAGAGCCCCAAGAGGCCACCAACGCCCCAAGAGGCGCCCCCAAGAGGCTCCAAGAAAGCTTTCAAGACGCTTCCAAGGGGCCTCATCCTCAGATGGCCGATGAGGAGCAGAGCGGGAGCAGTGGCATGGCGGAGTAGGAGGAGGAGTAGGAGGAGGACGAGGAGGAGAAGGAGGATGGGGAGGGTAAGGAGGACTGAGAGGTCGAACGAGAAGGCGAATGCGGAGGGGGCAGTTCCTCTCCTCTTCTTGGTCGTCCTCCTTGTCCTGATTCACATCCACCTCTTTCTGCTTCCTCTGCCCTTCTCCTCGCCCTCGACGCCGTCGTCGCCGCCGCGGTCTTCAGAACCGTCGCCGTCGCCGTCCCGCTTCTCCACCCCCGATTTGCTTCCGAGGCTTCCACATGACCCCCAGGAGGACCCAATATGCTCTGAAGAGGCACCCCAAGCGGCCCCAAGAGAAGCTAAGTGGCCCCAGGAGGCTATCCAGACGCTCGTCGAGACCAACACGAGGCTCTTACGATGCCCCCAAAAGGCTCCAGAGAGTCCCCAGGATATGCCCAAGAGCCTCCACAAGAGGCCTCCGAGACGCCCCCCAGGAGACTCCCATGAGACATCCAACAAGAAGGCGGACGAGGAGCAGAGCGGGAGGAGAGGGATAGAGGAGGAGGAGGGGGAGGAGGAGGAAAATAAGGAGGAGGAAGAAGAGAAGAAGAAGAAGAAGAAGAAGAAGAGGAAAGTCCAACAAGGAAGAGAGTTCGGAGGAGGTGGTTCCTCCTTCCTCCATCCTCCCGTTTCCCTCTCTCCTCCGCCCTCTTCCCCGCTCCGTCCTCTTCCCTCCCCGCCCTCCCCACCTCCGCTTCGCTCCTTTCCTCCCCTCCCTTGTCCCGCCTCCGGCCTCCGTCGCCCCGCCGCCGCCTCCCTAATTCGAAAGACTGCCCAGTCTGGAAGAAAGGCGTTCCACACAGCTGTGGTTCTTCATGACCAGCGCAGAACAGCAGACGCAGAGCAAGGCCGCAGAACCGCAGAGCAGCAGACGCACCAGAAGGCCGCAGAACAGCAGACGCCAGCAGGAGAAAGCAAACAGGCCGCAGAACAGCAGACACACCAGACTGCCCAGATAACGGCGGAGGCAGCGATGAGCAGCCCATTCGGTGAGGCGACACATCGCGGAACACAACGCGTGTTATTGCAGCATGTTTTGACGATGCCTCGTCTAGTTGGCACCAAGTAGTTTGCACAGCCTCTTGTGGCCCACATAGATTGCACACCCTATACTGGTTCACATAGATTGCGCAACATAGATTGCACCCCATATATTGTGGATTGCAAAACAGATATAGCACCACATAGATTGCACAACACATGTTGCACCACATAGAGTGCACGACCCAGGTTTTTCCTTAAACGAAGTAATCTGGATCTACCACCCCCGCAAGGGCGGGATTCACCGCCCTCCTTTTCACATTGCGAGTTGCATGCGATTTTGCCCCATCGTCCATCCTAAATTTGAGTTCATAACACCCCAGCCAAATCACGATCGACACCCCCTACCATCCTTTGCAACAAATGCTATGCACACGCACTCGCTCATCACAAATCAGCAGGTCCCAAAAACTTTCTGGAAAAGTGCACGAAGTGCACGCGCGCGTCGTCGCGCGCGCATCCCGAAATCCTGCAAATTATCCTGGCGAAGGACCCAACCATATGCAGTTGTGAGTACCGCAATTGTGAGTATCTTCTTCGCTGGTGCCCACGAACCGTATGAGGGGCGTGCCGAAATGTGGCGGATTACACAACACGAAGGAAAACGATTGGTCGAATTTGGAGAGAGTAAGCGCGGGTGAATCTGAGCGCGAGTGAGTCGAAGTGTGAATGAGTCTGCGCGCGAGCGAATATATTTGCACGAATGCGATCATGGCTACGCCTCGTGTAAATGTATATGAATGTGAATGGTTCGGGTATGCATGTCTGTGCACTCGTGACACTGAGCGTGGCCGCTGCAGAAAGCTTCCGCGGGAACCCCAGCGGCAGCGCCCGCACGCCGCGACGTCCATGTCGGCACGCCCCATCACGAGGATCGCGCCCGCTTCCTTCCATTTTTTTCCTCCCTCTTTGCCCGCGCATTCCGAAGTCCAAAGCTGCGGGCGCAGCGCGGCGCGGAGTCCCCGCGACGCGCGCCGGTCGCCCCGGAAGGGTCCCAGCGACGTGCGCGGGTCGTCCGAGCTAGCTGGCTGGCTGATAGCGGGCAAGGCTCTGACCGCTGGGCAGAGCGACGACGGGCGAGCGAGGCGCAGGGAAGAACGCAGCACGGAGTTCCCGCGACGCGCGCTGGTCGCCCCGGAAGGGCCCCAGCGACGCGCGCGGGTCGTCCGCGGCGCGAGGCCAAACAATTAGTTGGGCAGTCGAGAGAAGGTGTGGCTCGGGGGGGGGCGCTCCTCAGGGCAGGCCTCGCGGATAAACTCGGTGAAGCCGAGCTCCTTGGCGAGGGCCGTCGCCTCCCTCCTGCACCGCCTCGTGCGCGCCGCAAAGTGCTCCAGCTGCTTCCGCAAGCCCTCCGGCGGCCCTGCCAGGAAAAAACCGATGCGCGGCGCCCGCATGAGCACGAGGTCCTCGTGGCGCGCGGCGCGCGAAAGCAGCACATAGAGGTCCAGCCACCAGTCGTCGTCCTCCTTCTCTCCGTTCCCGACCTCGTGGCGGCCGCAGTCCAGGATCACGCCTGGGCGACGTCGGCCGAGGGAGCAGCGCGCCGGACAGCCGACGGCCCAGGGCGAGAGCCCACAGGACCGAGACATGGTCCGGCTGCAGACCGCTCGCGCCCAGTAGGTTCGGCTGTAGGGTGTGCCGAAACGTGTGAGAGGTGTGCCGAAATGGGCCTGGGGGACGCATGCCGGCGGTGGCACTGGGGCCTTCGGTGGAGCTCCCTATGGAGCCACGAAGCGCGTGAGGGTGTGCCGATATGGGTGCGGGGGACGCATGCGGACGGTGGTGCTGGAGCCTTCGGTGGAGCTCCCTATGGAGCCACGAAACGTGCGAGGGGTATGCCGAGATGGGTGTGGGGGACGCATGCGGGCGGTGGCACTGGGGCCTTTGGTGGAGCTCCCTATGGGGCCACGAAACGTGTGAAGGGTGTGCCGAAATAGGTGTGGGGGACGCATGCGGGCGGTGGCACTGGGGTTTTCGGTGGAACTCCCTATGGGGCCACGAAACGTGTGAGGGGTGTGCCGAATTGTGTGCGGGGGGGGGCGCACGCGGGCGGTGGCACTGGAGCCTTCGGTGGAGTTCCTTATGGGGCCACGAAATTTGTGAGGGGTGTGCCGAAATGGGCGTGGGGGACGCATGCGGGCGGTGGCAGTGGAGCCTTCGGTGGGACTCCCTATGAGGCCACGAGACGTGTGAAGGGTGTGCCGAACTGGGCGTGGGGAGCGCATGCAGGCGGTGGCATTGGGGCCTTCGGTGGAACTCCCGATGGGGCCACGAAGCGTGTGAGGGGTGTGCCGAAAAGTGTGGGGGACGCATGCGGGCGGTGGCACTGGGGCCTTCGGTGGAACTCCCTATGGGGCCACGAAATTTGTGAGGGGTGTGCCGAAATGGGCGTGGGGGATGCATGCGGGCGGTGGCATTGGGGCCTTTGGTGGAGCTCCATATGGGGCCACGAAATTTGTGAGGGGTGTGCCGACATGGGTGTGGGGGACGCATGCGCGCGGCGGCAATGGGGCCTTCGGTGGAGCTCCCTATGGGGCCACGAAACGTGTGAGGTGTGTGTGCCCACATGGGTGATGATGTTGGTGATGATGACGGTCGTGCTGATGGTGATGACGATGATGATGATGATGATGATGATGATGATGACGATGATGGCGATGATGATGATGATGATGATGATGACGATGATGGTGATGATGATGACGATGATGATGATGACGGGAGGAGAGAGGAAAGGGGAGGAAGAGGAAGAAGAGAGGAGGAGAGGAACGCGGGGCGACGTCTCTTCAAAACGAGGGCCCAACACCACAGGATGGTCGGGAAAAAACCGTTGGTTCCGTAAGGTTTACAACATCGAGCAACCCGAAAATATATTGCGAAAGCCTTACGGCGGGTGCCGCCGACCCTGCAGATGGAAACGACGAGCAAGACAAGGACGTTGAAGAGCAGGAGGCGGAGGACGTCAGGGAGGAGGAGGGGGGAGGAGGAGAAAGAGGAGGAGGAGGAGAAGGAGGAGGAGGAGGAGGAGGAGGAGAAGGAGGAGGACACGGGGGAAATGAATAAGAGCAAGACGAGGCGAGCAGGGCCTGGGGCCTGTGAGTCCTGGACTTAGTAGGGAGCTGGTTCCTGGTGTTGGGTCCTGGGAGGAGTCCTCGGGGCTGGGTCCTGGAGAGTCCCGGGGACCTCGGAATTCTGGGTCCTGGGGTGTCCCGTGGCCCAGCGTCCACGAGGCCGGTTCGGTTCTGGAGGGGGGCGGGGGAAAGAGGAGAGATGATGATGGAAGGAGGAGGGGGGAGGGAGGAGAGGGCGTGGTAGAACGCCTCGGTTCTTGGCCCGTCTAAGGCTTTGTGTGGGTCCTGGGACCCCCAGGGGGGGAGTCGTATCTGACGCGGGACCTTCCCCGGGACCCCCCCTGGGACTCCCCCGGGACCCCCCCGGGACCCCCCCCCCCCTCTCCCCCGGCAGGGAAGGGATCAAAGGGAAGGGGCTTCCCTTCGACTCAATGCCAACGTTGCTCTTGAGGGGGAGGCCCTGGAAAAGCGGCGGAGGGAGCGGCGACGGGCGCAGGGAAAAGGGGGAAAGGGGAGGAGGGGAGACGGGCCCGGGGAAAGGGGGAGCGCAGGGACAGGAGACGACTGGCCCAGGGAAAGGGTGAGCGCAGGGACAGGAGACGACGGAGATGACGACGAACGAACGACGGGAACGGACAAGCCCCTCACACACGCCGACACAGGGTCGGCGAATGTGAAAAGGGACGCATGGTTTGGCAACGTCAGTTTTCGACAAAAATCTGCGCGCGCGCGCGCTCGTGCGAATTCTTAAGAAAACGACCGGTTTTTCCAACACTGTAACCAAATGCAACCAAACAGGCCTCTCGCGCGCGCATGTCGGAATCATTCGAACGCCTTTGCGCGCGTGTTGGGGGAGCGATCCTTTTTCAAATCAGGTCATGCGGCCCACTCGCGCGCGCCGGCCGCGCGCGCATGTCGAAAACCGCTCGGATCTCTCATCACCGACGCGAAGACACCATCATCGTCATCGGCCTGATCAGCATCGGCGCCGTCATTGGCCACGCCAGCGTCATCGTCATCCTCGCCACCATCACCGCTACGATCATCATCGTGTCTACCGTTGTCGACGTCGCCATCCCGCCCAAGTCACCGACTCGCACTGAAGTGCCCGCGCGTCGGCGCGGCATGCGAGACGGGCTCAGAAGTGCCCAGCGGACAGCGCCACCGCAGTCGCGTCGGTTGCGTCAAACGGGCTAGCCGCTGTGCGCGCGAGCATTTGCGCACTGGCGTGGCCGCTAGGATGCACCAGCCATCACCAAGCACTCATCGTAATCGCCGACGCACTGATTTTGCAAACCAAGTTAGGGGTGGGTGGGTGGGATGTTTGCGCGAGCAGTGGAGTGGACCACTCAAAATCTGTCTGACAATCAGTTCACTACATAGAGTGCACAACATAGCTTGCACCACATAAATTGCATCAGGTATATTGCCCCACGAAGATTGAACAATCTAGGCTACATCACATACATTGCACAACTGATATTGCACAACACAGATTGAACACACTAGAATACAACACATCAGAGTGAGGGGGGCGAGCGGTCATTCATTGTCCCTGGGTTCGTGGCTGAAGTGGGGACCCATGGCGAGGATTTCGTTTGTTGCGTTTCTGTTATTGGTGGTGTTGCTGTTGTTGTTGCTGTTGTTGTTATTGATGGTGTTGTGGTTGTTGTTGTTGCTGGTGCTGCTGTTGTTGTTGGTGGTGTTGTTGCTGTTGATGCTGCTGGTGCTGCTGTTGCTGCTGCTGTTGTTGGTGTCGTTGTTGTTGGTGGTGGTGTTGCTGTTGGTGTTGGTGTTCTTGTTGCTGTTGTTGTTGCTGTTGATGGTGTTGTTTGTGTTGTTGTCGTCGTTGTTGTTGTTGGTGCTGTTGTTGAACTCTCACTTCTGAAAAATAATTGTTGCTGATCCCCCCTCACCAGTGCATATTGTTTTTTCTCCATCAACGTGTGCGCCTCGACGCTCGCACCCGGTTTTTTGACAGGGAAAGTCTTGGTGCTCAAACTGGGCCCTTGGCCACGCGGATTGCAACAACAATGGCTCCCGCCTGAGATTTCCTCCAAATTTACTCAGGACCCCCGCTCCTGAGACTTCTTCACAATTTACTCGGGATCGGTGCT
The DNA here is from genome assembly GCA_963575745.1 of Prorocentrum cordatum. Lineage (NCBI taxonomy): Eukaryota > Dinophyceae > Prorocentrales > Prorocentraceae > Prorocentrum > Prorocentrum cordatum. The sequence continues at coordinate 119,419 of CAUYUJ010020631.1, read as the reverse complement.
CCCGCCTGTGACCTCCTTTCAATGTAATCAGGAACGGCGATCCCGCTTGAGACCTCGCAATTGAATCAAGATTTCCTCGCAATTTAATCCAGACCCCCGCTCCCGCCAGAGAACCCTTCACAATTTATTCACGGATTGCGCTCTCGCCTGTGACTTCCATGCAATGTATTCAGGAATCGCGTTTTCGACGCTCAGGAATCACGCTGCGCCAAGGACGCCGTTACAATTGACTTAGTAATCGCGCTCTCACCATACTCAGGCATCCCGCTTGAATGTCCCACCCGCCCGATCCGCCCGTCAGAGGATCGCCCGCCCGTCGTGGGCTCCCCCCCGAGACTTCCTTCAGGAACGGTGCTTTCGCCGAGGACTTCCTCGAACGTTCACGCTCTTACCTTCCTGCTCCTCCTCCCTCTCCCTCCTCCCTCCTCTCCTCCCTTCTCTCTCCCTCCTCTCTTCCCTCATCCTTATGCCTCTGCCCTATCCCCTCTCCCTCCTCTCCCTCCGTCCTTCTCCCCCTCTCCTGCCTCCTCCCTCCCTCTTTCTTTCTCTCTCTCCCTTTTCTCTCTCTCTCTCTCTCTCTCTCTTTCTCTCTCTATTTCTCTACCTCTCTCTTATCTGTCGTTCTCGCTCTCTCTCTCTCTCTCTCCCTCTTTCTCTCTCTCTCTGCCTCTAATCAACCGCCCCCCTCTTCGCTCCTTCTCTCCTGGCGTTTTCCCTCTTCCTTCGTCCCTCCCCCTCCCTTCCTCCCACTCTCCCTCGTTCTCGCCCTCCTGTTTGCAGGGCTCACGCCAATTCCAATGGCGGTCACACGTACGCCCACGAAGGATTGTCCGCCCGTTCAGGCTTGCCCGCTTGTCTAAGCCCGCCGCCCCCCGCAAAGAGAAAGAATCCCCCAAAAGGGGGTGTGATCGAAGACAAAAAGGGCGGGTGTCGAGGGTGCGGGGAACTCCTTTTGAATGACACGCGGGCAAGTAAGAGCGAACAGTCTTATAATGATTGTTTGTGCTGGTGTTGTGGGTGTTGTTGTCGTTGATGTTGTTGCTGTTGAATGCTAATTACTAAACAGTTGTTATTGTTGGACACCATAGAGGTGCTCTGGCGCTCTCGCCGAGGCGCCGGCTACACGTTCATTGGAAATGAGGCTCACGCTCGAGCGGCTTGGGGGACCGCCAAAACCGAGCCCCCAACAACAACAACGCTCCCGCTTGAGACGTCCTCCTTTTTTTTTCAGGGCCGGTGCCTTTGCTCGCCGCCGAAAGCCGCCGTCCCCACACAACCAGCGTTCCCGCTCGAGACTTCCTCCCGTTTTACCCTGGATTGGCGCGCTAGTCTTTCTCTCATCGGCGCTGCCCCCAGCAAAAACAACGTTCCCGCTCGAGGTTTCGACCTTTACTCAGGGCGGTGTCCCTCCTCGCCGCCGAAAACCGCCGCCCCGACAAAACTAGCGCTCCCGCCCTGGCGCCCAACTCTCTTTTGAATTGGCACCGCCCCCAGCAAGAACAACGCTCCCGCTCGAGGATTCCTCCCTTTTTCCTGGAGACGGTGCTGTTCCTCGCCGCCGACAACCCCCGTCACGACAAAACCACGGTTCCCGCTCGATGCTTCCTCCTTTCTTAATCAAGGCGGTGTCCCTCCTCGCCGCCGAAAACCGCCGCCCCGACAAAACTAGCGTTCCCGCCCGAGACTTCCTTCCGTTTTACGCTGGACTGGCGCCCAACTCTCTTTTGAATTGGCACCGCTCCCAGCAAGAACAACGCTCCCGCTCGAGGATTCCTCCTTTTTTCCTGGAGACAGTGCTGTTCCTCGCCGCCGACAACCCCCGTCACGACAAAACCACGGTTCCCGCTCGATGCTTCTTCCTTTCTTACTCAAGGCGGTGTCCTTCCTCGCCGCCGAAAACCGCCGTCCCAACAAAACCAGCGTTCCCGCTCGAGATTTCGTTTTGTTTTACGGTGGACTAGCACCCTACTCTCTTCGGCATTGGCGCCGCTCCCAAGAACAACAACAGCAGCCTTGCTCGGGACGTCCTCCCTTCCTATTCAGGGCCAGGTCGTTGCCTCACCGCCGACGGCGGCCCCCGTCCCCACCAAGGCAATCCTGTCGTTCGATACTTCCTTGTGCTTTACCCTTCGCTGGGGTTCCACTGGCGGTCTCGCATCGGCGCAGCTAGGCGCGGGCATGCGTTTTCGCGGCGGGATATGTTAAAATTCCTCGGAGGAGGTGTTTGCAAGACCTCATTGGGCGGGTGATCCGGGAATGGGAATAACGGACCCCGCTATAGAACAAGAGCCCCCCATTACGTTGATGGTTGTCATGATGGTCGCATGCTTCGTGTGGAAACATCGCGCATGAGGGTAACTTGATTGGTGCAGTTGTTGGTGTTGTTGTTGTTGGTGGTGTTGGTGTTGGTGTTGTTGTTGGTGGTGGTGTTGTTGTTGCTGTTGTTGTTGGTGGTGGTGGTGTTGTTGGGGTTGTTGTTGCTGGTGTTGTTGTTGCGGTTGTTGTTGTAATTGTCGGTGGTAGTGCTGTGGTTGCTATTGCTGTTGTTGCTGTTGTTGTTGTTGTTGTTGCTGGTGTTGTTGGTGTTGGTGTTGTTGTTGGTGTTGGTGTTGGTGTTGTTGTTGGTGGTGTTGTTGCTGTTGTTGTTGTTGGCGTCGTCGTCGTCGCTGTTGTTGGTGTTGGTGTTGTTGTTGGTGGTGTTGTTGTTGCTGTTGTTGCTGTTGGTGTTGGTGTTGGTGTTGTTGGTGGTGTTGTTGTTGGTGGTGGTGGTGGTGGTGTTTTTGGTGCTGTTGGTGTTGTTGTTGCTGGTGTTGTTGTTGTTGGTGGTGGTGGTGTTGTTGGTGGTGCGGTTGTTGTTGGTGCTTTGTTGTTGTTGGTGGTGGTGGTGTTGTTGTTGGTGTTGTTGTTGGTGTTGTTGCTGTTGCTGTTGTTGTTGGTGGTGTTGTTGTTGGTGTTGGTGGTGTTGTTGTTGTTGTTGTTGGTGTTGCTGCTGTTGTTGTTGTTGTTGCTTTGTTGTTTTGTTGTTTTGTTGTTTTGTTGTCGTCGTCGTCCCACCCTGCGACCCACCCGCGACCCACCCCGCGACCCGCCCCGCGACCCACCCCGCGACCCACCCCGCGACCCACCCGCGACTCACCCCGCGACCCACCCCGCGACCCACCCGCGACCCACCCGCGACCCACCCGCGACCCTTTGCGGCCCACCCGCGAGCTACCCACGTTGATTTAGCGAAAGAATCTGCGCTTGCGGCGGGCTGCCCCAGAGTTTCGCAAATTGCCGACGTCCCCACCGCCCCCTCACTCTTATCCGCATCTGCGGGGTGCTACGGCAGACTGCTCCGCACAGATTGCTCCACATAGATTGCACAACGCGGAGCCGTCCCCTGACTGGTCCCCGCCACTCTCGGGGCTGTGAGCACCTGGTCTCTGGCTGCAGCGGCGCAGCCGTGGAGCCCTAGAGGGCGCAGCCGATGTCTCGGAGGCGCTGCAGGAAACGTGGGAGGAGAGCGCGGTCGACTGCGAGGGCGCCTCCCGGCTGGAGGTCGCACCAGGTGGCGCGCCTAAGAGGTCGCGGGGGAGGAAGCGCCACACAAGGAGGGCGGGGCGGCAGCAATCAAAGCTCGGCCAGGTAGTGACGATGGACGCGGGCTTCGTCGCCGCACTCGGGGGGTTGGCAACGAAGTCCACAGCGCTTGCCCCCGAGGTCGACGAGGGCGACGAGCTGCTCCTGGGTGAGGCGGAAGAGGGCGACGAGAAGGCGGGGGAAGTCGCCAGCGAACTCAGTGACGCCGCGAGGGGGGCCCTGGCTGGACTGCCCGGCCGGCTCCGCAGATGCTGGCCGATCGCGCGAGGCCCGGCGACAAGGATCCCTAGGTTGTTCCGCGGGGGGCGTCCCCCGCGGCGGAGGCACGTGGGCGCGGCGGCGTGCGAGGAGCCCGCCAGGGAGGGGGGGCTCGCCACTGCGGTGGCCGCGCAGCCCGCCATCCTCACTGCCAAGGGAGGGGAGGCGGCGCGAGCCGCCCCAGCGGAGACGGCGCGGGGGGGGGGGAGCGAAAGGGCCTGGCCGCCGCCAGGGGGAGGCACAGGCGGGCCGCCGCAGGCGCGCCCCCACTCGGAGGCGCTCTGGGCCTGTGCGCCGCGCCGCTTGGCGCCCCTGTCTCGGGCGTTGCCAGAAAATGCCCCTGGCCCAAGGTGCCCCCAGGATCTCCAAGGAGGCCCCCACGGTTAAGTCGGGCACGTCCCTCTTCAGGAGGAAGATTCAAAAGCAGGTTTACAGAATTGTGGGCTGTTTTTCTAGTATGGGTTGCATATGTTTGAGTATAGCTAGGTGCTTTTGAATTGATCCTCCAAAGTCTGCCTGTAGGGGGACATGCCCGACCTAATGCCAGAAGTGCCCCTGGCCCAAGGTGCCCCCAGGATTTCCAAGGAGGCCCCCGCGGCCTCCAGAGCACCGCCCACGAGGCCCAGAGGGCCCCAGGGCTTAAAAAAACTGGCGAACAGTCGGGGGTACCTGGGGCCAGGAGCACCTTTTAGCAACCCCCGACTGTCGCGGGGCAGAGGGCTGCCGTCCAGGACGACGCGGCGAGCCGAGGAGCCGCGCGGGGGAAGCTCGGCCTCCTCCCACGCCTGGGGGAGCCCGCGCGAGATGGCCGCGCGCAGCCCACAGGGCGGTCAGAGAGTCACGGAGCGCGCAAGGCCTGGAGAAGGCGGAGGGTTTGACAGGTTTGGCGACCACCTTCCCCGGCCGTGCTTGGCCGGCGTGGCAGTGCTCGCAGAGGACTCGCCAGTCCTGCCCGGAGCCCCCGCGGTCGATGATACAGTCGGCCCGGATTAGTAGGTCGACCCTGCCAGCTCAAGGGTACCCCTGTGTCTTGTGTCTCGCGGCACGTGCCTTCTTACACTTCTGTGGCGATGTGGCCCTCGGAAGGGTCCTGTGTCCTCTCGCGTGTCCTGTCCAATCAAGGCCGATTGCATCGGGCGAAGGGAGCTGTGCACATGCACCGATCCTGGCAAGGCCCACTCCTGACCCAGGATCGGTGCATATACCTTCCTGGCCAAGGTAGCAGGGCGTATGCTCCGATCCTGGGCTCAGGGTGGGCCTGGCCAGAATCGGTGCATGTGCACAGTTCTCTCTCCTCTACTGTAGGCCGACGACGAGGGCGGCCCGAGAGGTGGGGCTGCGGGCGTCTGGGGCGCAGGCCGGCGCGGCGGCCTGCGGCGCGAGGGCCCAGGAGGCGGGCCCACGCGCGGGGCCTGGGGGGCCGCTTGAGGCGAGCGTCGGGGCAGCCGTACTCAGGAGGAGAAAGAACACAAAGACACAATGAATCGTCGATTCCCAGGAAACTGTGGGAAAAGATGGGAAGCGGGGGGGGAGACAAGAACCCAGAAAATGTGGGAAAGTGTGGGGGATCTTTTTATTATTGTGTGTATTTATTTGTGTTTCCCAGGGCCCCTTCACTTACATCGGGCCTGTCCCTCTACAGGAGGAATTTTCAAACATCGTTTCAACAAGAAGTCCGGGGACGATTGTTCGATCACTCGTTTGCTGCTTTTGAGCAGTTCATATGCACGTTTCCGCCAAAAGCCGCCTGCAAGGGGACATGCCCGACCTCAGGCCAGCTTGGGGTCGCCCCTTATCCCGGGAGGAAGCGGCTGCCACCCCGGCAGCATCCCCCGGAGCGCGGCAGACTCGGCAGCAGTCCCTTCTGGCCTCGCGGCGGCCGCTCCGGGAGCGGCGGCCGCGGGGAGGCGGGCTGCCGGTGCAGCCAGGACCCCGTTCGTGGGGCTGCCGGTGCGGCTCGGACGTGTGCATTTTTTCCTCGGCGAGAACCATCGAGGACCATCCTGGACCATCGAGCAAAAACCCACGCACGAGGCCGAAGAATGCACAGGGAATGGACGTCCGAGCGATGGCAAGTGGGGCTGGGAGCCGAGCCGGCATTCCGTGGCGAGGGCGAGGCGGTCGGCGGAGTCGGTCGTGGACCGGCTCCCTGGGGCGTACACATACAGCCAAGATGCTGAAATAAGGAACACTTTATATTCGGAAGGGGCTCGATGTTCCTTACGTCCTTCCGTGGTTGTTCCTCTAGCCCTTCTCGTGCACCCAGGCTTTTTTGAAGCCACAGAGGTGCTTCGTTCCTGATTTAGCGTTCCTGATTTCAGCAGCCCAACCGCAGGGGAACAAACAATGACAGAGACAGAGGTCCGCGCGGATTTCTCGGATCGGCCCTGGACCCCCCTCCCTGGCGCGCGGCGGCGCTGGAGGCGCCGCCAGGGGGCCCCAGCGCCGATCCGAGAAATCCGCGCGGGCCTCCGAGTTTTCATGTTTATGCCATTGTTCGTTCCTCTGGTGCATGACGAGACGCACGATCGCTTCGAGAGAGGTCTCGATGGCGGCACGGCAGGCCGCGATGTTGTCGGTGGAGAGCCGGTAGTCGGCCAGAGCCATGTCCCGGACATCGCGCCCCCCCCCCCCCGCGTGGCGGGGCGTTGCGAGGCCGAGAAGAGCCTCAGGGAAGTCGCCAACGTTGCCGAGGTCCTCCGGCGGCAGAGCGAAGTCGTCGAGATCACGCAGCGCGGCCGCCAAGTGGGCAGGAGGCGGCGGCAGTGACGGGAGGATGCCGCGCGCGTACGTTTGGAGAGGCGGGGCCAGCAGAAGCTGCGACAGGTTGGCAGAAGGGTCACCCTGGTGCAGCGGGCATTGGCAAGTGGCTGCGGTGAGAGAAGTGGCGATGCGGCGCGCGTCCGTGATCTTGGTCTTGCGTTTCTTGGGATCGGAAAAGCTGGCTCTCTGCGGCACCGTTAGCGCCTGGACGAGGTCGCTGGGGACCTGCTGTGAGGGATCTGGCGCAAGCCCGAGATGATGCAGGAGCCCGTGCCATGAAAGAGAGAGGGTGACGTTGCTGGCGTCGCAGCCGAGAATCGAGTGGAGGTTCTGCACGTTTTTGGGGAGGATATTGCGGTCGACTTGCGAGGCGCAAAGGCATTTTTTGGAGGAGTTGTATTGGTGCGGGCGGAGGCGGAGGACGCATGCGAACATGGGGAGAAAAGCGGGACTGCCCACGAGCTTCCCATATCATGTCCGCAATTTGTCGCAGGTGCCTGCCACCGAGAAGTCGGGCGGGGGAGGCTTGCGAGGATTGGCGGTAAAGGCCTTCTGCTGCTATGCGGCGACGGCCTCCTCCTTCTGTTCCTAGCGGCGCTCGCGCTTGGCGGGCCTGGGGATGCCACCGCACGCCGTGGACTGGTCGAGGCGCGTGGAGCGGGCAATCGCGCCCTCGACGGGCGCCCCATGGTTGGCGAGCTTGCCTACTAAGTTGTCATTGATGGCGAAGTGGGGGAGCTCATGCAGTCGGGCGTCGTGGCTGGCTTGGTCATGACCACGATGCAGCCGCTCTTGCCCCGGGCGAGCGCAACATTGATGCGGCGGGCGCAGTCGGCGTGGCCGAGGACGTAGCCCCCGTTGGACCTGACGCAGGAGATGATGAGAAGGTCCGCCTTCCCGCCCTGCATCTGGTGGGTGGAGCTAACCTTGACGCTGGGCCACCTATTCCACAGGCCGTGGAAGAAAGCGGGCTTGGAGGGTGAGCCCTGGGAACGCTGGCAAAGGAGAGGTTACCCTGGACCGCCCCGTCGGCGACTCGAGTTGGGGCTGTCCATGGGCCAGCCAGCGTTGAGCGCATCCGCTTGGGCCCAGCACGGGGTGAGCACCGCAACCGAAAGGTCGGCATCGACGTGAGGCACGATCTCCGACAGGAGGCGCCGCGCAACCCACCACTCGTCAGGGCTGCAGAAGCTGGGCCCCCGAGCGTAATTACTCGACTGAGGGCGCGTGGAGGATGAAGAAGCGGCTTGCGTCTCCCGGAGAGGAGCGCCACGTCCCGTCGAAGCAGCGGAGCAGCGTGGGTTCCGGGCGGGGAGTGGCGGCAGGTGCGCCGGCCTCTTCTGGCGGGAGACCGGCCCACGGGACAGCGCGGCGGAGGGAGGCGCGGAGGACGCCGGGCGGCTCTCCTCGTCCGCGGCGCCGCTCGCGCACTTGCGCTTGGGCCATTGGATGCCGGGGAGGGCCGCCAGGGCGCCCGCAGCCCATCGGGCGCGAGGCCACATTTGAGAAGGCCCCGGTAGTGCGCCCAGGAGGGGATTCAGAGTGGGCTCGGACGCATGCGGCGGCAAGTGTCCAGGCCGGCGGCCATGCTGCCGTGGATCTGGGAGGGAGACCCTGATGCCGAGAGCGACCGCAGCTTCAGAGCGGGAGGAAGGCCCGAGTTGAGCGCGGTCACCGACGAGGGCCACAGGCGCACAATCCGCGACAGCCATGGAGAGGGACAATGGTTGAGGGCATCCTGGGCCTGGCCAGCCTTTTCGAGGAGGAGGGCACGGCGGTGACGGACAGAGGTGCCCGCCTGTCCCCCCCACAGGGTCGCCGCCCTCTCGAGAGTGAGACCGACACCGCATGCCGGTCGTTGAAAGTAGACATTTCTGGACTCCCAAGTCCCAATTTGCGTCGGGCGTCTTCTTACTTCAAGAGACCAGTGGCGTTCCCTCTTCCCTCCTCTTCAGGGGGCGGGCGGAATCCCAATCTACCTCCAGCGCCTTCCTACCTCATGTTTCTACCCACTTTTTCCGACCGACCGACGGGTAAGTTTGAGCTGATCGAGGTCGCGGCAGAACTCCTTGACACGCTTGACGTCGGCTTTGGACACGGTGCGCTGCCTTCTCTGAGCGACTGACCATCTCGTCCATGGCGAGGTGCTTGGCGGCGTCCGAGGTGGACTTCTGGGCGGCAGAGGCGGCAGACGGCGTCTTCGTCGAGGCCGCATGCGATGGCGCGCGGGCCTCAGAGGAGACCAACGAGCCACCCGCAGCGGACCCGGTTCTTCCGGGCGTCGAAGAGGACCGAAGCGCCCGCCGGGCAGGTCTTGGCGTAGAGGGCGGCGAGGGCGCGGGCCGCGGGCGACTTACTGATCCCAGGCGGCCCTCGGACGCAGACCAGCCGGCCGCGGCAGGCAGAGTGGACGGCCCCCGGTTGAGGAGCCGAGGCGCCAGAGCCCACACACGAGGTCCGTTTCGCGGACGCCGGGAGGCGTCCGCGGCGGAGCGAGGACGGTGCCGCTGGTGGGGCGGCAGTTCTTTGCCGACCAGGGATTGGCCGCGGGCGGCGCGTGAGGGACCAGCGCTAGGCGCGGCGATCGGATTTCGATTCGACTCTGGCCGGTTCGCTGGCGGCCCGTCCCGTCTCCGGTCCGACCCGATTTCGCGATTCGATCCAGGTCAGGTTGCCCTTCGACGCGAGGACACCATCATCGTCATCGGAGTGATCAGCATCGGCGCCGTCATTGGCCTTGCTGCCATCAATCGCCATCATCGTCATCATCGTCGCTACTATCATCATCATGCCTGCCGTTGTCGACGGCTCAACGTCGAATGGCTTGCGCGGCGACGGGAGCCAGAGCCAAGGCCACCACAGCAGCAGCCCGCCGCCTGCCGGCTCGAGGCGCCCAGCTCGAGAAGGCGGGCCCTTGGCAGCCCCTGGCGAGCGGCCGGGCGCCCGCGCCGGGAGGCCCCAGCCTCGCGCCAGCGCCGATCCTGGCTGGGCACTCTTAGGCTTATGTCGGGCGTGTCCCCCTACAGGAGGATTTTCGACGAAAAACAAAAAATACCCCAAAAATGCCCCAAGAAGGTCAAAAAAGATTCAAACAATAGTCTCCAGACTGTTTTTGGATTATTGCTTGATTATTTTTCGTCGAAAATCCCCCTGTAGGGGGACAGGCCTGACTTAATCTTAGGCCCAAGATCGGTGCATGCTGAAGGCTTGCGTCGCGTCGACGCGGCGGCGACCCCAGCGCGGGCGCTCAGGGTTGAGAGCCGCCACTGGCCCAGACCTCGGCCAATAAGGAGCGACCTGGGGAGCGAAAGGCCGCCGAGCGGCCGCGGTTGAACGACCCCTCTGCGGTACCCGAAACCCACGCCGATATCGTCACCGCACGAGCCAGCCGCATGCCCTCCCAGACCCCGACGTCATGGTTTTTCATAACGTCATGACGTCGACCCTCAGAGGTCTCGACCCATCCCCCTGGACCGGCGTTTCATCCCGAGTCGTTTTTTGACGGTCCCGAAGGCCCGGAAGGGCCTCCAGAGGCCAACAATAGCGCAAAGCGTCCCGTCATGATTTTGTCATTGCCCGCGGGGGTCTGGAAGCCCGAAGCCCACGCCGATGTCGCCACGGCACGAGCCAGTCGCATGCCCTCCTCGCCGAGCCAGGAGAGCTCATGCGCAGACCCCCCCAACGGGGCCCGCCCCTGGAGGCCTCGGCCCCCTCCCCGGGACTGGCCTCTCGCCCCGGCCGGCTTGGCTCGACGGCCCCGGGGCCCGGCGAGGGGCCCCCTGGAGGCCGAAAACCGCCCGCCGTGACCTCTGCTCCCGGCGCGAGGACCCAGACATTTGGCGTTTCAGTATATATATATATATAGGGAGAGAGAGAGAGAGAGAGAGAGAGAGAAAAAAAAAAAAGAGAGAGAGAGAGAGCGGAGAGAGAGAGAGAGAGAGAGAGAGCGAGAGAGAGAATTATAGATAAACGTGTGTATCAGATATACATACACATCTACAAACATACCTACATACATACATACATACATACAGACAGACAGACAGACAGACAGACAGACAGACAGACAGACAGACAGACAGACAGACAGACAGAAAGACAGACAGACAGGCAGGCAGGCAGGCAGACAGACAGACAGACAGACAGACATATTCTTGAAAACCAACAGGAATTATCCAGGCGAAGGGCCCAACCATACGCAATTCCGAATGCCGCCGTTGTAAGTATCGTCGTTGGTGGAACACCCGATGGGGCCACGAAGCGTGTGAGAGGTGCGCCAAATGGAGGTGGAACTGCATGCGGACCCTGCCACTGGGGCCTTCGGTGGAGCACCCTGTGGGGCCGCGAAACGTGTGAGGGGTGCGCCGAAATGGAGGTGGAACTGCATGCGGACCCTGCCATTGGCGCCCTCGGTGGAGCTCCCTATGGGGCCGCGAAACGTGTGAGGGGTGCGCCGAAATGGAGGTGGAACCGCATGCGGACCCTGCCACTTGGGCCTTAGGCGGAGCTCTCTATGGGGCCACGAAACGTGTGAGGGGTGTGCCGAAATGGAGGTGGAACTGCATGCGGACCGTGCCACTTGGGCCTTAGGCGGGGCTCCCTATGACGCCACGAAACGTGTGAGGGGTGCGCCGAAATGGAAGTGGAACTGCATGCGGACCCTGCCACTTAGGCCTTAGGCGGAGCTCCCTATGGGGCCACGAAACGTGTGAGGGGTGCGCCGAAATGGAGGTGGAACTGCATGCGGACCCTGCCACTGGGGCCTCAGGTGGAGCTCCCTATGGGGCCACGAAGCGTGTGAGGGGTGCGCCGAAATGGAGGTGGAACCGCATGCGGACCCTGACACTTGGGCCTTCGGTGGAGCTCCCTATGGGGCCACGAAACGTGTGAGGGGTGCGCCGAAATGGAGGTGGAACCGCATGCGGACCCTGACACTTGGGCCTTCGGTGGAGCTCCCTATGGGGCCACGAAACGTGTGAGGGGTGCGCCGAAATGGAGGTGGAACCGCATGCGGACCCTGACACTGGGGCCTTCGGTGGAGCTCCCTATGGGGCCACGAAACGTGTGAGGGGTGCGCCGAAATGGAGGTGGAACCGCATGCGGACCCTGACACTTGGGCCTTCGGTGGAGCTCCCTATGGGGCCACGAAACGTGTGAGGGGTGCGCCGAAATGGAGGTGGAACCGCATGCGGACCCTGACACTTGGGCCTTCGGTGGAGCTCCCTATGGGGCCACGAAACGTGTGAGGGGTGCGCCGAAATGGAGGTGGAACCGCATGCGGACCCTGACACTTGGGCCTTCGGTGGAGCTCCCTATGGGGCCACGAAACGTGTGAGGGGTGCGCCGAAATGGAGGTGGAACCGCATGCGGACCCTGACACTTGGGCCTTCGGTGGAGCTCCCTATGGGGCCACGAACGTGTGAGGGGTGCGCCGAAATGGAGGTGGAACCGCATGCGGACCTTGCCACTGGGGCCTTCGGTGGAGCTCACTATGGGTCCACGAAACGTGTGGCCATGATGGAGACGGCGATGATGATGACGACGATGGTGATAAGAACGATGATGATGATGATGCTGATGATGACGGTGACGATGACGATGATGATGATGCTGATGATGAGAGGGAGGAGGGAGGAGGGGGAGGAGGAGGAGAGGAGAGGACGCGGGCACCGTCTCTTCAAAACGAGGACCCAACACCACAGGATGGTTGGGAATTTAATATTTGTCCTAGTTTTCGGCCCCTCGGCGCCCTGACGGGGCCCGGTCCCTAGGAGCGTGGCCGAGAGCTCGGGGGCCGAGGCGCCGGAGGTCTGGGCAGGTCTGGGCACCCCGACCCTGGGCGCCCGCGCGGGCGGTGGCCAGGGCCGCGTGCCGGTACGCCGCCAGCCGCGCCCGCCTCGCCACGCCATGGCATGCGCCCTTGCGGCGGCGCCCGCGCCGCCACGCGGGCACCGCGCGCGCCGCCGCCGCCCCGCTGCGCGGGGCGCGCGGGCAGCGCGCGGCCCGCCGGGCAGCGCGCGGCCCACGGGGGCCCCGCGGGCGGCGGCGCCGCCGCCCGGCACGGCCGCCGCGGCCAGCGCGGGCACGCGGCCCGCTGCAGCCGCGGCGGCGGCGCTGCCGGGCGACCCGGCCGACGCCGCAGGGCGCCGCGACGGCGGGCCGGCGCGCCGTGCCGTGGCCTGCGCGGCCGAGGTCTCCCGGGCCGCACCTCTCGCCGCACCGCTGATGCTGATGCTGCTGATGCTGATGCTGATGCTGATGACAATGCTGATGCTGACGATGATGATGATGATGATGCTGCCGCTGATGCTGATGATGCTGATGCTGATGCTGATGCTGATGCTGATGCTGATGATGATGATGATGATGATGATGATGATGCTGGGACTGATGCTGATGCTGATGCTGATGCTGCTGATGATTGTGATGATAATGCTGATGATGATGGTGATGGTGCTGGTGCTGATGTTGATGATGATGCTGATGATGATGATGCTGATGCTGATGATGATGATGATCTTGATTATGCTGATGCTGATGATTATGATGCTGATAATGATGATGCTGATGATGATGCTGATGCTGATGCTGATGCTGATGATGATGATGCTGATGCTGATACTGGTGCTGATGATGATGCTGATGATGCTGATGCTGATGATGATGATGATGCTGATGATGATGCTGATGATGCTGATGCTGATGATTATGATGCTGACGCTGATGATGATGCTGATGCTGATGATGCTGATGCTGATGATTATGATGCTGATGATTATGATGATGATGCGGATGATGCTGATGATGATGCTGATGCTGATGCTGATCCTGATGCTGATGATGATGATGATGCTGATGATGATGATGCTGATGCTGATGCTGATGATGCTGATGCTGATGTTGCTGATGCTGTTGATTATGATGCTGAAGCTGATGATGATGATGCTGATGCTGACGCTGATGCTGGTGATGCTGATGCTGGTGATGATGATGATGCTGATGCTGATGCTGATGCGAATGACTATGGTGCTCATGATTATGATGATGATGGTGCTGATAATTCTGATGATGATGCTGATGCTGATGATGCTGATGTTGATGATGATGCTGATGCTGATGCTGATGCTGATGATTATGAGTATGATTACCATGATGCTGATGCTGGTGCTGATGATGATGATGCTGATACTGATGCTGATGATGATGCTGATGCGGATGCTGATGATGCTAATGCTGATGATGATGCTGATGCTGGTGATGATGATGCTGGTGATGCTGATCCTGATGCTGATGATGATACTGATGCTGATGCTGATGCTGATGCTGATGCTGATGATGCCGATGCTGGTGATTATGATGCTGATGATGCTGCTGATGCTCATGATGCTGATGCTGATGATGATGATGCTGATTTTGATGATGCTGATGATGATGTTGATGATGATGATGATGCTGATGCTGATGATGGTGATGATGCTGATGATGATTATGATGATGATCATGATGCTGATGATGATGCTGATGCTGATGATGCTGATGATGATGGTGGTGATGTTGATGATGATGATGATGATGAGTATGATGATGATGCTGATGCTGATGCTGATGCTGATGCTGATGCTGATGCTGCTGGTGCTGATGCTGATGATGATGCTGATGAGTATGATGATGATGATGATGATGAGGCTGATGATGATGCTGATGATGATGCTGATGCTGATACTGATGCTGATGCTGCTGATTATGATGCTGATGATGATGATGATGCTGATGATGCTGCTGATGCTGATGTTTATGATGCTGATGATGATGATGGTGCTGATGATGATGATGATGATGGTGCTGATGCTGATGCTGATGATGATGCTGATGATTATGATGATGCTGATGCTGATGATGATGATGATGATGATGATGATGATGATGCTGATGCTGATGATTATGCTGATGCTGATTGTGATGATGATGCTGATGCTGATGATGATGAGTATGCTGATGATGATGATTATGCTGATGATGATGATGATGCTGATGCGGATGCTGATGATGCTGATGTCGATGAGTATGATGATGCTGATGATGCTGATGCTTTTCATGATGATGCCGATGCTGATGCTGATGCTGATGATGACGATGATGCTGATGATGATAGTGATGCTGATGCTGATGTTGATGCTGATTATCATAATGCTGATGCGGATGCCGATGCTGATGCTGATGATTCTGCGGATGATTATGCTGATGATGTTGATGCGGATGTTGGTGATGATGATGATGATGATGCTGATGATGCTGATGCTGATGATGATGCTGATGCTTGTGTTGCTGATTATGATGCTGATGATGATGATACCGATGCTGATGCGGATGCTGATGATGATGCTGATGCTGATGATGCTGATGCTGATGATGATGCTGATGATCATGAGGATGCTGATGCTCATGATGCTGATGCTGATGCGGATGCTGATGATGATGCTGATGATGATGCTGATGTTGCTGATGATGATGATGATGCTGATGATAATGCTGATGATGCTGATGCTGATGGTGATGCTGATGCTGATGCTGATGATGCTGATGATGATGTTGATGATGATGATGGTGCTGGTGCTGATGATTATGATCATGATGATGATGCTGATGACGATGATGCTGATGATGCTGATCCTGATGCTGATGATGATGCGGATGCTGATGATGCTGATGATGCTGATGCTGATGCTGATGCTGAAGCGTATGTGGCTGATGAGTATGATGATGATGTTGATGCTGATGATGCTGATGATTATGATGATGCTGATGCTGATGATGATGCTGATGATGATGCTGATGCTGATGATTATGATGTTGATGATGATGCTGATGATGATGATTATGATGATGAGGATTATGATTATGATGCTGATGATGATGCTGATGATGATGCTGATACTGATACTGATGCTGATGCTGATGATGCTGATGTTGATGATGGTGATGCTGATGATGATGCTGATGTTGATGCTGATGCTGATGATTATAATGATCATGATGATGATGACGCTTACGCTGATGCTGATGATGATGCTGCTGATGCTGATGATGCTGATGCTGATCTTATGATGCTGGTGTTGATGATTATAATGATGATGACGACGCTGATGATGATGCTGATGATGATGCTGATTATGATGGTGATGCTGATGGTGATGATGATGACGATGATGATGACGATGAGAGATTAGCATCATCATCAGCAGCAACATCATCATCAACAGTATCATCATCATGATCATCATAATCATCATCATCATCATCATCATCATCATCATCATCATCACGTCATCATCATCATCAGCAGCAGCAGCAGCAGCGTAGCATCATCATTATGATCATCACGCATCGGCGATGCGGCCCGGTCTGGCGGTCGATTTTCTCCACGCCGGCGTCGCAGCTGCATCGCCGACGTCGCCGATGCATCGGCGATATGCCGACCCCATTCACTCTGGCCGGGCCAAAGGGGGGAGGCTTCTGCCCACGTAATTACCCAAGCATCCGATGTCGCGTTTGTTCCACAACGTGTACGCCTGGAGGTCTGGACCTCTTCCCCAGGACCAGCTTTTCACCCTGAGCCTTGTTGTTGACAGTCCTGGGGCCCAATGAGGGCCCCCAGCCCCAGAGTCGGGATCCCGCAAGGGAGGGGGGGCCCAAGGGCGGTGTGAGCTCGATCGGTTTTGCACCGAATCGCCTAAAACAGATGCCCCCCAGCCGCCGGCAGCTCCCGATAGTTACCGATTGGTGGGCATGCGGGGGGCATCTGTGTGCGGCAGTTCGGTGCACCAACGGATCGAACTCACGACGCCCCCCCTCAGGGTCACCCCCCTTTGGTGGATCCCGACAGGGGCCGAAAATCGATGAAACATTACAGTCGTAGCGCTTCGCAGCGCGAGGCTGTCAGGGGATCGCTTCGATGCACGTTTTCGCGGGTGCTGGCACGCGCGGCGGCGTGTATCGAGCTGGTCTGGTGCACGGTCGGCGCCGCCCGAGAGGTCAGTGCCTGCGGCCGCCGCGCGCAGTGGGAACGGGCGCTGCGGCTGCTGGGGGTGGCCGCTGAGACCGACGCCGTGTGCTGGACCCCGTCGGGGGCGCCGCAGAGGGGGATGAGGACAGGGGTGTCTGGGGGTGTCTGTGCATGGGCGGATTTCATCTGTTTCCCCCTGCCCGTCACCGCTGCCTCGGTCGGCCGCCCCGTCCCGCTCGACGCGGAACTCTTCCACGTCTGAGCGCTCTCCCCTCCCTCTCCTCCCGCGCGGCCGCCCTCGTCTTCCTCCCCCCCCTTGCACGCCGGCCAAGTATCCTTTCGGCTGCCCCGACATGCCGCACGCTGGAGCGGACTGCCTCTGCCTCGCCGCCGACGAAGAAAGTTCCCCCCCGGCCCCCCATGGTCGGCCCGGGTTTCACGCGATGCCTCGGTCCGCGTTCGTGGTCGGCTGCCGTTGCTGCCTTCGTGCTGCGCCTCGCTTGCTTCCTCGGCCTGTCGCTGCCGCACTGCGCCGTCTTGTCCTCATTCCCCCTCTTTCCCCCCTTCCCCCCCCCCGTCATTCCCCTCGCGGCTGCCCCCCCGTGAGTGCTGCTGTCGATCCCATACGGGTGCATCCAGCTTGTCCACGCCGCATGAGCTGGGCCTGACCGCGCGCTCGCCTCCCCCGCGGCACTGCCGCAGAACCCACCAGCGCCGACACAAGAAATCCGCGCGGGCCTCCGAGATGTCGTGCTCCCCTGAGATCCGACGTCGCGAGAAAAAAACAACATCGCCAAAAGACTGGACCTGAGCCCTGGACCCACTCTTTCTGCGACATTCTTCCTAGCCATATCGATCCGTGATGGTTCCGGGGCCCGACAACGGGCGACAACGCCCGGTGTGAAAGCATGCGACGCCCAGGTCTCACGGCATTTACGGTCCGGATGTTTTGTTTAGCGTGTCGTTCGGGAGCCTTGAGACGGGGGTCAATGCAAACGGGGGTCAGCCAGGGCACCAGATCCTGCAGGATCCTGCGAAGACGCCCTCTGGCTGACCTGGGTTAGCGAGCTGCTCGTGGCCGCGAGGCGGCCGCGCATATTGGCTGACCCAGGGTTGCGAAGATCTGCGTCGCAGTTTTTGTTCCTGCATTGCAGTTGTTGGTTTCCTGCTGACCCGGGTCTGGATTGACCCGGGTCAGAAGATCCCCGAGTCGTTCCGCCGGTTCTGGCCCACCGCGCTTCGGCGAAACACGCGATCCACGTCGCAGCCCCCCAGCGCCAGCGCCCCGAGCTCCTCCCAGCTCCCCGCCCCGCAGAGCGGAGCGGCACGCCAGCCGCTCGCAAGGCGCAGCGTGTCGCCGGGGCCGCCGCCGCGGCACGCCATGCCAGAGTTCCTGGGCGTGGCCGCCGCGCCTCCGCCGCCGCCGTGGTTGTCATCCTCGTCGTCGTCGTCGTCGTTGGCGCGGTCGTCGTCGCAGCCGCCGTCAACCTCATCGTCGGCGTCGTCGTCGTCGTCGTCAACCTCATCGTCGTCGTCGTCGTCAACCTCGTCGTCGTCGTCGCCGCCGCCGCCGCCGCCGCTCTTCCAGGAACGCGGGGGTGGCCGCCTGCGCCCGGGCCGCACGGTGGCCGTGGGCGCTGCGGCTGCTGGCGGAGGCCGCCGCGCGGGGGCTCCGAGCTGACCTGGCGGGGTGCAACGCCGCGATTGGTGGTCTTGTTTTCCACCGCCACCACCATAAGTAGGAGGGGGAGGGGGTCCTCCTCCTCCTCCTCCTCCTCCTCCTCCTCCTCCTCCTTCTCCTCCTCCTCCTCCTCCTCCTCCTCCTCCTCCGCATCCCTCTTCTCCTTCTCCTCCTCCTCCTCCTCCTCCTCTTCCTCCTCCTCCTCCTCCTCCTCTTCCTCCTCCTCCTCCTCCTCCTCCTCCTCCTCCTCCTCCTCCTCTTGCTCATCCTCCTCCATTGTTTCTCCTCCTCCAGTCCTTCTTTTTATAGATAACTCCTCCCTGTCGCACCCCGAGGCCAGTTTTAGGGCGGGCCGGGCGTTTCGCTTGAGACTTCCTCACCATCTATGATTCCAAAGCTTACAAAGTGACAACACTTGCACAGATCGAGGTCGGGTCGCTTTGAAAATGTGTTTCTCGCCGTAGCGCCGCGCACATTCGTTTTCAAATTTTGCCAGAGTTTCACGGATTGAGGGCGGGTCGCTTTCAAAATGTGACTCTCGCCGATGCGCCGCGCACATTGTTTTTTATTTGCATAAGCTTCGCTGATTGAAGGCGGGTGGTTTTCAAAATGTGGCTCTCGCCTTAGCGCCGCGCGCACTCGTTTTAAAAATGTGCAAGAGCTTCACGGATTGAAGGCTGGTCGTTTTCAACGTGTGGCTCTCGCCTTAGTGCCGCGCGCATTCGTTTTTAAGGTTTGCAAGAGCTTGAAGGGTTGAAGGAGAGAGGTTTTCAAAATGTGGCTCTCGCCTACGCGCCGCGCACATTCGTTTTCAGAATTAGCAAGAATTTCACGGATTGAGGACGGCTCTTTTTCAAAATGTGGTTCTCGTCTAAGCGCCGCGCGCATTCGTTCACGGATTCCCATGATCAACGCACTTGAAATGGTGTTTTGGAAGGATCTAGGATTACGCGGGCGTAACATTTATCTTGATTCGCTGTGTTGGAGTCCCAGAAATTGCGTTCTGGCACGATTCTGGATCGTCAAGACGCAGCAGTCAGGTTGACGCGTGGCGTTGAAATCTCGAGAACCATATTTTGGCACGCTTCAGGATGTTCAAACTGTTGTCTTCCAACGAGGAAGTTCCTTTAATGGAAATGAACCGCTGTAGGGGCCTATACAGAGGGAGCTTGGAGGGAGTTTTAATATCAACATCGTTGAGGACTCTTGGGTTTCCACTGGTCCTCCTCCTCCTCCTCCTCCTCCTCCTCCTCCTCCTCCTCCTCCTCCTCCTCCTCCTCCTCCTCCTCCTCCTCCCCCTCTTCTTCTTCATCGTCCACCTCCTTCCCCCCTCCAACTTGTGGTGGCGGTGGTGGCAAACAGGTCCATCAGCGATCACCGCGCTGGGGCGGGGACGCCGCTGGGACGCGGCCCTGCAGCTCGGGGCCTGCCGCGGGCGTGCCTGGCCCGAGCTGTCCCCCGGCGTTTCGCCCCGCGTGCCGCCCTGAGATCCTGGCATCGCGGCGTGTGTTCGCCACGGGCGGGCTCGCCTCGTGTCGAGGCCTGGGACCAGCACGGATCGATGCGGTTCGGAGAACGTGGCAGTGCTGCAAAACGATGGGGTCCAGGACTCTTGATCGTGATTTGTTCTGCGAGGACGCGCCCTCGTCCCAGACGATGCACGGCGGAAGGTTTGGGATTGCTTGAGACCTCTGGTTGCCCTGGCTGGGCCCTGGGGCTTTCAAAAAACGGCCCGGGATGAAAAGCCAGCCACGGGGAAGGGGTCTGGACCTCTGGGGACCCTGCGCTGACAAGAAAGCAGGACGTCGGATGTCAGGGAAGAGGTGCCCCCAGTGCTGCCCCACAGTCTGGAGCCCCTGGGCTCCCTCTGGGCTCCCTCTGGGCCTCGCGAGGGGTGCTGCACGGAGGCCGCGGGGGGCTTGTCCTGGAGGTCCTGGGGACTCCCCGGGCCAGGGCCACCTCTGGCAGCACCCGGTGCAGCTGCTGCGGGGGCTCCCGGACCGTGGGCTCCGCCCAGACACGATCAGCCACAACGCCGCCCTGGCGGCCTGCGAGCGGGCGGCCCAGTGGCCGGCGGCGCTGCTGCTGCTGGACGACATGTGGGCCGGAGGCGTGGCGGCGAGCGCGACAAGCTGGAACACGGCCTCCAGCGCGGCAGCGAGCGGGAGCGCGTGGCAGGTAGCGTTCTGGCTGCAGGACCAGGCGGCGCTCTCCCGGGGTCTCCCCGACACGGTCGGCGTGAACTCCACCATCGCCGCCTGCCAGAGGAGCATGCGCTGGGAGCTGGCCCTGGCCACCCTTCGCGGCATGCGGCGGTGGCGGCTCGCACCAGACAACGTGAGCTACAGCGCCGCGATGAGCGCCTGCACGGGTCGCAGGAAGTGGCGGCATTCGCTGCGCCTCTTCGGGCGCATGCACCTCGCGGCGCTGCGGCCGGACGCCGTCACCCGGGGTGCGGCCACGAAGGCTTTCGAGAGCGCTTCGTTGTGGGCCCGCGCCACGGCGCTACTGCCTCTTGTCGCCAAGGGTCGCCGCGCCACCGCCTCTGCAGAGGACGGCGCCAACGCATCGAGCCTATCGGCCGCACTGAGCGCATGCGCCAATGCCACCCGCTGGGCCGAGGCGGTCCATACGTTTCTTGCCACCCGCTCCGCTGGCGAGGGGCCCGACGTGGCGAGCCTGAACTCCGTCCTGGAGTCAGTGGAGAGAGGCGCCCGCTGGCCCCTCGCGCTGTGGCTCCTCCAGGGCGCCGGAAGGCATCGTCTCGCGCCTGACACCACCAGCCACAACATCGTGCTCCGGGCATGCGCTCGGTGGTCGGGCTGGTCCAGGGCCCTCCTCCTGCTGCTGCGAGGCGGGCGGGCCTCGAGCGCCTCCCACGTGCTCGCCACCGTGCTCCAGAGCTGCGAGCAGGCCTGCCAGGCCCGCGCCGCGCTGAGGGCCCACGCCCTGCTGCGGGGCCACGCGTTGGCGGGCGCACGCGCCAGCGAGACTCTCGCCGCGCAGCTGTGGCGGACGCGGCCGCAGTCGTCCGCGAGGGCGCGGAGGCGTCCAGAGCTGCACGCGCCGCCGAGCTCGCCGCCCGAGCCGCTGCCCGACCTCGGGCCGCAGACGCGCGGGGCGCTGGAGCGCCTGCGCGCGAGGCGAGGGGGCTGACGAGGACGCTGCGCGCCGTGGCCATGGCTGGCGCCGGGCCCTGGCTGGCACCGGCCGCGCGCTGGACCGCCCTGGAGGCGAGGGGCCTCTCCCCTCGGCGAGGTGCACCTGCGCGCGCTGCGACCGGCCCTGGAAGAGGAGGAGGAGGAGGAGGAGGAGGAGGAGGAGGAGAGGAGGGGATGAGGAGGGGAGGAGGAGGAGGAGGAGGAGGAGGAGGAGGAGGAGGAGGAGGGAGAGGGGAGGAGGAGAGGAGGAGGAGGAGGAGGAGGAGGAGGAGGAGAGAGAGGGAGGAGGAGGAGGAAGGAGGAGGAGGAGGAGGAGGAGGAGGAGGAGGAGGAGGGGGGAGGGGGAGGGGGAAGGAGGAGGGAGGGAGAGGAGGAGGAGGAGGAGGAGGAGGAGGAGGAGGAGGAGGAGGAGGAGGAGAAAGAGGAGGAGGAGGAGGAGGAGGCGGAGGAGGAGGAGGAGGAGGAGGAGGGGGAAGAGAAGGAGGAGGAGGAGGAGGACGACGACGACGAGGTCTGGGCCCTCCCTCGACCAGACGTAAGAGTGACCTCTCGCCAGAGTGGCCTGTGGTGCGGGCCCCAAGGGGGTCCCCCGATCGCGGAGCGTGAAGCGGTGGCAGCGGCTTGCGCGCCCAGGCTCGGCCACCCCACGTCCCCCGTTCAACCGCGCACCAAAGGTCATTCTTGCCCAGGGTCACTCTTGCGTGTTGCCAGTTCCCCCGCGGAGGCCCGAGCAAACACTTCGGGACCCGCGCGGTGGCGATGGAGCCCTTCCAGGACCACCTCCGCATCGGTGGTCGCGGCGGCGCGCCGTCCTAACTTATGAGGTGCGTCCCTCGGTGCCCGTGAACCTCGCCGTCTTCTCTGGGGCGAGTGCACAGGCGGCCGCAGGCCGCTCGGGAGGAGGAGGAGAAGCGGAGCGACGAGCGCCACGGACTCTGCTCGTCCGCGGTCGGCAAAGATCTTGTTCCGGCCGGCGTGCCTGACCTCGAGAGAGGGGGGCCTGCCCTTTGTGTCCACCCAGGGCCGCTTCCCAGCTGCCGCGAACTCCAGGCGAAAGGCCTTGCGAGCAGATTCCGTGGTCGAGCTCCCGGAGGGCGGCGCGGTCTAGCAAGAGGTGCACAAGATCATCCACGCCCGGCAGCGTGCCGAGCCAGAGCAGCGCTTGAGAAATATTGAGCAAGTTCAGCGGTCGAAAAAGAAATACGCCGACGGAAGGACCCCACACGAGAACCTGCCAAACGAATCCAGAAGGAAACCTCATCGTCGTCCTTGTGATTGCGGATGCTCTCGTCCCGTCTCCTCGTCGCCCTTCACTTTTTGAGGCGTATATGTACTACTATTACTTTAAAAAGTTGTGGGTGGAACATATATATATATATATATATACACGTATATAAAAAAAGGATGTCCGCCTGGGCCCCCGTCGGAGGAGCGGAAATGCGAGCGCAATGGCGCGCGCGGTCGCGCGCGACCCGCCGCTGGTAATAACGTGATTGCTCGGGCGTCGAGGCGACGACGACGGCGACGGCGACGACGACGGATGCGTCTGCGCCGACGGCGGCGAGGACGGCGGCAACGGCGACGGCGGCGACGACGAACTTCGCGGCGACGGCGACGACGGGGCCTGGGCCCACAGGCGAACTTGCGCCCCGCCCTTGTTCCTGGAGCCCCGCGCCAGGCTTTGTGGGAGGAGCGACATTTGCGTGCGCAGTTGTACTTCAGCCGCCTCCCCGCTGTATTAAGGCTCTCTGTTTGCTTTACTGAAACGTCGGCGTTCAAAATGTATTGAGCGACGCGCCTTTACTAAAGTCGCTGCCTCGCTTTAATACAGCCTGTTCTTCGCTGTAGTAAATCCGTTTCCTCGTTTTAGTAAAGCCGCTTCCTCGCTTTAGTAAAGTCCGCAGTCAGCCTTAGTAGCCCTGGGGATGCGGTGGTGATGCGGGGCCAGGGCCCGCTCGGCCCTGTCTTCCTTGCCAATTCACCCCGCGATGCATTTGTTCGAGTAATTAGGGTCGCGTTACATTGGGTCGCGGCGATCCCTGCACATGTTTCCCGCGAGTTGTGGATGCTTTTTGACAGTAGATTAACGGCGCGAGCGCAGGACGTGGCTCGGCAATTCGGGCACGCCGCCACGGCTGTCGCGCAACAGAGCCAGCAGCACTTTACAAAAAGGCTTGTTTCCTTTAGCAAATAGCTCCTTCAAAGTCATAGTGTGAATGTTCCGCCTGGCAGAGGCCGTCTTCCAGCCCCCTGCTGTGCCTTCTCCACGTCCTCCTGTTTTTTCTCCCCTATCCATCTCCTCCCCGGCCCTTCCAGCAAGGGCACGCAAGTCGATCTTCCGTTGGCGCCGTTGCCGCCACGGCCGGCGTTCTCCAATGGCCAGATCGCGAAGCGGCTGGGGCAACCCCGTAGGCCAGGCCGTTGGGACAACACGAGCCGCTGGGGCTTCGCTCTGGCGGGAGACAGCGCGAAGCCCGGCTCGGCCGCGAGCTATTCCGCCTAAGCCCTGGAGTTTCCCGCTCTCTTGTCAAACTCTTTGAGCGCGTTCCGCAAGGAAGCCGGCGGCCCGCGCTCCAAGAATTTCTGCGTGGGCGCCCACAGGATCAGCAAGTTCCGCAGACATTTCCGCGCCATTCACTCACAGACGAGGCTTCCTCTCGAGTTCTCCGCCTGATTCAAGCTTCAAGAGGCCAAAATGACCTCAGTTACAAGGCCCCGACGACCCGCTCGGATTCGTAACATGAGGCGCAGGGCCCATAGAGAAGGGGCTCCCGCTTGAGATTTCCTCGCAAGTCACTCACAGACGAGGCTCCCGCTCTGGACTTGTTCTACACTTGCGCCTCGAGAGGCCAAAAGTAGCGACGGTTAGGAAAGCTCCGATGACCCGGACGGACCGGCAACATGAGCTGCAGGCCCCATCGGCAGGGGGGTCCCGCTTGAAACTTTCTTGGCACCTCAACCACATACGAGGCATTCGCTCGAGAGTTCCGCCATATTCGGGATTGGGGAGCCCAAACAATAGGAAGGGGAATCCAGTTTCGATTTAAGATCCTCGCGGAGCTCCAACAGTTTATGCGTACGCCGTTTTGTTATTATTCGACTGCGTCTCGAAGCAGTGGCGTTCGCGCGGCGTCGGGCTGCCGGCTGGGGCCCGCCGCGCGCCCCCGCGCGCCTGCACGAGTGCGCGTCACAGGGCTGGCCAGGCCCGCGGGGCATTCCCGGGGAGGGTTGAGGCCGGCGGCCATGTGGGGGTGGTGCCGGTGGCCGTGTCCCAGGGTGGCATCTCGAGGCGCCCCGCACCGGCGACGCAGATGTGACGCCTGGGGCGGGTCTGTGCCGCCGTTCATGTTGCGAGGTCCGACTGCATGTGAATTCATGCAGGCACCTTGGGCAACTCCCTACGGGTGTGTCGCCCAGGTGTTTTGTCAGGGCACAATAGCAGTCCCGGGGAGACCTGTCAAGCGCAACCCCAGGTCGCAGCGCCCCAATCCCCGCCCCAGGGCGCCTCACATCGAAGAAGCGCAAACATGGACTGAGTCACGCGGGTCAGCGACTGGTACTGCTTCTGTACGGAATCGGCGCGCTCCGTCGCCACATCGGGCGACAGTGGCCTCATGTTTCGGGGGTACCTTCCCGGTCTACGGATCTGGCGCCCACACGGATGATCCACGGATCCGTCGTCCATTTTGCGCGCCCGATCATGCGCGCCGGCAGGGGCGAAGAAGGCAAGGAACTCAGGAGGGATCTCACGTTTTTTTCCTGCGATCTCACGTTCCTGCGCGTTCTCCTCCTCCTCCTCCTCCTCCTCCTCCTTCCTCCTCCTCCTCCTCCTCCTCCTCCCCTCCTCCCTCTCCTCCTCCCTCCTCCTCCTCCTCCTCCTCCTCCTTCTCCTCCTCCTCCTCCTCCTGCTCCTCCTCCTCCTCCTGTTCCTCATGCTCCTCCTCCTCCTCCTCCTTCCCCTCCCCCTCCTCTTCCCCACGCCCCGCGCAGCAGCAGCCTTCTCGGTCCCCAAAACAGGGACCCCCCGCGCTGCCACTCCCGACAACGCCCCCGCCGCCCGCGCGTCTAGGCGCCATGCTCGCCTCCAGGACCGCGGGGAGGAGGGGCGACGACGAGGCGGAGGGGGAGGAAGAGGAGAGGAGGAGGAAGAAGAAGAGGAAGACGAAGCGAAGAATGAGGAGGAGGAGAAAGGAGGAGGAGGAGGAGGAGGAGCAATCTTAATTGGATGAGGAGGAGGAGGAGGAAAAGATGGAATAGGAGGAGGAGCGGGATGAGGAATGGGAGGAAGAGGAGGAGGAGGAGGAGGAGGAGGAGAAGAAGAAGAAGAAGAAAGAAAGAGAAGAAGAACACGAAAAAGAAAAAGAAGGGGAAGGAGAAAGAGAGGAGGAGGTACAGGAGAAGGAGGAGCAGAACGGTGACGATGACCACAGAGACGATGAGGAGGAAAGTGGAGGAGGAGGAGGAGGAAGAGTAGCAGAAGGAGCAAGAGGAGCAGGAGGAAGAGAAAGAGGAGGAGCAGAACGATGACGATGACAACAAAAACGAAGAGGAGGAGGAGGAGGAGGAGGAGGAGGAGGAAGAGGAGGAGGAGGAGGAGAAGCAGGAGTAGCAGAAGGAGCAGGAGGAGTAGAAGGCGGGACAGGGAGAGGCGGGAGGAGGGCGGAGCACCTGAGCGGAGGGCGAGGAAGAAAGGCATGAGGTAGGAGGCCGACACATATTGTTGCTCGAGAGCTCCTCGCGCCCAGGAATGCCACGTCCGTTTGCGCGCCTGGGTTTGGAAAGACGTGATGACCAGAATTGCTAAGGCAGGCCCAGGAGTAGGAGGAGCAGGACGAGGAGGAGGAGGACCCGCCCTCCATATGTGAAACTGCTGTCACTTTTTAAGCTTCAGAGTCATAACTGGTGAGGAAGTCTCAGGCGAAACGCCCGGCCCGCCTTAAAAGCTGGCCTCGGGGTGCGACAGGGAGGAGTTATCTATAAGGAGAAGGAATGGAGGAGGAGGAGGAGGAGGAGGAGGAGGAGGAGGAGGAGGAGGAGGGGCAGCAGAAAAGCAGGGGGGAGCCAGAGGAGGAGGAAAAGGAGGAGCAGAACGATGACGTTGACAACAAAGACAAAGAGGAGGAGGAGGAGGAGGAGGAGAAGGAGGAGGAGGAGGAGGGAGAGGAGACGGAGAAGCAGCAGTAGCAGAAGGAGCAGGAGGAGCAGGAGGAGGCGGGAGAGGGAGAGGAGGGAGGAGAGCGGAGCACCTGAGCAAAAGAGGAGGAGCGGAAGGCGAGGAAGAAAGGCACGAAACAGGAGGCTGGCACAGACTGTTGCTCGAGAGCTCCTCGCATCCAGGACTGCTACGTCCGTTGGCGCGCTTGGGTTTGGGGGAAAAGTTCTGACCAGAATTTCTCAGGCAGGCCCAGGATGAGGATACAGTATGCGTATATGGGGCGTTCAAAAAAGGGCATCGCCTTCGAGATTCTAATGAGTTGTCATCTCTTCCGCGGCGGAAGGGCGGCGGAAGTAAAGCAAGGCCGCGTCCGCCAGCGGAAGCCGGCGGTAGGCCGGCGGAAGGCTGGCGGAAGAGCTGAAAACGTTTTTGGGTATAGGGTTCCCGAAATCGCCCACATGGTGCCTTCCAGAGAGGGACCGCGCCTTCAAGGCCTCGAGCAGCTGCCACGTCTTGCTCGTCGGAAGCTGGCGGAAGCAAAACGGCGGCGAGCCTTAGAAAGCCAAAAGCTGGCCAGAGACTGGTTTCCCCCCCGAAACGACGCAGAGCCTTGCAAAACCCTCCCGAAACCCTCCGAAAAGCCTCCCGGAACCCTTCCCGGATTCGAAGGGTTTCGGGGGGTGGGGTCGGCTGTTTTGAAACGAAACCAGTCCCTAGCGAACCCTGCACTTTCTAAGGATAGCCGCCAGCGGAAGCCGCCAGAAGTAACAATCGTTTCCCCAAGAGATCTAACATGTTCTGGGTTCAGGGTTGCCGGAGCGGGACACATCGTTCAAGAGCGCTCTGGAAGGTCATCACAGCCAGGGCTCGTTTCGATTCCTCCGATTCGATTCGATTCGATTTCGGTGGCTTCCGATCCGATTCGATTCGGATTCCGATTCCTTATCGGTTATCGGAGGCATACTAGCCTGCCGATTTCTGCCGATTCGACTTCTCCCGACTCGGCTGCCGGTTTCCGCCGATCCGATTCATTTCGATCGCCGATCCGACTTCTCGACTCGATTCTGAGCTCTCGTGACAGCGTCCCGGAGCGCTCTGGACCGGCCGCGGCGCCCGATGCGTCCTCCGGATCCCGCTCCCGATCCGATTCATTTGCGATCGCCGATCCAGACTCCCTTCTCCTCCTCCTCCTCCTCCGATCCTCCAGCCGCGGCGACGGCGACGGCCCCATGTGGGCGATTCGGAAAAAGCAGGTCGATTGTGCGGGCATTGGCGCGTCAGGTCGCGCGCAAGCGCCCCTTTCGCCACGCGGTTTACCAGCTGGCGGCCCGCGTAAGCCACCGCGTATGGTCGCTATGTAATCGTGCATAAAACCTTTTTGTCCTCGTCGCCCGCGCGCCAACAAAATTGCCAAAGTTGTTGGCATCGAAGTCATCGATCCTGCTGGTGCTCCTCCTCCTCCTCCGCCTCCTCCTCCCCCTCCTCCTCCTCCCCCTCCTCGTCCTCCTCCTCAGCCGCCGTTGCCTGCTCCAACCCCACTTTTCGCGGCCCAGCTGGCAGCCCACGCAGAGCAGCTTCCGCCCTCAGGGCACCTTCATGACATGCCAGCGGGGCTGGCCATTATTGATAATTTTGTCGTGTTTATCTGGATGCCGTTCATGAGATGGGCAGCGTACAGACCTCACTCGATGGTGCCGTTTTTAGGAAGCATGGAGATATCGCAGCAGCTCAGTGCAATGGACGTCGTCATGTTACCAGCAAGGCGATGGAGACAGCACGACGCCAGCAGCACCGTGGATCAGTTCCAGGCATACAAGCCCCGTATATTCAACTAGGGATACGGCAGGGGCCCGCTCACCAACAGCCATGCGGGTGTCGCCATCATGATCAGCAGCCGATACCGCTCCAAGTGCACTACCGAGCTGCAGAGCCCCCATGCCATTATCCAGCGGCGTGCAGAAACACTGCGTCTAAGACGTGGACAGCTCGACCTCACCTTCATCGTGGCGTACCCCCCGCCGCGGTCAGGGCTTGCAGCGCAGCACAACGCGCGGGTCAACACGGTCAGCGAGACGCTCAAATGGATCAATAAGACACTTAGCGCGACACCAGCGAGGAGTACGCCAATCATCGGTCCCGACTTCAATGACCACTACAGGCTTGACGGCCTCAACCCCGTTACACCCAGCAACGTCATCGGCGACGCAGGGCCAGCAGGAGTACCAGGGGAGGCAGCCGCAGCCTCCCACAACATGCACGACGCCAACGGCACGCGCATCCTCAACATTCTCTGGCAGGCAGGACCGACGTACTTCGGAGCACAAGGTGCAGCCACGCGGCCCGACTACATTGCCATCCCCCAGGGACTACGCGTACACACTCGGTCGTGCCAGGTCTGGTGCAAAACGCCGAGGCACTACAGTTGGTCAATGACAGTGTGCCGAGGGGGCACGTGCCGTTGGTCACCATTGCCGACACCAGCATGCCCAACATATCCACGGATCTCGAGTGCACCTCCTGGGACTACGACAAGATGGCCCACCCATTGCAGATGGGAGCGCACCGCCAAGAATTCATCGAGTCGCTGGAGGCCAACCTCACTACCCACCGATATACATCACAGCGCCCAGCAGCGGAGAACACCACACTTGAACATTGGGAGCTCCTCGTGCAGATCCCCAAGGAAACAGCCAAGCCATATTTCGAGCGCAAGAAGAAGGAGCCCGGCGCCGACCAGCAGCCGCTGGAAGAGAGACCCCTACCACTACATGCCAGAGCTAAACTAAGACAAGAATACATCGGATGGGGGCAGCGTCGATAACAACACAGAGTACCAGCTCGAGCTCCTTACCAGAGCGCTGAAGCGGCAGAGGCGACTACACGAGGCAGAATGTCGACGCAAGCTAGAGCCCCTCATCGACGAAGCCTGGCAGAAACGGGAGCATGCTGAAGCACGCCGCCTCACTCGCCCACTAGCTGGCACCAACCACGGCATACGCAACCGCAACTGCAGCAGGGCCCCCCGCGCGCGGCCAAGTCTCGCAGAATGGGCACAGCACGTGGCGCAAGAAGGACAAAGCGGAGGCTTCGAAGCCTACCATATCGACCTCGACGAGGAAAAGCAGGCGCTCAAGCTGAGCACCCTCGATTTCACCACAGAGCACAACCGCCAGACCTGCGCGGAGTTCGAGCAGGCTGGGGGCAACATCAGCAGGGTATTCGACGGCGTGAAGAAGAGGCTCACGCACTTCAAGAAGCGCGCCGCCGTGCCAGAGTGGCCAGTGCCAGCCGAGATCTACCAGATGAGATTGCAGCCCACCACCACCACCAAGCAGAAGCCCAAGACGACAGGGATCGGTCACGACGACGAGCTCGCGGAGGCGCCCCTTGCAGAGGAGCGCTCCGAGTCCGCCCTCAACCACGCTTGCCGCGTCGGCTTCGCACGACTGGGCGCCGACCACGGCCAGAGCTTCATTCTCGACAAGCCGAACGACAAGCCCAAGACACATTCGGACTTCGCATACAACACATGCTTTTCCCTTCTGGCGGCGCCTCTGCAGACAGCTGCGGGCAAGTCGAAACCATGGTCGCCGCCGCCACGCGCGCGCGGATGCTGGCCTCATCGCAGACGCGAAGCACCAAGAGCTTCCTTCAGGAACGCGGCGAGCCGACTCCAGCGGGCCAAGGCAGGCATCATCGCAGGCAGCAAGGGCGCAACCAACACGCCCCCCAGCACCGAGGCCGACAATGCCGTCGACACTCGACCGACTTCAGCATCACGGAGCATCGCCTTTTCCAGCAACGTTATCAATGCGCAGGCGTCCAGATCGACGGGTTCGACCAGACGGGCAACTTTGGAACGACTCAGGAGCTATGCCGGGACGCAGCACATGGCCCGCGTCCTTCAATTTCGCGCACGAACAACCCGCGGGGCAATTGCTTGCCCGAACACCGAATGGCACCAAGCCCTTCGCTGCCGCGTCGCCCATCACGCACGCGTTGATTGACCTGTCTGTCTACCTGCGCGTAGACGACATCCTCGAGATGCACCTCATCAAGTCGGGACTGGCCAAGGACGCAGCCAACGCCCCCAACAACAGCAACACCATCCTCGACACCACCCTGGCCAAATACTGTTTCCACCGGAACAGGGACAAGAAGGAGATCGTCGAAGGGCCACGCACCAGGCGCGAGAACCGAGCACTACAATATTTCCTCCCTGGGCGAGCC
This sequence comes from Prorocentrum cordatum, assembly GCA_963575745.1. Taxonomy (NCBI): domain Eukaryota; class Dinophyceae; order Prorocentrales; family Prorocentraceae; genus Prorocentrum; species Prorocentrum cordatum. Next base: position 88,586 of record CAUYUJ010020631.1, on the reverse strand, counting down.
CCACGCACCACGAAGTGCTTCGGCGGCCACTTCCACCGCGCAGGCAGCAAAGCGATAGAGATTGACCAGCGGATCCAGAGCATTAAGGAGAGCATGGCACATAATGGGCAAGTGCTGGCGTCGACGCGCTGCATGGCGCCTCGAGCGCATCATCCTCATCAACCGCGTTGTGGGCGCCGCCGCCAGCGGCATGGACTCCCACTACCTGAAAGACACCGAGTACACGCGCCTATACGCCGTCATCGCAGAGTAGCTGCGAGTGCCCATGCAGAGCAGAAGGGACCAACACTGACGAGCTGGGCACCCACCGCACCATGAGCAACATAGAGGTCTACAAGCATTGCCACAGTTCGCCGATGTTCATAGAGTTGCGCGCACGTCGCCTTCGCATGATACAGGCCCCAGTCAAGTACCCGCCAGACTACGACCAGTGGCACGCGGCTTCAGTCGGGTTCATCCAGTTCGAGAACGACGCCAGCCGAGATCAGTTCGGCGAGCTGGACGACAACGGGCACCTCACGCCAGACGCGAACCCAACGGCCAAGCAGCGTGACCAGGACATTCTCTCCATTTTCGAGCTCGACAGCGCAGGGCAGTTCAGTTACACGTGGGGCCGAAGCATCACGCAAAGATGTCACGACGCAGAAGTCGGCATGGTATTCTTCAAGATACACGCGGCACAGCTTAGAGCCAAGGGTTCAGCGGCTTCGATTCCTCCTCCTGGTGTCGAGCCACAGCAACCTGCAGAAGATCTACGCGACGGCGACGAGCAGGGATATTTCAAATGCGACCCCCCCCCCCCAGGACACAGGACAAGTCCGCGGCTGAGCTTCCCCGACATGGGCAGCGCTTTGCACGCGCCAGACCGCGACAAAAGGAGGAGAATACGGGCTGCGATCTGCAGCGGCAGCAGTGACTTTCACGTAGCAATGTCTTTTCTGTCGCACTACATCTCTCGATCGTGCCCACGCCGAAGATCACCCATTGCGCTCTCTCAAGCACAGGCGTTGCATTGCCGACGACACGAGACTCAGCGACCCACTACTCCTTGTCGAGAACCCAGTGCGCCCATTCTGCCCCGATCGGTTGCCGCTCACACATCCGCCAAACTTCCGGGACCACGCTTGCGAGACGCATCTGTCATCCGACCAGCACGGCATTGCATTGGGCGTCGGCTTCTTCACGGACGGCGCGGCGCGTGCCCAGCGAGCAGGAGATCAGCGAGGTCGCCAGCTGCCTGGCCGACACCTGTCGGTCGACCAAGCACGCGAAGACTTCGCACCCCATGGGCGGCAAGGGCAACCAGAAGAAAGGGCGCGAGACCAGGGCACAACAGGGGAAGAGCACGCGCACATGGGCGACGCGCAGGACAAGGGCGAGGGCAACGCCAAGGACGAGGCAGGACACGCCGCGGCAGCAGCTGGACAGCGCCTGCAACGCCATCAACGCGGAGGCGAAGCCTATCGAACCACGAGCGACCCCAAGCTGCGGAAATCCTTCAGCGTCCTCATCAAGCAAGTGCTCGCCAACACGCAGCAGTTGGCCTGGGTGGTGGTAGCCGCTTACAGCACGTACCTCATGCCGACGCAGAGCAAGGCGATCAAAGCAATACGAGCCTGCGGGAAGGTCTACGCGGACAAGTGCAAGGAAGCGGGCAAGGGCCATTCCTTCGGGCCACCAGAGGAGCACCTTTCCATCACGCGTATTTCGGCCCTCTGCACGGAGGACGTCGGAGCCAAGACCAGAATCACCCTGACCGAGCACGGGAAGTTCGTGGACGCCATCAGCGCAGCAACGGCTCTCGACAAAGCGAAGCATCTGACGCCCAGCAAGTGCCACGACAGCAACCAGGCCAAGCTCACCATCTATATCGAGCAGGGCGCATGGACAGAAGCCGAAGCCGAGGAAGACGCAACCGAGCTCCAGCAGAAGCAGTCCAACATCAAGGACAATACCCACCGCGCACTGCTGCAAGTGGGAGCGACGGCGAAGATGGGCAAGCCACCAGCGGGAGTCATGGATGGTGACTTGGCAGCGTGGTTGGCAGGCCTTCGGTTTCAAGAACGGGAATGGCCGATCGACCGCGCCTCGTTCGGCCAGCGGCCGTTGCTGCGCGGCGCCGCGGCCAAAGTGAAGGCGCCGCTCTGCGCGGCGACGGCGGGGGCCCGCCTATATTGCTCAACGCGCTGCTCCGCCCAGGCCGCGCTATCTATCTACCCACGCACACGCGCACGCACCACCCCGACGCCTCCCTTCGGCGCGCCCAGAGATGCAGAAGAAGGAGCGGAAGCACGAGAAGGAGAAGAAGGAGCGGAAGCATGAGAAGAAGGGGCGGAAGCGCACAACAGCTTTTTGACTGGGGAATCGCCGTAATTCCAGCTCCTGGATTGGTTGAGCTTCTTGCGGCTCTTCCTGGTTGCTGCGTTCAGGCGTATGGCCCAGCAAAGTGCACGGACCTCAATGGAGAGGTGGGGATTATCGGAGAAAGCGCTGCAGGTGTTGGCGGTCGTCTTGGGGTTCGCTCGACTAGAGCTTTAGCGACCGTGCCGCTCGCAATCAACACCTCGCGCCCGTCCTGGAGTCCGATTCTGACGCGGAGAGCGATGTCGGTCGAGATTAGCTTTCTCGGCTTGGGCGAGGGGATGTGGTCGATACTTACCCAATCCTCCGTGCTCTCTGCAATTCGGCGGCTTCGCGCCGAATGTATATTCCCCTTTCGGCGGCCTCTTTTACACCGTCAACTTCAAAATCGAAATCCGCAACATCGACGGCCGCGCGCCGAACATCCACGTCGGTCAGATCTGAGGGCGCGGACGTCGGCCGCTAGTGCTGCTGCTGGAGTCCGCCCTCAAGGCCACCAATGCTCCTCCTCTCTCCTTCGCTACGGCGTCTACGCCAGGGAGGCCGTATATTTAGCGCGGTCTGCATGATCCCAGAGCCGGCTTGATTGCGCATCGTAAACTCGCGATGCAGCTTCTTCACGGCGGGCTTGGCCATTCCTCAATTGATCGGCCGCCGCTGGCGCACGCCAACCTCCGCCCCCCCCCCCGCGCGTTCCCGCGCGCGCGAAGAATTGGATGATGATGAGGAGGGGGAGGAAGAGGAGGAGGAGGAGGAGGAGAAGGGGCCTTTGTTCAGCCACGCGCAGATGGGGGTGGGGGGAGGGGGATGGTTTCTCAGAAGCACCCCTGCTTCTTAGAAGGCGTGGGCATTATATGTAGACGCAGGGCTGCCGCATTTTACGAAGCAGCCTCATTCTAAGAAGCCCCCCCCCCTCCCTCCACCCCCTTGTGCGCGCCGCCAAATTGTAAATCCCAAGCGCATCAACGATGTTGCAAGCAACCTTCCCTCCAGGCTCACTTTGTAGATGTCCCTACAGGAGCCTGCGCACATTGCAGGAAGTGGCCCATGGAAAGACAACCGCCCGAAGAGTTCAAAAAGGAAAGGTCCCACTCCCCCATATTCGAAAAAAAGGGGAAGTCCTCGCCAGGACCCGAAACACACAATAAAACATCAGTTGAGAAATAGTTTGAAGGATCTTCGAAGGTGCCTGCCTGAGCATCGTTCCTGGGATTGCAACGCCGCAAATCAACGTGACTGTTGCGCCCTGACAATCCTGACTCGGCCCAGAACGCCATTCTTGGGATTTCAACACCGCGAATCCACCGGATGTTTGCGTCCTGACGATAGGAAATCGCGCCAGAGCACCATTCTTGGGACGTCAACCCTGCGAACATGTGCTAGAGACGCTTTTTTATACCTATATATCTATATATAACAAGCAATAACGTATTATTATATATTCCTTTTTTTTATCCTCCACAAAAAACGGCGATAAGGCGAAAGCCACATGTTGAGAAGGAAATTGCCTCCATCATTGAAAGTGTTGCAAACATTCAGGGCGAATGCACGCGGCGCTAAAGCGAGAAGTACATTTCGAAAACGGCACGCTATGCATCGTCGAAATTGTTATTGCTGCAAACGTTGCCGACAAATGTCCGCAATGCCGAGGCAAGAGCTCCATTTTGAAAGCAGCCCGCCCTCCATCCTTGAAATTGTTGCAAATTTGTTGCTTCAGGATCACAAATGGTGAGGAAGTCTTCGGCGAAACGCAGCCCAGCCTACGGACACGTCTGGGAGCGTGGCCAGGAGGAGTTACTCATAAGCAAAAGGAATGGAGGAGGAGGAGGAGGAGGAGGAGGAGGAGGAGGAGGAGGGCGAGGAGGGAGGAGGGAGGAGGAGGGGCATGGACAAGTGCGTGGCACAGACACACCCCAAGAGTCAGCGCCAGGTGGAGGAGGGCATCCCCCTCCCCCTCCTCATCCTCCTCCTTCGCCTTCTCCTCCTGCTTCTCCTCCTCCTTTTCCTGCCTCCTCCTCCTCCCCTCTCCTGCTCCTCCTCCCTCCTCCTCCTCCTTCTCCTCATCCTCCTCCTCCTCTTCCCCTCCTCCTTCTTCTCCTCCTCCTCCTCCTCCTCTCATGTTCCTTATCCTTATTATGTTTCTTCTCCTCCTCCTCCTCCTCCTCCTCCTCCTCCTCCTCCTCCTCCTCCTCCCCCTCCTCCTCCTCTTCCCCCTTCCTCCTCCTCCTCCTCCTCCTCCTCCTCCTCCTCCTCCTCCTCCTGTTTCTGATCCTTATCAGCATTATTATTACTATTATTATCATTATGATTATGATTATTATTAGTAGTATTGTTGTATGATTATTATTATTAGTATTATTAGTATTACTATTAGTATTATTATTATCATTCTGTTTCTTATTAATATTATTAATATTCTTATTGTTAGTATTAGTAGTACTAATATTATTATTTATTTATTATTATTATTAGTATTATTATTAGTAGTATTATTAGTAGTAGTAGTGTTATTATTCGTATTATTATGAATCATAATAATAATAATATTACTATTATTAACCGTATAGTTATTAGTAGTAGTAGTATTATTATTATTATTATTATTATTAGTAGTAGTAGTAGTAGTAGTAGTAGTATCGTCATCATCATCATTATTATTATTGTTGTCCTCCTCCTCCTCCTCCTCCTCCTCCTCCTCCTCCTCCTCCCCTCCTCCTCCTCCTCCTCCTCCTCCTCCTCCTCCTCCTCCTCCTCCTCCTCCCCCTCCTCCTCCTCCTGCTCCTCCTCCTCCTCCTCCTCCTCCTCCTCCTTCTCTTCCTTCTCCTCCTCCCTCATCCACTGCGAGCCATGGCTCATACAGGGCCTCGCCCACCCATCCTTCCCACGCGAGCCCCTCAGGACCTGCTGCGGGGCGGCCGTCGGCATGGCCGCCCTGGCGCTGGGCTCGGGCGTCGCGGCCTTCGTGTCGCCGCCGCTGCCAGGAGGAGGGGCGCCGCCTCGCCTTTTTCGCGCGCGCCGTCGCGGCCATCGTGCCGACGCCACTATACGCGAACAGGATAAGGATGAGGATGATAAGGATGGTGGTAATGGTGGTGGTGGTTATGATGGTGGCAGTGGTGATGGTGATACTGATCACACAGGCTTACGCCACATCCGCCGACCTCTTGTTCTTGTATAGCCTGTGTCGCCAGTTGTGGTAGACGCCGTCACGGTGGCGGTATGTGGTTTCATGATGTAGGGCGTTTTGGAGTAATCGTGGCTTCGGGGTCGTGTTCGACAGGCACGAAACTGGATAATTCCCGGAGCCCCTGCGGGTGCGGATAGGAGTGAGGGGTTGCTTCGAGGAGGAGTTCCCGCGTCAGGGGCACATCAGTGGCGCGCAAGAGACGAAACACTTGACGAGGGGAGTGAAAGTAGCGTGCGCAAATTGCAAAGACCTTGGTTTCACGGCGCGCAGTAGGCAAGCGTATCAGTGCAACGGCACGTGCAAGGGAAAACTACCGAAGTCGGCGTTCTCCGTGGGGCCTGACAATGTCGCGCGCGACGAAAACAAGGGCACACTGAAGTGCAAGACGTGCAAATGATGCGCACTCGAGCGACCGATCTGCGGTTCGTCGAAGCAGGGCCAGAAGGTGGAAAAATAAGGAAGCGCAGAAGGAGGAGGAGGAGGAAGAGGAGGACGAGGGGTAGGAGAGGTAGAGGGAGGCAGGGGATGAGGCGGAGGAGGATGAAGATGACCAAGGGGGGAGGGACGACGAGTGAGGATCCAGGCTTGAGGCCCTAAGTCTGGCCTCCGGGGGGCCGTCGGGGGCTACGCCAGCACCCCCGGAACGCATGTGTGCACCCTGGATATGGAGACCATGTGCGGGCTTCCTGACCGCGAACTCTTTCATAGTCTTCGGTCTATCCCGGCCCGGTTGTGCGTCAGAGTCTCGGGGATGTTTCGTGTTTTTTTCGGAGCGCTCTCGGGGGACGACGGGGGGGCAGTGTCAGAGCCCAGACGGAAACTCTTTGGGATCATTGTATTTGCCGCGGCTGACATTCGCAGCGTTCGCCGTGGACGCATGATTATCGAAGACGCCTACGGCGAATCACCGCCGCCCCCTGCCTTTGTGGAAGCGCCTATGTGGCCGAACGTTGAGGCCAGACGTGCCAGGCCATCGGACCATGTGTTCCCCGAATCGGTTTGGAAAGCCTTCGGGGAACACGTGGGCGTCTTGATGGTCATCGTCGCCGTCTTGGAGGCCTCTTGGGCGATCTTTCGGCGATCTTTGGGGGCTCTTGGGCCGTCTCGGGCCGTCGGAAGGCCGAAAAAAGGGAAATGCCCAAATCCATCAAAAACCTTGGGAAAATCAATGATTTTGGCATCTTTTGGCCTTCCTGGAGGCCCTCTTGGGGGCCTCTTGGACCCTTTTGGGCCAGCTTCGAGCCAACTTCGGCCATCGTGGTGGGTTCCTGGCACGTCTGACGCCGTCGGGAGCCGTTTTGGGGGCCTTTCTGGGCCAACGGGGGACCCTCTTGGGGCGCTCGAGGGCCATCTTGGAGGCCTTCTTGGGCGTCTTGGAGGCCATCTTGGGCGTGTTGGAGGCCTCTTGGGCCGTCTTGGGGCCCTCTAGGGGCCATCTTGGAGGCCACTTGGGCCATCAGGGGGCTCTCTTGGGGGCCTCTTGGGCGATCTTGGGGGCTTCTTGGGCCGTCTTGAGCCGTCGGAGAGCCGAAAAGGCGCAAATGCCAAAATCCTTCAAAAACCAAGGGAAAATCAATGATTTTGGCCTCTTCGGACTCTCCTGGAGGACCTCTTGGAGGCCTCTTGGGCCGTCTGGGAGGCCTCTGGGGGGCCTCTTGGGCCGTCTTGGGCCGTCTTGGACTCTCTTGGGCCGTTTTGGAGGCCGTCTTGGACCATCTCGGGCGGACTTGGAGGCCATCTTGGGCCATCTTCGCGATTTTTGAGGATGTCCCGAGCGAAACGGCCGTTTTTGGAGGATTTTTTCCGGTCGTTGAGCACGTTTGGGGATTTTCCGGGTGGCCGGCGGGTTCTGCCGGAGCCCACTGGGGAGTTCTTTTGGAAAAAGAACCAAAACCAAAACCTGAAACGTCCAGCACGCCGTGCACCCCTGCAAGCAGGGGGCGGCGGATCGAATGGCCTTCGGTCCATCCCGCCACCGTGCCTAGCTTTGGGTCAGAGGCCAGTGGGATAGTTGCGTTCGCCGTGGACGCCTGATCATCGAATGGCCTTCGGTCCATCCCGCCACCGTGCCTGGCTTGTGGGTCTGAGGCCAGTGGCATAGTCGATGGGGTCTCGTCGGGGCTTGGAGGCATCCTGCCACCGTGCCTGGGTTGCGGGGGGCTGAGGCCAATCGGATGGTTGATGGGTCTCCTGGGAGGCCATTCGGGGGCGTCCTGAAGGCAGTTTTTGGATATCTTAGGGGCCTCATCGAGACCTCGCGGGGGTTTTTGGAGCCCTCTCGGAGTTCCCTGGGGGCTTCTTGGGGCAACCTGGGGGCGTCTCGGGGCCGAAGGCTCGAAATGTCCGTTCGGGTTCCCCCTGTGGGCCCCTAAGGCCGTCCTGGGGTCCTCCTGGGCCGTCTTGGGGGCTTATTGGACCGTCTGGGGGCCCTCTTGGGCCGTCTTGGAGCCTTGTTGGGGGCCGCCTGGGCCGTTTTGGGACGATGTTGGAGGCCTCTTGGGCCATCGTGGTCGTTGTGAAATTCCAATCGGCGAATGTTCTAAAATCATACGTATTCCTCAGGGAATAGTAAGATTGTTGGTGGCAATGGTGTTGGTGATAATGATAGAGACCATGTTGATGCCGATGGTGGTGATGATGGGGGCGATGACGATAATGATCTTGATGGTGGTTGCGGTGATGACGAAGACGATGAAGTTCATGGTAGTGATCATGGCAATGATGATGGTGTTGGTGAGGGTGAGGGTGAGGGTGAGGATGAGGGTGAGGGTGGTGGTGATGATAATGATGATGATGATGATGATGATGATGATGATGATGATGATGGTGATGATGGTGATGATGATGATGATGATGATGATGATGGTAGTGGTGATGATGATGACTGATGTGGCGATGATGATAGTGGTGATGGTTGTGGTTATGATGGTAATGTTGATACTGATGTTGATGTTGGGAACGAGGATAAGGATATTGATGGCCATGATGAGGATCTTGATGATGAGCATGAAAATGATGATGGTGATGGTGGTGGTGGTGATGGTGATGGCCATGGTGAATGTGAGTGTGATGATGATGATGATGATGATGATGATGATTATGATGATGATGATGATGATGATGATGATGATGATGATGATGATGATTAGGAGGAGGAGGAGGAAGAGGAGGAGGATGACTCGCATAATGGTGATGATGATGATGACGATGATGATGATGATGATGATGATGATGATGATGATGACGACAACGATGACAACGATGACAACGATGACAACGATGACAACGATGACAACGATGATGGTGGTGGTGGCAATGGTGGTGGTAGTGGTGATAGTGATGGTGATGGTGACGGTGACGGTGATGGCAACGTTGATGGTGATGGATGGTGATCGTGATGGTGGTGATGGTGATGACGATTTTGACGGTGATGTTGAGGAGGAGGAGGAGGTGGAGGACAAGGAGGAGGAGAGGGAGGAGGCAGGGGGTAGCGTGGAGGAGGTGGTGGTGAAGGAAGAGGGGGAAGGATCAGGAGGAGGAGGAAGAGGAGGAGGAAGAGGAGAACTTCCCTCCTTCTCCCCCTCCTCCTCCTCCTCCTCCTCCTCCTCCTCCTCCTCCTCCTCCTCCTTTGAAGTACCTCAGGGTGCGCCCCTCCCGAGACTCGCGTCGTCTCCGATGCGGCGGGCATGACTTGCGAGGTCAGCGTTTGCTTCTCAATCCGCTGATGCTACTGGGCTCGACGCCTTCCTGGGCGCACCGGCGGTGCCGCCAGCGGACCTCCTGATGCAGAGCCTGGAGGCGCCGGACAGATCGGCGGCGTGGGCTGCCCACAGCGCGCCTGGCCCTGGCAGGATCCCCTACGCGGCTTGGAGGCGCAGCCGCGGCGCCACCGTCATCCTCTTCAACTTGATGGTCCACATGTTCATAACGAGAGTGGCCCCATACGACTTCAATTACAGTATCTTCGTAACGGTTCCGAACGGCTCGGAGCCTGAGGACCAGATCGACTATTGCGTGCGGGAGGCGGGCATTTTGACACCCCTCTCGTTGAAGAACACTGACGCTAAGCTGATAGCCAGCTGCGCGGACAGGATAATGCAGCGGCACGTGGCGACCCAGACCCACGAGGTCCAGAAGGGATCCACGCCTGGCCGCAACTTCGTGGACCACATCCCAGCCATGGACGCTGAGTGCAGACGCGCGGGCCTAGCCCCTGCGGATCTCGCGCGACGACCCACCTTCACATCCTTCGACCTCAGCGCGGCGTTCCCATCGCTCTTCAGACGGTGGATGGAGCGATGCCTGCCGCGCTACGGGGTACCGCGCGGCTACGTCAGCGTAATCGGCGCGCTGTACATGAAATGCGTAGCGTTGGCCGCTTGCTGCGGGCCGGCTGAATATGGCACCTTCTGCTTCTTGCTTGCGCTGCTTATTGGCGGCGTGATGCAGGGGTGCCCTCTCAGCGGCACGTTCTGGGGCATCTCTATGGACTTGGTCGTTAGAACCCTGCTGGTCGCGGTCGGCGACGACGGCCTGCCGTCCGCCTGCGCAGGTGGCGAAAGTCGTCGCCCAGGTTCAGATGTTGGCGAACCTCACCTTGGCAGCCTAGAAGTGCGTCATGGTCCCCCTCTGGGCAGCCTGCGACGCGGCGCTGGCGCAGGCACTGCGCGCGGGGCTGGCCAAGGTGGAGTGCGGCCAGGACTTGCTCCAGATCGACAGTAAGGCAAGGTTCCTCGGGGTCTTCATCGGGCCCGCGGTGTCCCTCGACTTGGTTTGGAAACTGCGCCATTGGCGCCTCTGGCTCGCCTACGAGTTTCTCGGTGTGGGCCCTCAGCTGCTGATCGTCCGTCGCCCAGTTCTTTCCCTTGCTCTCTGCGGCCGGCAGGCGCGAACATTTCCTGCTCCACCAGCTCCTGCGGCTCCCGCCTTCGACCTTCCGCAGAGCGGACCTGTTGGCCTTGGCGGCTTGGCTGAAGTCCCTTGCGCCGGCGACGCTTCAGCCCTACGCGCTGGCCATCCTACGGAGCGCGGCGACGACGACGATCTCTGGCTGGCAGACGTCCTTGCAGCGGCTCGGCACGGAGGCCGAGGATCACCTACCGTGGGTGCGAGCGCGGGTGGGGAGCTTCTCCCCGCCCTTTTTAGGTCTTCCGCAAAGCCATCGTCCAGGAATGTGGGAGCTTGGTGACCAGGGAGACCCAGCCGCACATCGGCACGGCGGATCCAGGCCGCCATCACGGCGGTGGAGGAGAAGCAGAGGACGCCAGCGTTGCTTATGAGGAAACCCAAGGTACAGACGCCTTTCATCAGCTCCCTTTCCGCTTCGCTTTACCCCGAGCCCATGGTGGTGACTCTGAGGAAGCAGCTCCGCGCCTGGGGACTCGGCGTGCCGCTCGCCTTGGAAATTCGCTGGGCCTCGTTGCGTGGCCTGCTGGTGCAGGTGCCTCCATCGTGACAGTCGGTGGCCTTCAAAACGCTGGAAGGGGGATGGACGACGGCCGGCCGCATACACATCATGCAGCCGCGACCCTGCCTGCTCGGCTGCGAGCGCGCGGCGGGCTACATCAGACACCACCTCTCGTGCAGGCGGCTCTGGCACTGGGTTGCTCTGCCCTAATCCAGCCTGCAGGGCCCTCTCGGCCGCCTTGGGCTTGGCACTGCGGCCAGGCACGCTGGCGAGTGGTCCCGTGGGGCGGCTCTTCGAGGGCTCGTGCTCGCGTTCCGCATCTACCATCTCCACAAAAGGTTCCTCAACAAGCACGGCCGCGTCGTCCCTAACGAGGCGGTTTCGGAGATCTGGCCCGCGGCAAAGCACCGAGTTCGTGATGGCCGTAAGCCCGCTGCTGCGCTGGCCGCGCCGCGCCGGCAGCGCCCCCCGGCGGTCCCCTCGACGCGCTCCCCGGCGTCCTCGCCGCCCCCCGTGGTGCCACGGGCTTTCCCGCGGGCGGCCTCGGCGGCGCGCCCAGCGACCCTGGAGAGGCGGCCCGGCGAGTGTGCGCCAGGCTTCTCATTGGCGCAAATCTCGGCCCCAGCGGCGCGCCCTGCCTCTCTGGCTGACCCGGCGCCGCTCCTGGCGGCCGCTGACCTTCCAGGAGAAAGGTCAGAGCGCGCGCTGGCCGCGCCGTCAGCCTACCCGGCGCCTGCGGAGAGCCGCGCAGACAACCGCGACGATAGCCTACCCGCGGTGAGCCCCGCCCCCGCCTCAAGGCGTTGCGCCCGCGGGCCCGCCGCCCAGACAGGACACGCGTTTCCCCTTGGGCGCGTGCAATCCTCCTCCTCCTCCCTCCCCCTCCTCCTCCTCATCCTCCTCCTCCACCTCCTCCTCCTCTCCTCCTGCTCCTCAACCTCCTCCTCTTCCTCCTCCTCCTCCTCCTCCTCCTCCTCCTCCTCCTCCTCCTCCTCCTCCTCCTCCTCCTCCTCCTCCTCCTCCTCCTCCTCCTCCATTCCTTCTCCTTATAAATAATTCCTCCCTGTCGCACCCCGAGGCCAGTTTTTAGAGCGGGCCGGGCGTTTCGCCTGAGACTTCTTCACCACTTACGACTCTGAAGCTTAAAAATGACAACGGCTTCACAGATGGAGGGCGTGTCGTTTTCAACATGTGGCTCTCGCCTGAGCGCCGCGCACATTCAGTTTTTATAATTTTCAAGAGCTTCACGGATTGAGGGCGGGTCGTTTTCAAAATGTGGTTCTCGCCTTAGTGCCGCGCACATTCCTTTTTTTCTCAAAATTTGCAAGAGCTTCACGGATTGAGGGCGGATCGTTTTCAAAATGTGGCTCGCGCCTTAGCGCCGCGCACATTCTTTGTACGAATTCGCAAGAGCTTCCCGGATTGAGGGCGGGTCGTTTTCAAAATGTGGTTCTCGCTCTAGCGCCGCGCACACTCGTTTCAAAAAAATGCTAGCGTTTCGCGGATGCCCATGATCAACGTACCAACAACGGCGTTTTGGACGGATTCCGGATTATGCGAGTGCAACAGTTATGTTGATTCGCGGTGCTGAAATCCAAGAAATGGCGTTCTGGCGCGACTCCGGATCGTCAAGACATAGCAGTCAGGTTGATCCGTGGCGTTGAGATCCCGAGAACAATATTTTGGCATGCTTCAAGGTATTCAAACCGTTGTCTTCCAACGAGGCAGGTCCCTCAATGGAAATGAGCCGTTGTAGGGGCCTAGAAAAGGGAGTTTGGAGGGAGGGATACTTCCAACATCGTTGATGGCTGTTGGGTTTACACTGGTCCTCCACCTCCCCCTTCTCCTCTTCATTTTCCTCGTCCATTCCCTTTCCTTGTAAATAATTTATTCCTGTCGCACCTCGAGAACAGTTTTTAGAGCGGGCCGGGCGTTTTGCCTGAGACGTCCTCACCATTTACGATTGCGAAGCTCAAAAATGACAACAGCTTCACAGAGGGAGGGCGGGCCGTTTTCAAAATGTGACTCTCGCCTTAGCGCCGCGTACATCCGATTTTACAACTGTGCAAGAGTTTCACTGATGGGCCGATTTCAAAATGCGGTTCTCGCATTAGCACCGCGCACATTCGTCTTTAAGATGTTTAAGAGCTTCACGGATTGAGGGCGGGTCCTTTTCAAAATGTGGTTCTCGCCTTAGCGCCGCACACATTCGGCTTTTATTCGCAAGAGTTCCACGGATCCCCATTATCAGCGTACCAGAATGAGTGTTTTGGAAGGGTTCAGGATCATGAGGGCGCAACAGGTACGTTGATTCGCGGTATTGAAGTCCCAGGAAAAGCGTTCTGGCAAGATTCATGATCGTCAAGGCGCAGCAGTCAGGTTGACCCGTGGCGTTGGAATCCCGATGATTATATGTTAGCATGCTTCAGGGTCTTCAAACGGTTGTTTTCCAACGAGGCAGTCCTTTCAGTTGACATGAACCGATGTAAAAAGGAGTTGGACAGAGGATTGATTACAACGTCGTTGATGACTCTTGGGTTTACACCGGTCCTCCTCCTCCTTTTCTTCCTCCTCTTCCACCTAGTGCTCCTCGATTCTGTTTCCTTGTGACTAACTCCTCCCTGTGGCACCCCGAGGCCAGTCGGAAGAGCGGGTCTGGCGTTCCGTTTAAGATTTCTTCTTCATTGATGAGCATCAAACGTACAAGCTGACGACAGCTTCACAAATCGAGGGCGGGTCGCTTCCGAAATGTGTCTCTCGCATCAGCGCCGTGCGCATTCGTTTGAAAAAATTGCAAGGGCTTCACGGATTGAGGGCGGGCCGTTTTCAAGATGCGGTTCTCGCCTTAGCGCCTCGTACATCCGTTTCAAAAATTTGAAAAAAACTTCACGGATTGAGGACGGATTGTTCTCAAAATGTGGTTCTCGCCATGGCGCCGTGCACATTCGTTGTGACAATTTGCAACAGCTTCACGCACTCATGGTGGTTTCTTTTCAAAATTCGATTATCGCCTCAGCGCCGCGCTCGTTCGTTTCAAAAAGTTACAAGGGTTTCTTTGATTTCCCATGACAAACGTACCAGAAACTGTGTTCTGGAACGGTTCTGGACTGTCAGGGCGCAACAGTTCAGGCGCGTCGCGGTTTAAAGTTCAGGAATGGTGTCCTAGCACGGTTCAGGATCGTCTAGACGCAGCAGTCCCTTGACTCATGGCGTTGACGTATTGCGAATGGTGTTTTGGCACGCACCAGCATTTTCACACGGACGTCCCCAAACTGGGCGTTTCCCTCAGTGGAAATGAATACTTGTAGGGGCTTATGAAGACGGAGTTTAGAGGGAGGGTGTAGTCCAACATCGTTGATGAGTCTTGGGTTTACACCGGTCCTCTTCCTCCTCCTCTTCCTCCTTTTCCTCCTCCTCCTCCTCCTCCTCCTCCTCCTCCTCCCCCTCCTCCTCCTCCTCCTCCTCCTCCTCCTCCTCCTCCTCCCCCTCCTCCTCCTCCTGCAATTCCTCCTCCTCCCTCTCCTCCTCCTCCCCCTCCTCCCCCCCCGAGAAGTCACGAGGAGGAGCCCCCCCGGGACACGGAGCGCACGGCCCCCCCCGCCAGGCCCGAGCAGCGGCGGACCCGCCACCGCGCCCCGCGCCGCGGGCGCGGAGGCGGCCGCCGGCCGCGCCGAGGGCGCACCAGGCGGCGCGCCGGCAGCCAGCCGGCGGCCAGCTGGCGGCCTTCGGCGGCCCTCGGCGGCGCCCCTCGGGCAGAGGAGGAAGATGTCGGGGGCGGCAAAGAGCTTAGGGGGGTGATGATTGTAGGGGGGGGGGGCATCATAGCGTGGGCCATGATATTTCCCCAGATTTCATGGCGCCTCTTCTTATATTACGTCCCCAGCCCCCCCCACTGGGCCGCGAACATGCCGCCGGTCATGATGTGCACCCCCCCCCTCTTGGACACCCCCCTCTTGGCCGCCCCCGAAAATGATACCGATGCCGCTACTCTCGGGCTTGACGAAAGGGAGGGATAGGGAAGGGGGGGGGGGGGCGAAATTTGCTGCAGGTAGCTGGCTTCGGCCCTACAGGGGGCCCATTCCTCGATACGTGGCCGCCTCCGGCGCCGGGAAGCGTCGGGAAAATCAGCTGCGTGAGCTGAGTCTCAAACCCCCCCCGTTGCTATCCCCCCCTTTCGCCCGGCCCGATACTCGGAAGGGGGCCAGTTGTGACAACGGTAGTTGGCCTTCGGGGGGGGGGGGGGGCGTGTGTCGCCACGGCTGGACGCGGCTTGAAAAATTGGTGCATTTGGAGCCTCGGAGGGGTCTGGGGACCTATTTCGAGCTGCCGTTGTTTCTACTCGCCCTCCAACAAGATACGCGTCCCTCCTCACCACGCGTGGATTCGCTTCGAGATCCGAGTCAGAGCGCACCCCTGGAGCGTTCCGAGAGCATCGGTATCGTCCTCCCTCGATTTCCAACAATATAATGTTTTCCACCCCAGCGCATTTCCTCAATTTCGTCTGGGTCCCGTTGTTGGGCCTTGGGGCCATCAAAAACGGATTCAGGGCGAAGGGTTCAGGAAAGACTGTCACTGGTTCGAGCTTTAGAGGCGAAGAGGCCTCACAGCTCTTTCCACCCCCACCTCGCACATCCCGATGCAGCGGGCATGACGATGGCGCCCACAGGTCGGATGCTCAGTGAGCTCCCTTGAGGCTCGGCGATGCCCGTCAGCGAGAGCGGTCCTTCGGCAGATCACCTATCTCAAGCCAAGTTCATCGGATGGAACCCATATTCGCACATACCTTATCCAGGCCGCACCGAGTCGCTTAGCATGGAGCTCAAAGATATGCATGTTGCTTCCTCCTGGCACACACGTTCGGCAAGCAGCCAAACACACACACACACACACACACACACACACACACGCACACACACACACACGCACACACATCATCAGCATCAACATCATCATCAGCATCATCATCATCGTCATCATCATCTAGAAAGCACCAGCAAGCATCATTAGGTACATTGGGGATGGGACGAACAGCATCGAACAATTCATCATGAGATGCTCGATCGCAATTTCTCGAGAACATCTCCTGGAAAGACACATCGTTCGCATCGCGTCCCCACCCCTAGCACTGCAAGGTCGAGGTGGTTCCATCGATGTTGTACGCGGCCGTTCTCGTGTCAGACTCATTGTCGGCAATTTCCCCCCACACACCCCGCACAGTTCTGGCAATAAGCATATTCTACAGACATGCAAGAAACTGCGGCAGTGGATTCTTTTTGAGATCAAATCATGTCCGTCACTCGCGGTACCTTTATTATTCGGCGACTTGAACCAAGGCTCTGGCAGACGTCACGGTGCCCTCCGCACCGACGACTGCATCGGACTTATGCAACCGGCCCAGAGACGGCGGTGAGCATACCCATCCACGAGTCGCTGCTCGCTCACAGCTTACAACACATTCTGGAATACGGGGCCCAGTCATTCGGCAACGGTGGTGCGCAGAGTCGCATCGACTATTGGATAGGCCCGACCGACACCTCCGAAGCCATTCAAAGGATACGGGTATGCTGGAGAGCTCACCAACGCCTACGAGTACTGCCACAGATGAAGGACCACAGACTGATGCTCTCACAGACCAAGCTACTCAGTCCCTCGCCTTCTAGATCGGGATCATGTGCCAAAATGAGACCAGACATATCTTGCAGCGGGGTTACAGTCAGGATACAAACGAGCTGAGTTTTTCACACGACATACATGACCTGCATATAGCAGTGCCGCGTTCAGGTCTCTGTCATAGGATACAGCCAACTCCACGACCGACACGCTGCCCTCGCTGTCTACATCATACGACGTGCTGCTCTTCCTCATTACTTTCGACATGGAGGCACACCTCAATGGATAAGGAACTCCCAAGCACACCGACAAGCAATTCTCAAGCAGCGCGCAGTTCTACGAGACAAAGGATTGACAGTGGACAGCATTCTTCTCAAACAACTTCAAAGAAAACTACGCGAACATGGTGGAATCACACCCTTCAAGAACAAGTATGGAAAACATGGCAGACGCGCGATCTCTCACGTGTCGCTAAATTCGCCCGTCTCCGTGCACGTACCCGCGTCGGCCCCTCAATTGTTTTTGTTGGTTGTATGGCTTTCCCAAGAGTGCGACCCCGAGTTTCGCATTACATCGGCGCCCTCGACCAAGCTGGCACCGACGGTGGCCTCGGCACGGAGACGCAATACATTAGCATATACACCGAGAGCGAAGAAGCAGCAGATCAGATGACGATTTCACCACCATTGGCGAGTACAGAGTGGACCCCAATCAAGAAACTATGCTGGACACCGCCACCGACCTCGAATACACAGCCAAGCGCCTGTGAACCAACAACCACCGACGAGATTCGCCTCCTTGGTCATGGCCGACGGAACTCACGACTATGAGTTTGTACCTTCGATACCTCAGTCGACCAGGCCTCCCTCGTAACGGCATATGATATGCTAGCTCCGACCACGAGCACGCTCAGTCCGCAGCGAGACCAGGCATTGGATAAAACAGCAACGACGACGCAGACCACGCTGACCAACTACGCCACGGACCATGCCGACCCGACCAACGACGACCCGAACTGGATCCGGCACAGTCTCAGATACCGTCGTGAATGATTATGCCAATACTTGCTCATGTCCGGGACCCAGAACACCATCATACACAAGCCAGACCGTAGCAATTGGAAAAAGGCAAAGAACCATGCGGGGATCCAGTACATGATTTGACACAGTGTTTGCGCATGCTACACGTATGTTGTTATTTTTGCGCGTGTACTTGAGATGTGGAGTAGTTGATGCCGGATGCATATACCCACCACCAGCTTGGCCGCACGGCGGAGCGCGAGCACGACGACGGGAAGCACTTATGTAATTGGCCCGCACGGCAATTTACAAGCTTCGCAAAGCACATGCGCCACACTCGGAAAAACGCTACGACATAAGGAACGCGCTCGGAACTGGCAACACGTAATAGCTCCTGTCAGCACATCGCGTCCACACAGAAGACCTTCATTACGAAGACATGTTATCACAACATCGAGAAAGTGCAACCATGCGCATCAACGCGCCCGACGGCATCAGTGGACTCTTGCCGCACAGCGGCGGACGCATTGGCGATAGCAACGACCCCGAACTCCCCATGGAGCCCTTCTACCCGCTCATCACGGCGCGGGACCAGGAGTTCACAGACATTCTCGGCGACGGCATGGCCGCGCTGAACTCCACGACGGGCTTTCCCGCCGCATTGACATGGGCGCCTTCATCGACGACCTCATCCGCGTACCCATCGTACCAGATGGTACACTCCGATAAGAATTGGCTGCGGATTGCATCGGCGCTTCTATTCTCAGTTCAAATTACATCAGGGAGGCCACGCACAGAGGTGGTAAACTGGAGACCATCGCCCAGCTCAATACCAGCGTCGCTACCAAAAACGGCTGATAAAAGACTCAGCGGCATACGCATGACCAACCCCATCCGCCTCGGCTCCTACACACACGTGGACGGCTACAACGCTCGCGGGGTGGAAGA
Source organism: Prorocentrum cordatum (assembly GCA_963575745.1). Lineage (NCBI taxonomy): Eukaryota > Dinophyceae > Prorocentrales > Prorocentraceae > Prorocentrum > Prorocentrum cordatum. Next base: position 70,054 of record CAUYUJ010020631.1, on the reverse strand, counting down.
ACGCACTCACGCACACAATATGTGGTGGGCTGAACCATATTGGGACTTCGCCAGCACCAAGGCGGTGCAAAATATTCGCCTTCCTGACAAATGTTGCGAGCAGAGCGTGGCAGGGCCTGGAATCATTGGCCTTCAAACGCGCAGAGATAGCAAGGGTCGACACCAGACTTGCAACGAAAAAGACGCGCTGCACGCCCCTGGGCGAAGCCCACGCTCTGCACGACGATGGCAAGCACGGCTCTCCAACGACCCGATAGCTCCTCATCACATGGAGCATCGCGCCCACATCTCTTGATATATGCCCACGACGGCTTTAACGGCGGCAATCATTGAACCGAGAGGCGAGTCAGCGCGACCAGATGGTTGCAGGTTTTTTGGCAGGTGTAGAATTGAGCAGCAGCTCGAAGTCCAAGGTCGCCCCACAATGCCTCCTACCCTGTCGGACGACGGCCACCCAACAAGGACCCCATCGGTGCACGCCTGGGCCCACCAGCTGCGAGCGGACCTCGACGGCGCCGTGGCAGCCCCCGTTGCCGACGGCTTCCAGGAGATCTGGGACACCTCCTCGAGCATCCTGGAGCTCCTCAACAACTCCGAGGTCCAGGACGCATTCCAGAGCATCGGTTTCGGGCACTTCTTCCAGGCCGATTCATCGCAATGCCGGGCCCCTCCCGAACGTCTGCAGCACCCCCCCAGCAGACGCATTTCCCGGAGACCTTGATTGCAACCTTGAAGATCCACATCCATTCATATGCAGCATCGAGGGCAGCACAGAACACATCCGCACATTCTCAGCACCTATTGCACATCAAGCAACAGCTGCGCTGCCAGGCCTCGCGGAGTGGAAGGCGAAGCACCACCTGGGCCCCGCCCCCAGCGGGCTGGATGGAGGAGATACCAGTGTGGCTTACTCACTTTTGACGGATCGCATAGTATCCACACGCGGTGAAGTCCACCAGCCCACCACCTCAGCTCCAGCTACGCCTGCGCACGACAGTAGCAGCAGTGAGCGCGGCGAGCCCTCTATCATGCATGAAATGATCGACTACGATGCAGAGGACGAGGCGGTCGCTTTCTTACACTAGTAGCCGCAGGCACCTCCGCACACCCCCCGCGCCGACACCTGCCCACAGAAGTTAGGCTCTACCGTACTCGGTCCTCCCGCTCACCTTTGATGTACATATATATGTATATATATAGATACATACATAACTATATATATATATATATATAGATATACATATACATATCGCCGCACCCAGCCATATGAGCAGGGCATGTCGTTTCCACACCCTAAACAGCGAGATTGTAAGGACCCCATCGGGGACTTGCCTGGCCAGGACCACGGGACCAACTTGGTGGAGGTAGACATCGGGACCGCCAGTTGGATGAGAGTCCTCTTGCGCGCGTGCGCTTCGACTGCCCCTGAGCACAGCACCGTGACAGCGCACGGCCCGCACAGGCAAGTTGCAGTTCCCATTCCAGCGACGAGCACTATTGTCAGCATCGCAGTGGACATGTAATGTACGGGGCCTCGGTGTCGCGCGCGGGGTGCATCACTGCCTGTCAGCACGTGGCCTCAATCACAAAACATCCGTGCTATGTTGCACATTGTTCTCATGCGGTCGTACGAGGGGTCGGGAGCCCTGAGGCCGCGGAGTGGAAAGACACGGCGGCGGATGCCAGGGTCGGCGGACACGGCAGCGGTGTGGGCAGCGACGGCGCAGCGGCGTCGGCGGCCCGGAACGGCATCAGCGGAGTTGCCGTGGTTGGTTCGGCGTTGTCGTTACTTTTGTTTTTGTTGTTGTTGTTGATCCTCGCCCACGTTTTTCCTTCGTCAGACAGTTCATCCTCGTGTTCCTTCTCGTCCCCGCCCTCGCTGTTCTACCCTTTCTTCCACCTCCCCCTTCTCCGCATTCCTCGGTCCCTCCTGCTCCAGCTCCTCCTCCTCCCCGCGTTTCCTCCGTTGTTTCTCCTTCCGTCATCCTCCCTCATTATGCTCCCCCGTGTTCCCTCCTTCCCCTACCTCCTTTCTCCTCCTCCTCCTCCTCCTCCTTCTCCTCCTCCTCGTCCTCCTCTTCCTACTCATCCTCCTCCTCCTCTTCTTGGTTGTCTTATTATGTGTGTTTTCTTTCATGTATTATCAGGATTGTTCGCACTAGTATCTTTATTACCGTTACCATTATTATTCCTCCTCCTCCTCCTCCTCGTGCTCCCTCTTCCTTAATCTTGCGTCCTCCTCCCCCTTCTCCCATCCCTGCCTTCCCCCGCCCCTTTTGGTTACTGCGGGCATTAGGGTTGATCGCAACGCTGCCCTCCCAATCCACAATCTCTTCCTCATCCTCTTCCGTCCTCCTCCATGCATACACTGTGCTGTGCGTTCAGGTTTACAACAATGTGCGGCGCGCTGCTTGACCTCCTCTACATACGTATGAGGGCAGCGCAGGCTGCCATCGGCATGTAGTTGCGACGACGTTCGGCGCTCAGCTACGTGCGCTCATCCGTCCTCCTCCTTGCCTCCCTCCTCCTCCTCCTCCTCCTCCTCCTCCTCCTCCTCCCCCTCCTCCTCTTGCTCCTCCTCCTCCGCCTCCGCCTCTTCCTCCTCATCATTCTCTTCCTCCTCCGCCTCCATTGTTCCTTGTCGCACCCCAGGACGTTTCGGTAAAGCGGGCCGGGCGTTTCGCTTGAGACTGCCTGACCAGTTACGCCCCTGAAGTTTCAAAATGATAGAAACTTCACGGATGGAGGGCGAGCCGTTTTCAACATGTGACTCCCGGCTTAGCGCCGCGAACACTCGACTCAAAAGTTTGCACGGATGGAGGCCGATTTCTTTTCAATATGTGGTTCTCGCCTCAGCGCCGAGCACATTCGTCTGAATGGTCTACAATGGCTGACGCCTCAGAGTTAGCATTTAAGCAAGACGTAGGACTGTCAGGGCGCAAAAGTCACGTTGATCCGCGGCGTTGCAGTCCAAGGAATGGTGTTCTGGCACGGTTCTGGATGGTCATGACGCAGCAGTAACGTTGATTCACGGCGGTGATGTCCCAGGAAAAATGTATTGGCACGGTTCACGGTTTTCAGACGCGTGTTTTCCAACGGGGCATTTCTATCAGCGAAAAGACGTATCTGTGGGGAGTTATGAAGAGGGAACGTGGAGCAAGGGTTTCTTGTAGCCTCGTTGATGGGTCTGGGGTCTGGCACTGGTCCTCTTTCCCCCTCCTCCCCCATGCCTGTTCTTTATAAAGCATTGCTCCCTGTCGCACCCCGAGACGTGTCTGTAGGGCGGGCCGCTTGTTTCCCCGGAGACTTCTTCATCATGTCTGAGCCTGAAGCTGAGAATTTGAACAGCTTCACGGATGGAAAACGGGCAGTTCTCAACATGTGGTTCTCGCCTTCGCGCCGCGCACATTCGTTTTAAAAGTTCGCAATAGCTTGACGGATGGAGGGCGGCTTCTTTTCAAAATGTTATTATCGCCGTAGCGCCGCGCACATTCGCCTTAACAGTTTGCAAGAGCTTCACGGATGCAGGGTGGGCCGTTTTCAAAATGTGATTATCCCCCAACGCCGCGCACATTCGTCGTGAGAGTTCACAGCAAGTTCACATTTTATTGCAGCTGACGTCCCAGAAATGGTGTTCTGGCACGATGTAGGACTGTCAGGGCGCAACAGTCGCGTTGATTTGCGGTGTTGCAGTCTGAGCATGGTGTTATGGCACGATTCCGGATCGCCATGACGCAGCAGTAAGGTCGATTCGCGGCGGTGGTGTCGCCGTTCAGGATTTTCAGGCGGTTGCTTTTCTTTGTGCGGACCCATGAAGAGGGAACGTGGAGGGAGGGTTAATTGCAACATCTTTGGGGGTCCTTGGGTTCACATCGGTTCTCCTCCTCCGCCTCCTCCTCCGCCTCCTCCTCCTCCTCCTCTCCACCCCGCTGTCGTTCCCTGCCTCCCTGCCTCCTCCCTGCCTCCCTCCCTCCGTCCTTCCGTAGCGATGTTGGCCCAAGCCGTCCACCAGCGGGCGACACCCGTATTGTTCAAGCCAGCTCGGTCGGCATGTCTTGGCGGTGCGGCAGTGGGCGGTGCGCTGAGGTGGGGATGGCGGCGGGGGGCGTCCCGAAAGCGTGGCGGCCTACGGCCTACGGACCAGCGCCAAACAGACATCGATTCCATCGGCCCGACAGCGGCGCCCCGTGCCGCGCGGCGGCGGAGGCAGGCGGCGGTGGAGTGCCGTTGTGCACTCTGCCGATACTGGCGGCTGTCCTGGCTCCTGGCAAGATCGCGAGTTCGCCTCTCGGCCTTCGCTTCGGCGGCTGGCCTGCGGGCTGCGCAGCCCTGGGAGCAGGGGGCGGCACCGCGACACCGCCCAGCACTCCGGGGTGCCGTTTGGGGGGTCGCTTCGGCTTCTGCCGGCGGCATCGCCAGGGCGGCTTCTGGTCCCAGGTTGGGCTGGCGGTCGACGGCCGAGCGGCCAGGTAGCAGTGTTTCGGTGCATCCGCCATCAGGTACGCGACACACGTGCGGCAGCTTCTTCTTCGGCTCCGCGGGGCTCGTAGGCGACGGCTGTTCGCACGCGGTGGAGGGCGAACTCAGCAGCGTTCCTGGCGCTTTTCGGGAAGAGTTCCGTGCTGTGCGTGGTGATCACCCCCTCTGGGGGTGGCGGGGTTCATGGTGCTGGTGGCGCTCCTTCGGCGGCTTGTGTTGTTCCTGTGGGCGGGCATCCTGCGCGCGAGGCGGTACAGCCTGAGCCTCTGGTCGAGGCGTTCGAGGTTTACGAGGCGTCGGACGTACAACTGGTCGTGGGGGGGGCCCCGTCTCGGCGGAATTCGTTCCTGGAGGACGAGGGGGGGGTTCATTGAAGGCGCCCAGCACGGATTTCGAAAGCGGTTCCGACGTCGCTTCCAGCTCGATGGCGAGGAGGTTGCGCGGCCTTCTCCTTCGGCGATCGTTGGCGGCGGCGAGGCGGCGGTCGGCTCTTTCCAGCCCATGTGCCCTGAGAGCCTGAGCGGTTCGAGCAGCGCCTTCGGCGCTCTCGGATCGTCGATTGGGGCCTCACGGACGTCGGGGAGCACGGGGAGGCCTCCTTCGGTGAGCGGTCGTAGTCGCTCGTCTTCTCCGGCTACCTGCTGGTGAAGGTCATCTGAGATTGTTCAACCCTCTGGCTAGTATGCTTGGGGCTGGTCCCTTGTCAGGTCAAAATCCGTCCCTCCCTCCTCCTCCTCCTCCTCCTCCTCCTCCTCCTCCTCCTCCTCCTCCTCCTCCTCCGCGGCGGGGAAGCAATCGGGCCCACCTTGGGATCCGCTTCTTCCCCGGAGGGGAACCGCTGGGCAGCGCACGCCAGGAGTCAAATTGCGGACCACTGCTGCGGCAAGTTCGCTCCCCCAATATGGGATGCCACCCCGTAGGAGCCCCGATTCGACAGGATCACTTTGGGGCATGGGGTGAGGAGGGGGTGGCGGCCAGCGAAATCGATAAAGAGGTGGAACATCGACGGGTGTTCCTCACTAAGCACCTCAGTATCGTGGCTATCCGTCATCCCCCAGCTTTAGTCTGCGCGGCGGACACCCGCATCGGCCAGACCCCGCCCCCCTAGGGGCTGAGGTGCGAGTGCACGACCCGCTGACTAAAGATACATCCGAGACAATCCTCCTGCTCCTCCTCCTCCTCCTCCCCCCCCTGCCCCCCTGTCTTCCCCCGCCCAAGGCGCGGCCCTCCTCGCCGGCGCCTCTGGCGCCGCAGCGCTGGCGCTGGCGCTGGCGGGCCGCCGCGGCAGGCGGGGCTCCCGGGCGCCCCTCTGCCCGTTGGGGGGGGGAGATTCGGGGGCGAAAGGAGGAGGAGGAGGAGGAGGAGGAGGAGGAAGAGAAGGAAGAGGAAAGGGAGGAGGAGGGAGGGAGGAGGATGAGGAGGAGGAGGAGGACGAGGAGGAGGACGAGGAGGAGGACGAGGAGGAGGAGGAGGAGGAGGAGGAGAAGGAGGAGGAGGACGAGGAGAAGGAGGACGAGGAGGACGAGGAGGAGGACGACGAAGAGGAGAAGGAGGAGGAGGACCAGTGCAAACCCAAGACTCATCAACGATATTGCAATAAGCCCTCCATCAACATTCCCTCGTCACAGGCCCCTACAAGGGTTTTTATTTTCACTGATGGTGCCAAATACTACGCACGAGAAGGCTACGCTATATGTTTGTCAGAGTGCCGCAATCCAGAAGAAAGGTCTTATGCCGGAGTTGGGGTCATTGTCTCCCCGCGGATCTGCTCGGCAGTTGTTGTTTTCAAGGCGTGCGACGATCGTATCGCCACACTGCGATTGAAAGTGCACGGTGGAATGCGTACTGTTTTGTCCGTCTACGCGCCACACAGTGGGTTCGACTACGACATCAGACGCACATTTTACCATACCCTCCAAATGCAAGTGCGCAGCACTACGAAACACTCAACTTCATACTTTCTGGGCGACTTCAACGCCAGGCTGCTCCAGAGGAAGGCCAGGGAGGAGGACGTCATCGGCCCGCACTTGTACGAAACGACCTACGGCAGTGTGAACGATGTGACTCTGAATCGGCATATTTTGGTCGAGACTTGTTTCGCGTGCGACCTTGTGATCCCTAACACATTTTTCGACCATCCCAACGAGAAGAAAGTATCATGCCGAGACCTTGGCGTTCATCCGGTGGTGCCCATCGAGCACGCAGCATCTGCTCAAATTGACCACGTACTCTGCCACAGCAGATGCCTCCCTACTATTCTTGATTCCTGGATGTGCAGGGAAAAACCAATCAATAGCCGACATGTTCTTACAATTATCGAAACATCGATTCAATTTGAAATTGGTACAAAACGTGAGATAAAAGCACAGGACAAGACAGCATTGAAACATACACATGTCAGGCACGAATTTCTAAATATTTTCAAGACCGCAGCGCGCACGGACTACGCGATGGGCAACTTGGACGACGCAGCGGACGACATTGCACAAGCCTTCCACGCAGCCGCATCGACCATACCAGAAACAGAATTTCTTCCCAGACGTCCGTGGACAAGTTCACACACACACACACACACGCGACATTATCGGGAAGCGAAAGGTGTGTCGCCAAAAGGGGGATTACCACAACCAGAAGATTCGTAATAAGTTGATCCGGCAGTCTGACAATCAAGATCGTTTATCTTGGCTGGAAGATGTCGCGGGTGGCGGCTAGAAAGCTGCGAATTACCGACGCAATCCCAAAGCAACCAAGCACGCAGACATCAAGAAGCCAGATGGCACGTTGTCAGACACGGCGGAAAGATCAAACATCATGGCCGACTATTTTGAGGCAGTTCAGTGGCAAAATCGATACCCCAATCTCCAGCCAGACCAGGATATTCTGCTCGGGGGGTTTTGCCCATCAGCACAGACAGTTGTTGCATGGAGGAGTTGTTGGAGGTCTTGAAGAAATTGAAGTATGGGAAGGCTGCAGGTCCAGATGACATATCTTCAGATTTTTGGAAGATTCCCATGTACGATACAGACGCAAGTGGTATATCATTACGGCTGTGTCAACAATGCTGGACCAGGAAGTCGATCCCAGAATCTTGGAGAAGGGCCAAAGTAGTTTTATTGCTTAAAAAAGGAGGCACCGCCCTTCCAGAAAACTACAGGCCGATTACGTTGCTTTCGATTGGTGACGAAATACTAGCGTTGCTGGCTCATCAACGTTTGATTCGTGGAGGCTCAGAGAAGCGCATGCGTAACTCACAATTTGATTTTCGCCCTGGACGTAGCACTGGAGACGCTCTCATGCTCGTGAGGCGTATGATTGGTATTGCACACAATAGCAACGATGATGGGATAGTGGTGTTGATGTTGGGTTGGGCCAAAGCGTTTAACATGTTAAATCCCGATTCCATGCGCAAAGCTTTGCACAGATTCGGGCCCCCTCCCGAAATGGTGGACAAGGTGCGTTCCATCTATGCGACCCGCTTCTTTGCTATTTCTGATCACACTGGTAGTTCATCTGACAGACGACAGAGCGCTGGGATTGCGCAAGGGTGCCCGATCTCCCCGTACCTCTTCATCGCGGTCCAGACGATCATGTTGCACGATGCGGCTGACATATTACATATTGAACGAGAGCCCGGGTATGTGGTGACACGGGGCGTGTTATATGCAGACGACACATTACCTGTCTCTCAGCACCAGGCGAACCTCCAAAATATGTTGAACGCAATCGTGGTCTAGATTTGGATTTGGATTGGGACAAGACAGTACAGATGCAAGATCTGGTTTAGATTTGGTTTAGATTTGACTTGGGACAAGACAGCGCAGATGCAGGTGTCCACTAACAAGAAGATCACGAGACCAGATGGGGGCGATATCAAGACAGTCTGGGACGCTGTATATCTGGGAGGCCTGGTGTCTTGCAATGGGAGCGCTGCAACCGACTTGTCCAGAAGGCTGGGGGAAGCGAGCCGGACATTCAAGCAATTCGGCATTCATTCAAGCAAAGCGGAAATACAAGATCTACGACAGCGTCGTTTTGAGAAAGATGCTTTATTCAGTGGACGCTCCTTGGCTGCTTAAAGCTCATCGTGCTCGTCTGGACGTGTTTCATTGTAGGTGTGTGCGCCGGGCGATGGGCACCCCATCATCGCACATATCTAGAGTGCGCAACGATATTGTCTTAGAACGAAACCGTTGTCGCAAACATTGGCCTGCAGGCAAAAGCAACTGCACGACCAAATCGTCAACTACGATACTGATTCGTTTGTGAAGCTTGTGCTTTTCAACGCAGACGGGTCGCCTAGAACGCGGGTTGTCCGCCGCAAGAGAGGACGTGCGCCCGCAATGGGCATCCGAAGCGCGTCAGATTTAGTCCATCGCGTTCCCTACCCTCCCCTTCCTCCTCCTCCTTCTCCTCCTCCTCCTCCTCCTCCTCCTCCTCCTCCGCCTCCCCCTCCTCCTCCTCCTCCTCCTCCTCCTCCTCCTCCTCCTCCACCACAATTACTCAATATGGATGCTACTCTCCCTCTTCCCCTGATGACGGCTTGGGAATATTCGCCCCCCCCCCCCCCCGCGTATTGTTTTTTACACAGGTTTCCCCGGAGTTGGGTTTTCGCTTGCATTGTTTTTCAAAATGCTGCTCTCGCTGAGGCGCCGGCTTCATTTTCGGGCCCCGCTCGTTCCGAATCGTGCTCCCGCTGCAGCGCTGGCCTCATTTCCGTGCGCCCGGGCCGGCGCTCGGGCCGGGTCCGGAGCCGGTTCCGGCCGGCGCCGGAAAATCAAGTGAGTTCCGAGGCGGCGCCGAAAAAAGGCCATTCCAATACACATTTTTCTTTTGAAGATGCTGAATTTCTGCTTCCGGCGCCCGGGAGGCCTCCCGGGCCGATTCCGACGCCGGGCCGGCGCCCGAGCCGGCGCCCGGGCCGGACGCCCGAGCTGGCGCCCGGGCCGGCGCCCGGACCGGGTCCGGAGCCGGTTCCGGCCGGCGCCGGCGCCGAAAAAAGGCCATTCCGATACACACTTTTCTTTTGAAAATGCTGAATTTATGCTTCTGGCGCCTGGGAAGCCTCCCGGGCCGATTCCGGCGTGCTTCCGCTCGTTTCGAATCGTATTCCCGTTGCAGCGTTGGCCTCATTTCCGCGCTTCCGCTCGTTTCGACTCGCGCTCCCGCTGCAGTGCTCGCATTTCCCGTGCCATGCCACGGCATGCAATGCAATGCAACGCTCGGTTGATACTACGACTCGCGGTGTTCTTCCACGCCATGCCACGCCGTGCTCTAGAATGCATCGCGTACCCTTTCGGGATCATTGCCCTGATCGACATCCGACTGTGCGAGTAGAGAGGGGATCTGCGCCATTGTAAGGGATGGGAGGGAAGGGTAGGATGTCAGATATGACGCGAGCGCACCTAGCTTGTCCTCCTCCCCCTCCTCTTCCTCTTCTTCCTCCTCCTCCTCCTCCTCCTCCTCCTCCTCCTCCTCCTCCTCTTGCCCTTTTTAGCCGGCAGGGTTTCTCTGATTGAGCACGTGCACGCCATAGGATTTGTTAACCGCATTTTCCCGCGGGCGCTCGCTGCCTCCATTCATTTTCCGACATGTTCAGCGGACGGTCTGCCCTCTGGGGGACCGCTCTGGGTACCCGAGCTGGCGCGCAGGCTTCAATTCCATTCCATTCCATTCCATTCCATTCCATTCCATTGACGACCGTGCCAACGTGCACAATTCATATTTCCTATGCGTCCGCCCGGGCGCACGGCTTGTGACTGACAGGGAAGTGCCCCGTTGGAAGAGAACAGTTCGAACATCCACAATTGCGCAAGAACACCACTCTTGGGACTTCAACGCCGCGTGTCACTATTAGTGTTGCGTCTTGACGCTCCTGAGTCGCGCCAGAACGCCGTTCTTGGGACTTCAGCACCGCAAATCAACGTGACCGTTGCGCCTGAAATTCCGACGACGCCGCCGCCGCCGTTATGACAGGTGCCCATGGCTTTGCCGACACAGGTGGCCATGACAAACCTCGACCCACAATCGACCCACATGGCACTACTTCCTGCACCAATGGTGCACTCCAGATGGGGCGGAAATTCGGGCAGTTGTTCACGACCGTAACCCCCATTAGCCGTCACACAGCAGACTCGCCGCCACCATTCAACGCAACAAACCCGAATCTTACCGACCCGCCGCATGCTGACAGGAACCGATCCATGCCACGAAATTATTGCCCAATCGACCCACTGCCGACCCACGCCACCGACCCACGCAACAAAGTCGAACCACAGCCGACGCACGTCCACCCTACACAGACCCACAACACCCGATCCATCCCAGTTTCGGGCCACTGCCGACCCGCGGCCAACCCAGAACAACGGACCCACAGCGGAACACCAACAACCCCGATTCTTGACCCATCTCCGACTCCAGCGCCCGCCCCAATTCCGACTCCGACTTCGACGTGGTGCAGCTGACGCGACTGGGGGCGGGCAAATCCTGCCCCCCCTCACCAGCTCGCACTGATGCAGCGCTGGCCGCACGAGCCAGTCGCGCTACATGTTGCACAAGCCAATCGCGCTACAAAACGCCGCTGCTGTACACGCCAGTCGCGCTACGACACGCTGCTGTCATTTGCTTTGGGTATAATAAGCAGCACGTTGGGGAACCCAACCAGTACGACAATGATCGAACTACCGCCCCCAGGATCCAACGCCCACCACCACCCCAAGCGCCGCCGCGACAGGTTCTCACACCGATGCGCAGCTCACCGACCCACCAGGCTCTCTTGAAACAAAAATGGTCAACTCAAGATGGGGCGGAAATTCGGGCAGTTGTTCCATGACGCAACCCACAGCCGACCCACGGCAGATCCACGGCAACCAACCCACCGACCCACAGCACCTGACCCACGGCGACTACAGCGCCGACTCGCCGACTCCCGCGCCGACCATCTCACCGACTCCCACCCGACCGGCTCACCGACTGCGGTGCCGACCAGCTCGCCGACTCCAGCGCCGACCAGCTTGTCGACACCCGGCCCGACCAGCTCACCGACTCCCGCGCCGACCAGTTCGCTCACTCCTTCGACGGCCGGTTCACCGACCTCCGCCCCGACCAGCTCACGGGCAGGAAGGAGAGGAGGACGGGGAGGACGGCGGATAGTTATGTCAACACGGAGGCAACGCAGGGGCAGACGGAGAGACAGGTGAGGAGGCCAATCAGGCGCGGATCAGCTCGCCGACTCCCGCGCCGACCAGCTCGCTGACTCCCGCACCGACCTGCTCGCCGACCTGTTCATCCACTTTCTCACGGACGAGCCCGCCGACTCCCGCACCGACCAACTCGCCGGCTCCAGCACCGAACAACTCCGCACTTCGCGAACACGTTCGAGGACACGGCCCCTCCACCCACATCCTGACCCGACGTTGGATTCCGAGCGTCTCCCATCCACTACCCCCGGTGCCATGAATCCACGGCACCTCCAGGACCAACAACTGACACGCAGCAGTCTCGCAACAACCGACCCACGCAACAAACTCGAAACACGACCGACCCGCGCCAACCGACCCTCGCAACAACCTCCAACCGCGACCGCCCCACTGCTGGTCCACAGCAGACCCGCGCAGCCGCCACACAGCAGGCCGACAGCGCCCCACCCGGGCAGCAGACCGCAATCACCCCGCAGCTGGCCCTCAGCAGCCGCCCCGCCTCGGCAGCCGCCCCGCACAGCAACGTCTTACATCAATGGCGCACTCCAGATGGGGCGGAAATTCGGGCAGTTATTCACGTGGCGCACTCCACATGATGGGGCGGAAATTCGGGCAGTTATTCACGAACATAAGTCACATTAGCCATCACGCAGCAGACGCGCTGCAACCGTTCAACGCAACGAGCCCGAAGTTTGCCGACCCGCAGCATGCGGACAGGAACCGACCCATGCCACGAACTCAGTTCTCCAGCACCCCTTGCCGACCCACCGCCACAGACCCACGCAACAAAGTCGAACCACAGCCGACACACGTCTGCCCTACACAGACCCCACAACAACTGGTCCATCCCAGCCCCACAACAACGGTCCCTCGCAACATACCCGGGACACTACCGACCCGCGGCCAACCCAAAATAATGGACTCGCAGCAGAAGACCAACAACGGACCCACGCATACGCCGGCTCCCCAGGCTACGACGGCACCCAAGGCCTCGGCGACCCTCAACTCGCCTTCCCATGAAGGGTAGGACGTGAGGAATCAACCGACACCAACCCCGGCGCCAACGGCGCCAGCTACTGTCTCCGACTCCAGCGCCCGCCCCAATGACGACTCCGACTTCGACGCGGAGCAGTTGACGCGACAAAGGGCGGACAAATCCTGCCCCCCCTCACCACATCAAGCACCGACCCCGTCCCGGGGAGGTCTGGACCAAACGGCTACCAGCTCCCGCTCCGATCAGCACATCGACTCCCGCATCGACCAGCTCACCGACCCCGTCCCCAGGAGGTCTGAACCAAGCGGTTCCCGACTCCCGCTCCGAGCAGCACATCGACTCCCGCATCGACCAGCTCACCGACCCCGTCCCCGGGAGGTCTGGACCAAGCGGTTCCCGACTCCCGTTCCGAGCAGCACATCGACTCCCGCATCGACCAGCTCACCGACCCCGTCCCTGGGAGGTCTGGACCAAGCGGTTCCCGACTCCCGTTCCGAGCAGCACATCGACCCCCGCAACGACCAGCTCACCGACCCCGCCCCCGGGAGGTCTGGACCAAACGGTTCCCGACTCCCGCTCCGAGCAGCACATCGACTCCCGCATCGACCAGCTCACCGACCCCGTCCCCGGGAGGTCTGGACCAAGCGGTTCCCGACCCCCGCTCCGAGCAGCACATCGACTCCCGCATCGACCAGCCCATCGACCCCCGAATTCGGTGCACGACCCTGGAGCAGGACGTTGCGCAGACGGGCCATTGGAAGGGCCGGTGCTGGTGCACCCGTCTCCAAGCGCCCATCGGCCTCCATCTTCTTCGGGGACGGCTACCACTTCAATTTTTTTCTACCGGCACCTCTACTTGTCCATCTACCGGTGAGTTCCGACTCACCTCTCCTTCGTTCCCCCCCTCTCCTCCTCCTGTCCGCCCTCCTCCTCGCCCTCTTTCCCACCAGGGGCGTTTAAACTGTAGGGCAATCCACGGCTTCCGCCAGGGCTCGATCCTTTGCTTGATTTTGTAGTTTCGCCCTCTACCCGAGCCCGGGGCCATTGTAGGATTTGTTGTAGCGTGTCTGGATGGGGCAATTGTGCGTTTTATAAAAACGGCTCGTAGCCGTCAGGGGTCGGCACACGATGCATTTGTCCGGATCGCTTGTCCTCCTCCCCTCCTTCCTCTCCTCGCCTCGGTCGTCGCTGAAACTCTGCCGCTCCCTCCTCAGTGCACTTGGTGCCGGAGTTTGAGTTTTGCGGTTCGTTTCAGTTGACGTTCCAGCTTTCCTGGCGCAACGTCGTTCGGGAGCACTGCCCTTTGTGATCTGACGCAGGCTGGCCAGAGGCTTCATCATCTGAGCGGGGTTTGCGTCGCGCTGGAAAAGAAAAATGCGAACGGAGTTCCCCACATAAAGATATTAACGGTTTCGTGGGACCCATGGGGTACGACAACATCAACACGAAGGAGAGGTTCATCGAACGAGTAAGTACGCACGAAGGGGCAGACGAAAGAAAGGAGGAGGGAGGACAGGTGTTCAGGAAACGAAGCCTTGTAAATAGTACGGTTTCTTGATACCCTCCTCGTTCAGGCGGGGCCTCCCTGGGGGGGGAGGGGCACGAAACCACATAAATAATATATGTTTCCGAGACCCTCCTCGCTCAGGCGGGGCCTCCCGGGAGGGATGAGAGGGGCACGAAACCATGTAAATAGCATGGGTTTCCGAGACCCTCCTCGCAGCGGCGTGGGGGGGCAATTTTACACGGCGGCGAGGGGGTTGCGCATGGCGCCGGGGGCGGCGTCGCTGCGCTCTTGGTGGTCACTCAGCAGCGACGGGGCGGGAAGGGGCACGAAACCATGTAAATAGTATTGGTTTCCGAGACCCTCCTCGCTCAGACGGGGCCTCCCTGGAGGGGTGGGAGGAGCACGAAACCATGTAAGTAGTATTGGTTTCCGATACCCTCCTCGCTCAGGCGGGGCCTCCCAGGAGGGATGGGAGGGGCACGAAACCATGTAAATAATATGGGTTTCAGATACCCTCCTCGGTCAGGCGGGGCCTCCCTGGAGGGGTGGGAGGAGCACGAAACCATGTAAATAGTATTGGTTTCCGATACCCTCCTCGCTCAGACGGGGCCTCCCTGGAGGGGTGGGAGGGGCACGGAACCATGTAAATAGTATTGGTTTCCGATACCCTCCTCGCTCAGGCGGGGCCTCCCTGGAGGGGTGGGAGGGGCACGAAACCATGTGAATAATATGGGTTTCCGAGACCCTCTTCGCTCAGGCGGGGCCTCCCGGGAGGGGTGGGAAGGGGCACGAAACTCAGGCGGGGCTTCCCGGGAGGGGTGGGAAGGGGCACGAAACCATGTAAATAGTATTGGTGTCCGATACCCTCCTCGCCCAGGCGGGGCCTCCCGGGAGGGATGGGAGGGGCACGAAATCATGTAAATAGTATGGGTTTCCGATACTTTCCTCGCTCAGGCGGGGCCTGTCTGAACGGGTGGGAGGGTCACGAAACCATATGAATAGTATGGGTTTCCAATACCTTCCTCGCTCAGGCGGGGCCTCCCTGGAGGGGTGGAAAAGACACGAAACCATGTAAATAGCACGGGTTTCCGATACCCTCCTCGCTCAGGCGGGGCCTCCCTGGAGGGGCGGGAGGGGCACGAAACCGAGTTAATAGTATGGTATTCCGATACCTTGCTCGCTCTTGCGGGTATGGTATGGTAAGGTATGTATGGTATGGTATTGTATGGGTAGTTTGGTATGGTGTTGTATGGTATGTGTGGTATGGTATTGTATCGTATGGTAGGTTGCTGTTGTATGGTAGGTATGGTATTGTATTGTAGGTATGGTATGGTATGGTGTGGTATGGTATGGTACGCATGCTATATAGTATGGTTGGTATATTATGGTAGTGTGTGGTATGTATGGTATGGTATGGTGTGGTATGGCATGGTAGGTATGGTATGGTATGGTTGGGTAGTGTGTGGTATGTATGGTATGGTATGGTATGGTATGGTTGGTATGGTATGGTATGGAATGGTAGGCATGGTATGATATGGGAGGCTGGAATGGTAGGCGTGGTATTGATATGGGAGGCGGGAGGCGGGAGGGAGAAGGAGAGGATGTTTTGGGAAAATTATGCTAACGGAGTTCCCCACATAAAGAGATTAACGGTTTCGTGGGACCCATTTTCTTGATGCCCTCCTCGCTTTGGCGGGGCCCCGCTGGAAGGGGGGAGGGCTACGAAACCTGGCGAAGAGTAATGCTTTCCGCGACCCTCCTCGTTCAAGCGCGGCCTCTCTGGAGGAATGGAGGGGGGACACGAAACCGTGTAAACAGCATGTTTTCCGATACTCTGCAGGAAGAGGAGGAGGAGGAGGAGGAAGAGGATAAGATGGATGATGGCGAAGAGCAGCAGCAGGAACCGCAGCAGGAGCAGCAGCGAGAGGTTGGTTTGAGTGGTCTCATTTTCCTCGTGAGGTCCGATTCGTGAGGTTGGTCTGAGTGGTCTCATTTCCCTCGTCCAGTCGAGGTTATACAAGAGTGTGGGCGACACGAGTTCGCTAGACGAAAGCACTTGCCGAGGTGTCTGGTAACTACAATCCGCCGACCCTGTCGGCGTGTGGAAGACGCATCCCGGTGTCGTCGTCTTGCGTGGATCACTGTCGTCGTCGTCGTCGTCGTCGTCGTCGTCGTCGTCGTCGTCGTCTCCGTCGTGTCCTCGTCGTCTCCGTCTCCGTTGTCCCTCGTCGTCTTCGTCGTTCCCCGTCTCCTTGAGCGCGCGAGCCAAAGCGACATTGAGCAACGTCGTAGTTGAGTCGTGGCGAAGCCCCTCCCTACCCTCCCCGCCGGGGGGGGGGGGGGAGGGGGGGGGGGGGGTCGCCGGGGGGGGTCGCCACCCAGATACGCATCCTCCCCGGGGGGTCCCGGAGCTCAGAAAAGCTTCAAGACGAGCCAAGAGCGACAGAAGACACCCCCAAAAGGGTACAAGAGGGCCTCGACTCGACGAACGATGGCCCCAAGACGCCCAAGACGGCCCGAAGACGGCCCAAGAGGCCCTCAAGACGCTCCAAGAGAGCCCCAAGAGCACACCCAAGAGGGCCCCAGGCGCCAAAATCGTCAATTTTACATCGGTTTTTGAATGATTTTGGCCTTCTCGCCTTTTCGGCTTTCCGACACTCCAAGACGGCCCAAGAGGCCCCCAAGAGGCCCCCAAGAGCGCCCCAAGAGGCCTACAAGAGGGCCCCAAGACGGCCCAAGAAGGCCCCAGGACAGCCTAAGAGGCGCCCAAGACGGCCGAATAGGGCCCCAAGACGGGCCCAAGAAACGGCCAAGTGGGGGACGAGGAACCGAGAATTCGAGACTTCCGCCCTAAGAGGCCCCCGGGAAGCCCCAAGAGGCCCCCAAAAGGCCCCAAGAGGCCCCCGAGCGGCGCCAAGACGCCCCCAAGATGCGCCGAAGACGGCCTCCGGAAGCCCCAAGAGGCCCAAAAGAGGCCCCAAGAGGCCCCACAACGGCCCCCAAGAGGCTTCAAGTTGCCTTCCAGACGCCCCCGAGAGGTCAACCACGAGATCCCAACCACCATCCATAAGGCCTCCTCCTCCTCCCCCTTCACCCTTCCTCCTCCTACTCCCTTCCGCCTCCTCCTCCTCCTCCTCCTCCTCCTCTTGCCCCCCCCCCTCGTGTTGTCTTTCATCATCTTCAGGGTCGGCGGCAACGGCCGTAAGGCCTTCGCAATAATTCGAACGCAGACACTGATCGGCCAAGAGCGGTTTAAAAGACTGCCAATAATCTCCTCCTCGCTCAGGCGGGGCCTCCCTGCAGGGGTGGGAGGGGCACGAAACCATGTAAATAGTATGGTTTTCGGATACCCTCCTCGCTCAGGCGGGGCCTCCCTGGAGGGGTGGGAGGGGCACGAAACCATGTAAATAGTATGGTTTTCGGATACCCTCCTCGCTCAGGCGGGGCCTCCCTGGAGGGTGGGAGGGGCACGAAACCATGTAAATAGTATGGTTTTCGGATACCCTCCTCGCTCAGGCGGGGCCTCCCTGGAGGGGTGGGAGGGGCACGAAACCATGTAAATAGTATGGTTTCCGATACCCTCCTCGCTCAGGCGGGGCCTCCCTGGAGGGGTGGGAGGGGCACGAAACCATGTAAATAGTATGGTATTCCGATACCCTCCTCGCTCAGGCGGGGCCTCCCTGGAGGGGTGGGAGGGGCACGAAACCATGTAAATAGTATGGTTTCCGATACCCTCCTCGCTCAGGCGGGGCCTCCCTGGAGGGGTGGGAGGGGCACGAAACCATGTAAATAGTATGGTTTTCCGATACCCTCCTCGCTCAGGCGGGGCCTCCCTGGAGGGGTGGGAGGGGCACGAAACCATGTAAATAGTATGGTTTTCCGATACCCTCCTCGCTCAGGCGGGGCCTCCCTGGAGGGGTGGGAGGGGCACGAAACCATGTAAATAGTATGGTTTTCCGATACCCTCCTCGCTCAGGCGGGGCCTCCCTGGAGGGGTGGGAGGGGCACGAAACCATGTAAATAGTATGGTTTTCGATACCTCCTCGCTCAGGCGGGGCCTCCCTGGAGGGGTGGGAGGGGCACGAAACCATGTAAATAGTATGGTTTTCGGATACCCTCCTCGCTCAGGCGGGGCCTCCCTGGAGGGGTGGGAGGGGCACGAAACCATGTAAATAGTATGGTTTTCGATACCCTCCTCGCTCAGGCGGGGCCTCCCTGGAGGGGTGGGAGGGGCACGAAACCATGTAAATAGTATGGTATTCCGATACCCTCCTCGCTCAGGCGGGGCCTCCCTGGAGGGGTGGGAGGGGCACGAAACCATGTAAATAGTATGGTATTCCGATACCCTCCTCGCTCAGGCGGGGCCTCCCTGGAGGGGTGGGAGGGGCACGAAACCATGTAAATAGTATGGTATTCCGATACCCTCCTCGCTCAGGCGGGGCCTCCCTGGAGGGGTGGGAGGGGCACGAAACCATGTAAGTAGTATGGTTTTCGGTATGGAGTGGTATGGAATGGTATGGTAGGTATGGTATGGTACGGTATGATATGGTATGGTATGGTACTGGAGGTATGGTATGGTATGGTACGGTGTGGCATTGGTGTGATATGGTATGGTATGCTATGGTACGCCATGGTATGGTATGGTACGGTATGGTACGTATGGTGTGGTATGGTATGGTATGATATGGTATGGTATGTGTGGTAGGAACTATGGTATGGTATGGTGTGTGTGGTAGGAATAATATTGTACTGTATGGAAGATGGAGCGGGAGGTGGGTGGGAAGGAGAGGGTGTTCTGGGAAAACAAGAACCCCACTCAGGATGTGGGGAACAAGAACCCCACCCAGGATGTGGGGGAACAAATATTGTTTCTGGGGCGTTACCAATGGTAATATCTGAAACGGTTGCAAATTCTTGAGACGAATGCGCGCGGCGTTGGGGCCAGAGCCGCATTATGAAAAAGAACCGCCAACCATGCATGAAGCTCTCGCAAGCTCGTAGAACGAATGTGCGCGGCGCGAAGGCGAGAGCCACATTCTGAAAAGGAACCGCCCTCCTTTCGTGAACCCTTTTGTTTTAGGACGAATGTGCGCGGTGCTAGGGCGAGAGCCATCCGTTGAAAAGGAACCGCGCTACATCCGTGAAGCTCTTGCATTGTTCAACGAACGTGCGCGGCGCTAGGGCGAGAGCTACATTTTGAAAGCGGGCCGCCCTCCATGCGTGAAGCTTCTTACATGAATGCGGGCGGCGCTAAGGCGAGAACCACATATTGAAAACGGGCCGCCATCAATCCGTGAAGCGGTTGCATCTTTCGAGTGGGGAAGTCTCAGGCGAAGCCTTTGGCCTGCCCTTTCGACCAGCCTCGGGGTGCGACAGGGGGGAGTTATTCGCAAGGACAAGAAATGGGGGAGTTGGAGGAGGAGGAGGAGGAGGAGGAGGAGGGGGAGGGGGAGGGGGCAAGAGGGAGAGAGTGCGGAGGAGCAGGAGGAGGAGGAGGAGGAGGAGGAGGAGGAGGAGGAGGAGGAGGAGGAGGAGGAGGAGAGGAGAGGAGGAGGAGGTTCTGCGGCCCCTGTGCTGCAGCTCGGAGGCCCAGCGTGACTGCGATTGCCCTCGTGACCGCCGCTACCCTTGTGGCCGGTTGTTGCCACCACATGTGTTGACGCCCACGATGCCACCACAGTCGGGAGCGCTTGTTTAGCGCGTCGCGCCGCGGGCTCTTGGGGGGGGGAGGTTTTCGAAAGTTGTCATCGGTCCTCGACGGTTTTTGCAGCCCCGGGATGCCCTCGTTGCCAAGAGCTTCCACGCTGCAACTCGGCAGCGTGCGCAGGGATAGCGTCGCTGGGCCGCGGCCGCGACTCGCTGAGCAAAAGGTCCTCACCATACCCCCCCCCGCTTCATTTCAAGGTGCCCTCTCTCCACCCTTTTGGGCCCTCGAAAACGGGCGTGGTCTCGCGCGTAACGGAGCTCGCGCGCGGCGGGACTCGCACGAGGCCGAGCTCGCACGACGGAGTTTGCACGGGCGGAGCTCGTGCGGCGAAACGTTAGGGAGATTCGAGGTTTTCGGGAGCTTGTGTCTGCTATTGGCGGCTTTCCAGCCTTGCGGCGGCTGCGCCTCGCCGTGAGCGTTCTGAGGGTACCCGAACCGTCTCGAGAGGCCGCCAAAGACCCGAGATATGCCCCCGTGTGCCAACACGAATGTGCATCCTTCCCCTTTGCCCGACATCTGTTGCCACTCGGGCTCAGGCGCTCGGCCGATTTGAACAACGGTTGGGCGCTGAAGTTGGCCCTTGGGCCTGCGCCCTCGACGCTGCGCCGCGGCGGATCCGTAGAAAGCGTCTCCCCGGCGCCAGCGATATCGGGGCCCGCCTCGCCCCCGCGGTGGCGCAAGAGGAGAGCAGAAGGCCTGTGTCAGCAGCGTCGGGACCCCGCACGACCCTTCGGGACGGGGGCCCGACCGCGGGGAGGCCGAGCCGCAGCGGCGGACTCTGGCGCTGTTGGGCGGGCGGTGGCGAGAAGAAGCTGGAGACCAGCCTCAACAGCCACGACGGGCACTGAGACCTCGACGTTGAGCAGCACGTCGGAAAAGAGCAGCCCGGCCTTGGCGTCCACGAGTGGGACAATTACTACTTCGAGCACTATGTCGCTGAACAGCACGCCGGGCACTTGCATGTCGAGGTTGATTAGCATTTCGAAGTGCACAGCCCGTCGCGGACCACCGCGACCGGCACTTGCAGCGCTTCGTTGACGAGCACGCCGGAGATCAGCAGCCCAATCCAGACATCCACGATCGGGACGAGTACAGCCTAGGGCATCGCGTCGATGAGCAGCACGGCGGCTACTAACATCTCGGCGTGCAGCAGCACGCCGGAGAGCAGCAGCTTGACCCTGGCGTTCACGAGAGAGACGAGCAGCAGTGCAACGCCGGGCCGTGCGGCCGCGACTGCACGCTCATGCTGCGGACGGCGTAGAGGCCCTGCTCGATGGCCCGCGGCGGCGGCATCCAGGAGCACACACGGAAGGTAGACATCCCCTTCCGCGCGAACGGCAAGTACCCGGAGCCAATGGCACCCCCCCCCGTCTCTGGATGCAGGAGTGCACCACCATGGTATCGGCGACGAGATCGGCATCCCCAGGCAGGACCTCGTCATTGCGTTCGACGGCTGTGGCTCCCCGAAGCAGGCGAGCTTTGGCATCGTCCACAAGTTCGCCATGAACCTCACTAGCGAGTGCAGAGCACGCATTACGGCGTGGAGGACATGCGCATCGGGCAGGTGCTGTTCAGGAACGGCGATTACCTTGACAACGGCACTGTCGCGGCGACGCTTGTGGTAGCCCCGATCACGAGCGACCTGGAGTCCGTAAGCTCGGCGATCGCCAGACGGCACGCATCGGCGGCGAGAACAAGCTTAAGACCCGCGTCATCAGCTACAACGCGGGGACCAGCACCTGCGATGCGAGACGGGCGAGCCGCGGCAGCGTGCCCCAACACTGCCCAGCAAGCGGCGGCGAGAGGGAGCAGCAGACCAGCGCAATCAGCTACAACGCTGGGATGAACGCCCGTGAGGCGAAACGGGCGAGCCGCGGCCGCAAGGTCGGGCGCGGCGCGGCGAGCTGCGCCGAGAGGAAACTGAAGGCCAGCGCCTTCAGCTACAAAGCGGGGACCAGCACCCGCGATGCGAGACGGGCGAGCCGGGGCAGTAGGCCCCGGCGCTGCTCAGCGCACTGCTACGAGAGGAGCTGGAAGCCAGCGTCACCAGCTATAACGCTGGGTTCAGTGCACACGATGCGAGACGGGCGAACGCGGCAGCACCCCACGGCGCGGCGCAGCGCGCGGCTGCGAGAGAAGCCGGAGGCCAGCGTCAGTGGGCACGACGCTGGGATCAGCGCCTGCGGTGTGAAACGCGCGCGCAGGGGCAGCAGGCTCCGGCGCCGCCCGCTGGCTCCGCGCGCCAGGGACTGGGGTCCAGAGCAGAACCGAGAAATCCGTGCGGAGCGCCAAAAGCTCATGTTCAAGGCGTTTTCTGCTCTTCTAGTACCACGGCTTGGAAGACGTGCGCATCAGGCTGGCGCTGCTCGGGAACGGCGAAGTTGCTTCGACAGCTGCGCGCTGTCGCGGCGGCGCGAGAGGCGGCCCCCCATCACGCGCGGCCGGGGGTCCGCCGGCACGGCATCGCAAGACCAGAGGGGCAGCGCGGCGGTTCCAGCAGAACGCAGCCCTCCAGGGAATACTCAAAAATTATATATACATATAACGGCGCACCTGGTCCGGGGGCCCGGGGCCGGGACCACGACCGCAAATGTGGGGACCGGGGGCTCTGGAGGCGCCGGAGGCCCACAGAATGCCATTAGAAAGCGCCAGGAGAGCCCCAAGACGCTCCAAGAGAGACCCGAGACACCCAAAGGTCGCTCTAAGACGCCCAGCATTGCCTCTGGACGGCTTCAGAAGCCCCCAAGACGCCCCAAAAGGCATCCAAGCCGCGCCCGAAGAGATCTCCAAAAGGCAAAAATAGCCCCGTTCCCGTCGCAAAACGTATATTTTACTACATCAGATGTTTTCGCTGCCGTACAGTTCATGACGACGCCGGAAGCCCCCAAGACAGCCCCAAGCCAGCCCAAGAGGCGCCCCAGAGGGCCCCAAGACAGCCCAAGAGAGCCTCAAGACGGCCCAAGAGGCGCCCAGAACAGCCCAAGTGCGGCCCTGAGGCCCACAAAAGGCTACCAGAAAGGACTCGGGACGTTCCAAACGCGACCCGAGACGCCCAATGGTCGCACCAAGACGCCCAACATCGCCCCAGACGGCTTCAGAAGCCGCCAAGACGCCCCAAAAGGCCTCCAAGACGCGCCCGAAGAGATCTCCAAAAGGGCAAAATAGCCCCACTCCCTTCGCAAAACGTATATTTTTACTACCTCAATTGTTTTCGCTGTCGTATAGTTCTTGGCCACATCAGAGGCTCCCAAGACCGCCCCAAGACAACCTGAGTGGCGCCCCAGAGGGCCCCAAGACAGCCCAAGAGAGCCCCAAGACGGCCGATGAGGCGCCTAAAACAACCCAAGTGCGCCCCTCAGGCTTACAAAAAGCTACCAGAAAGGATTTAGTACGCCCAAAGGTCACCCAAGACGCCCAACATTGCCTCCAGACGGCTTCAGAAGCTCCCAAGACGCCCTAAAAGGCCTCCAAGACGCGCTCGAAGAGATCTCCAAATTGCAAAAATAGCCCCATTCCCTTCGTAAAACGTATATTTTTACCATATCAATTGTTTTCGCTGTCGTACACTTCTTGACGACATCGAAAGCCCCCAATACTACCCCAAGACAGCCGGAGAGGCGCCCCAGAGGGCCCCAAGACGGCCCAAGAGAGCCCCAAGGCGGCCCAAGACGCGCCCAAAACAGCCCAAGTGCGCCCCTGAGGCCCACCTACTGGATTTGGCTCAGGACTCTCGTGATATCAGAGAAGGTACGAACACCGTTTTTATATTCAGCTGTCTGCGGCATGCCCCGCCACCGTGCCAGCGCAGCTCTTGTGACACCTCTTGTCTCTATTGAAGACGCCCCAAAACAGCCCAAGTGCGCCCCTGAGGCCCACCTACTGGATTTGGCTCAGGACTCTCGTGATATCAGAGAAGGTACGAACACCGTTTTTATATTCAGCTGTCTGCGGCATGCCCCGCCACCGTGCCAGCGCAGCTCTTGTGACACCTCTTGTCTCTATTGAAGACGCCTAATGCGAATTACCACCGCCCCCTTGCCTTATTGGAAACGTTTATGTGGCCAAACGTTGGGCCAAAGTTTGTCCAAGGTATTGGGCTATGTGTTCCCACAGCCGCTGTGGAAACCCCTGGGGAACACTTGGGGGAGGAAGAGGGAGAGGATTAGACGCAGGAGCAAAAGGTGGAGGAGGAGGAGGAGGAGGAGGAGGAGGGGGAGGGGGAGGAGGAGGAGGAAGTAGGCCTCTCGGGGGCCTCCTGAGGGCCTCTTGGGGGCCTCTTGGGAGCTTCTCGGGGCCTCTTGGGTCGTCTTCTGTCGTCTGACGCCTGCGGAGGCCGTCTTTGAGGCCTCTCTGGGCCGCCTTGGGGCCTTCTTGGGGCGGTCCAGGGCAGTCTTGAATGTCTATTGGGCCGTCTTGGAACCCTCTAGGACCTTCTTGGAGGCCCCTTGGGCAGTCCTGGGGCCTTCTTGGGAGCCTCTCGGGCTGTCTTGGGGCCATCTTGGTGCCTTCTGGGCCTTTCTGGGCCGTCGGAAGCCACGCGAATGAGAACGCAAAAATCGCCGCAAACGTGCCGCCGAATACTGTCGACCTCTGCGCGGCGTCGGACGCCGAGCCGCGTGGCCAAAATATCCCGGACGCCGCGTGGCTTACATATCTTTGCGGGCGCTCGCCCCTCTCATGCGCCTTGCTTAGGTTATATTGGGCTTGTTATCACGTTTCCCCCGGCTCTCATGAACACTGCCTGGGTTGTCTAGGGGCCCACCTACGCTTGTGCGGGGTTTGGATGGAGCTGTCGCGTGCTTGGCCCGAGATGCAGGATGCGCTGGATGCGTTGCGTGTGGTACCGAGCGTCTTCTCTTCTGGGACAAACCACCCCCCGTCGTCATCGGCCTGTTTCTGGGGTTGCCTTGGGCTTCTGTGGGGACCGCGTAGAGCGCCTAAACGCTTACTCCAAATGTCCGAGCGGAGGCTTGGCCAAAATATCCCGCCAGGCGCTCGCTCAAACCATCCTGGCATCACCCCTGCGTCCTCCACGGGCGCCCGTCCAGGAGCGCGACGTTTAAATCGCGCTTCTCCAGGGGGCGGCGCGAGAGCGCGAAGATACATATCGTGTTTCGCGATTCGATGTCTGGAGGCTTAGCTTGCCTACCCCCTCTCTGTCCTCGCCCCCCGTCCAAGAAGCCCGCCGAGACGAAGGATGCGCAGGGCGCTTCACATTTGACACCTGGCGTCTTCTCTTCTGGATACATCACCATCCGCCGTCATCGGGCTGTGTTGGGGGTTCCCTTGGGTTTTTTTTGAGCAGTTTTGGAGCCCCCTGGAAGTTCTCCAGTGGCCGTTGCTTGGCGTACGTATCCCGGCGTCGAGCGCCTGAGCGCTTGCTCCAAATGTCTAAGCGGAGGCTTGGCCGAAATATCCCGCCAGGCGCTCGCCCAAACCATCCTGGCATCACCCCTGCGTTCTCCGCGGGCGCCCGTCCAGGAGCGCGACGTTTAAATCGCCCCGCCACCGTGCCAGCGCAGCTCTTGTGACACCTCTTGTCTCTATTGAAGACGCCTTGTGCGAATCACCACCGCCCCCTTGCCGTATTGGAAACGTTTATGTGGCCAAACGTTGGGCCAAAGTTTGTCCAAGGTATTGGGCAATGTGTTCCCACGGCCGTTGTGGAACCCCCTGGGGGACACTTGGGGGAGGAAGAGGGAGAGGATTAGACGCAGGAGCAAAAGGTGGAGGAGGGGGAGGAGGAGGAGGGGGAGGAGGAGGAGGAGGAAATAAGCCTCTCGGGGGCCTCCGGAGGGCCTCTTGGGGGCCTCTTGGGAGCTTCTCGGGGCCTCTTGGGCCGTCTTCTGTCGTCTGACGCCTGCGGAGGCCGTCTTTGAGGCCTCTCTGGGCCGCCTTGGGGCCTTCTTGGGGCGGTCCAGGGCAGTCTTGAATGTCTATTGGGCCGTCTTGGAACCCTCTGGGACCTTCTTGGAGGCCCCTTGGGCAGTCCTGGGGCCTTCTTGGGAGCCTCTCGGGCTGTCTTGGGGCCATCTTGGTGCCTTCTGGGCCTTTCTGGGCCGTCGGAAGCCACGCGAATGAGAACGCAAAAATCGCCACAAACGTGCCGCCGAATACTGTCGACCTCTGCGCGGCGTCGGACGCCGAGCCGCGTGGCCAAAATATCCCGGACGCCGCGTGGCTTGCATATCTTTGCGGGCGCTCGCCCCTCTCATGCGCCTTGCTTAGGTTATATTGGGCTTGTTATCACGTTTCCCCCGGCTCTCATGAACACTGCTTGGGTTGTCTAGGGGCCCACCTACGCTTGTGCGGGGTTTGGATGGAGCTGTCGCGTGCTTGGCCCGAGATGCAGGATGCGCTGGATGCGTTGCGTGTGGTACCGAGCGTCTTCTCTTCTGGGACAAACCACCCCCCGTCGTCATCGGCCTGTTTCTGGGGTTGCCTTGGGCTTCTGTGGGGACCGCGTAGAGCGCCTAGACCGCCGGACGCCGTCCAAGATCGTTCGCAGGCGGCTTCGGAACGCGCTCCGATGGCTCCAGATGCCTTCCAAGACGCCTGTCATGACACCAAGAAGGTCCCAGAAGCCTCCAAGACGCTCCGAGAGGCAGCCCAAGAGAGGCCCAAGAAGCACAAATCGTGCCATTCCTATGGGAAAATGTATATTTTTCGCATGTTCGCCTCTTGGGCTTTCACCGCGTCCAAGACGGCCCAAGAGGCGCCCAAGACGGTCTACGAGGCCTCCGGGAGCGCTCCAAGGCTGCACGCGAGTGGCCCAGGACGGCCCCAAGACGGCCGAAGAGAGCCCCAAGACGAGTTCGAGAGGGGTCCCAGACGGAGAAAGCCAACCTCGAATTCCGAGCTTCCAGCCCAAGAGGCTCCAGGAGACGCCAAAATGCCGCCAAGAGGCGCCAAAGGCTCCCAAAAGCACCCAAAGACGTTCCGAGAGGCACCCCAAGAGAGGTCCAAGAAACAAAAATCGTGCCATTCCTATGGGAAAACGTATATTTTTCGCATGTTCGCATCTTGGGCTTTCACCGCGTCCAAGACGGCCCAAGAGGCCTCCAAGACGGCCTAGGAGGCCTCCGGGAGCGCTCCAAGGCTGCGCGCGAGTGGCTCAGGACGGCCCCAAGACGGCCCAAGAGAACCCCAAGACGACTTCGAGAGGGGTCCCAGAAGGAGAAAGCCATTCTCGAATTCCGAGCTTCCGGCCCAACATATCCCAGGAGGCGCCAAAACGCCGCCCAGAGGCGCCAAAAGGCTTCCAAAATCAGCCCAAGACGTTCCGAGAGGCACCCCAAGAGAGGTCCAAGAAACAAAAATCGTGCCATTCCTATGGGAAAACGTATATTTTTCGCATGTTCGCATCTTGGGTTTTCACCGCGTCCAAGACGGCCCAAGAGGCCTCCAAGACCGCCCCAAGACGGCCCAAGAAGCTTCCAAGAGGGCCCCAGGACAGCCCAAGAGGGCCCCAAGACGGCCCAAGAGGCGCCCAAGATGGCCCAAGAGGGCCCCAAGACGGGCCCAAGAGGGGGCCCAGAGGGGGACCACGAACCGCAAGCTCGAGCCTTCCGCCCCAAGAGGCCGCCAGGAGGCCCCAAGGAGGCCCCTCAAGAGGCCCCAGGAGACCCCCAAGAGGCCCAAAGGAGGCCCCGAGAAGCCCCAAATCGGCCCCCAAAATGCTTCGAACCTGCTTCCAGGAGGCCCCCGACAGGTTCAGAGGCTCCCGAGAAGCTACGTCAAACTCCCAGCGAGCGGCCGGACGAGGCCCCCCACAAAATCACAAGAGGGTTCCAGTATTTGTATCCTTCAGCGCTCTCTGGCCTTCTTCCCCCTGCCCCCTTCCCTGCGACTTTCGTTGACTCAAGCTCGCCTCCTAGCTAGAACCTAAGCGCGCGCGAAGCGCGCGCGTGGTTCTAGTATATACATATAACGGCGCACCGGGTCCGGGGGCCCGGGGCCGGGACCTCGACCACAAATGTGGGCCCCGGGGGGCCCGGAGGCTCGTCGGACCGCCGGACGCCGTCCAAGATCGTTCGCAGGCGGCTTCGGAACGCGCTCCGATGGCTCCAGATGCCTTCCAAGACGCCTGTCATGACACCAAGAAGGTCCCAGAAGCCTCCAAGACGCTCCGAGAGGCAGCCCAAGAGAGGCCCAAGAAGCAAAAATCGTGCCATTCCTATGGGAAAACGTATATTTTTTCGCATGTTCGCCTCTTGGGCTTTCACCGCGTCCAAGACGGCCCAAGAGGCGCCCAAGACCGCCCCAGGACGGCCCAAGAAGCTTCCAAGAGGGCCCCAGGACAGCCCAAGAGGGGCCCAAGACGGCCCAAGAGGCGCCCAAGATGGCCCAAGAGGGCCCCAAGACGGGCCCAAGAGGGGGCCCAGAGGGGGACCACGAACCGCAAGCTCGAGCCTTCCGCCCCAAGAGGCCGCCAGGAGGCCCCAAGGAGGCCCTTCAAGAGGCCCCAGGAGACCCCCAAGAGGCCCAAAGGAGGCCCCGAGAAGCCCCAAATCGGCCCCCAAAATGTTTCGAACCTGCTTCCAGGAGGCCCCCGACAGGTTCAGAGGCTCCCGAGAAGCTACGTCAAACTCCCAGCGAGCGGCCGGACGAGGCCCCCCACAAAATCACAAGAGGGTTCCAGTATTTGTATCCTTCAGCGCTCTCTGGCCTTCTTCCCCCTGCCCCCTTCCCTGCGACTTTCGTTGACTCAAGCTCGCCTCCTAGCTAGAACCTAAGCGCGCGCGAAGCGCGCGCGTGGTTCTAGTATACATATAACGGCGCACCGGGTCCGGGGGCCCGGGGCCGGGACCCCGACCACAAATGTGGGCCCCGGGGGGCCCGGAGGCTCGTCGGACCGCCGGACGCCGTCCAAGATCGTTCGCAGGCGGCTTCGGAACGCGCTCCGATGGCTCCAGATGCCTTCCAAGACGCCTGTCATGACACCAAGAAGGTCCCAGAAGCCTCCAAGACGCTCCGAGAGGCAGCCCAAGAGAGGCCCAAGAAGCAAAAATCGTGTCATTCCTATGGGAAAACGTATATTTTTCGCATGTTCGCCTCTTGGGCTTTCACCGCGTCCAAGACGGCCCAAGAGGCGCCCAAGACCGCCCCAAGACGGCCCAAGAAGCTTCCAAGAGGGCCCCAGGACAGCCCAAGAGGGCCCCAAGACGGCCCAAGAGGCGCCCAAGATGGCCCAAGAGGGCCCCAAGACGGGCCCAAGAGGGGGCCCAGAGGGGGACCACGAACCGCAAGCTCGAGCCTTCCGCCCCAAGAGGCCGCCAGGAGGCCCCAAGGAGGCCCTTCAAGAGGCCCCAGGAGACCCCCAAGAGGCCCAAAGGAGGCCCCGAGAAGCCCCAAATCGGCCCCCAAAATGCTTCGAACCTGCTTCCAGGAGGCCCCCGACAGGTTCAGAGGCTCCCGAGAAGCTACGTCAAACTCCCAGCGAGCGGCCGGACGAGGCCCCCCACAAAATCACAAGAGGGTTCCAGTATTTGTATCCTTCAGCGCTCTCTGGCCTTCTTCCCCCTGCCCCCTTCCCTGCGACTTTCGTTGACTCAAGCTCGCCTCCTAGCTAGAACCTAAGCGCGCGCGAAGCGCGCGCGTGGTTCTAGTATCATATACCGGGGTACCGGGGGCCAGGGCCCCGGGACGGGACACCCTCCCGAATTAAGATTGCCGAGGAAGCCTCGAACATCGCCCCAAGACGGCCCAAAAGGCCCCCGAGAGGCCCCCAAGACAGCCCAAGAGGGCGCCCAAACGGTCCAAGAGGCGCCCAAGACGGCCCAAGAGGGCTTCAAGACGGCCCCAAGAGGTGCCAAAGAGGGGGAACACGAACCGACAATGGAGATTTTCGCCTCAATAGGCCCCCAAGAGGCCCCAAGAGGCTTAAAGATGCCCCCATCAGAGACCCCACCCAAGATGCCCAAAAACGGCCCCCCGGAGGCTTCGAAACATTTCAAAATTGCCTCCCCCCAAGAAGCACTCCAGAGGCCCCACGAAGCCCACTGAAGGCCCCAGAGAAGCCTCTACAGTCCGCAAGCAGCCACGGACGAGCCCCACGAGGCAACAGAATTGCCTCGAAAATGTTCTTGGGAAGCTTCGCAAGAGACCCCAACAAGCATCAAATATGCTTCTGACCCACAACACAGGCACGGTGGCGGCTTCACCCGTTGCCCTCCTGTTGATTTGGCCCCAGGACTCACGACGGCCCCAAGAGAAGGGCAAGATGGCCGAGATCAGTTCGAACCACAATGGTCAGGAGGAAGAGGAGGAGGAGGAGGGGGAGGAGGAGGAGGAGGAGGAGGAAGGAGGAGGAGGAGGAGGAGGTGGAGGAGGAGGAGGAGGAGGAGTGAAGAGGTCGAGGAGGTGTACGAGGAGGTGGAAAAGGAGGAAGACGAGGACCGTGGTGCACATCCCATTTTTCAGCTTAACGAACCGAGCCGATCACGTTGGGGTCGCGCCGCGTATTTCGTCTTCGCTTTTCAGTGGGTGTAGGACCCCCCGGGGCACCAGGAACCCACAGGAAGCGTTGCCTGGTGACCCCGGGGGGTTGTGCTTTCCCCTTAGGCAGCCCCCCCGAGCCTGGGAACCGAGGCCAGGCGAGGGGGGGTGCTGAGGGGGGCACGGGCGCAAAGCGCTTAGGGCCCCCCCCCTCCCCCCACTCAAATGATGGTCGTGGTGGTTGTTATGATGGCGATGATGATGATGATGATGATGATGATGATGATGATGCTGATGATGATGATGATGGTGATGATGGTGATGATGAGGATGAGGATGATAATGATTATGAGTATGATGATGATGATGGTGATGATGATGATGATGCTGATGATGATGATGATGGTGGTGGTGGTGGCGGTGATGATGATGGGGATGATGAGGAGGAGGACAAGGAGGGAAGGAGGAGGAGGAGTGGAGGGATGATGATGAGGAGGAGGAGGAGGAAGAGGAGGAGGACGAGGAGGAGGAGGAGGAGGGTGAACAAATAGGCGGAGGAGGATGGCAAGCAGAATGGCCAGGCGTCTTGGAGCGTCTTGGGGATCTCTTGGCGGTCCCAGGGTCCCCTTAGGGGCGTCTTAGGTGCCTCTTGGGAGCCTCGTGGGGGCCGCTTGGGGGCTGCTTGGGGCCGTTTGGGAGCCTCCTGGGGGCGTGCGGTGGCCCCTGGTGCCTTCCGGGAGGCCACGCAGGCTTTCTCAGGACTATATTAGAGGATCTCGACCAAAGAGGGGGGGCCGAATTAGCGCACCCCGTCTGGAGCCTTCAAAGTCGCCTCTTCAGGGCCTCTTGGAGCGCTTTCGGCGCGCTCTTGGGGCCGTCTGGGGCCCACTTTCAGCGTCTTTTGGGGCCCTCTTGTGCCATCTTCGAGCCTTTTTGAGTCCTCGGGAGCCAGCCCATTGGAAGCGAAAGGGCGAGAGGGCCAAAATCATTGATTTTCTTTGGGTTCTAGAGCGGCTTGGGTTTCTTAGGGCCTCCTTGGGGGTTTCTGTGGCCACTTGGACCCATCTTGGGGCCAGCATGGGGCCACTTGGAGGCTTCTTTGAAGCCATATAGAGCCGACTTGAACCACATTGCGCCGTCCCGGAGGCCATCTTAATGCATCTGGGGCAATATTGGAGCCCTCTTGGGCCAAAAGCTTCCGAAATACCCCGAACAGCTAGCACCCTTCGAAACCATTGTGTTGTTTTCCATGTTTTCGTTTATCAAAGGGGGGATGCCCCGAATTAGCGTCGCCCCTCTTGGGCCCGAAACAGTTGCCTCTTGGGGCGTTCTTGGGTCGCTTTGGGGCGCTCTTGGGGCCGTCGCGGGGCCTTCTTGGGTCTCAGCTGGGGCCCTCTTGGGCCGCATCGGAGCCATATTCAGGCCTCGGGAGCTCATTTGAAGCGAGAAGGTGCGAGGGTTTTGAGAAAGGCGCGAGGGTTTTGAGAAAGGCGCGCATTGAAGCCATATTCAGGTCTCGGAAAGCGCGAGGGTTTTGAGAAGCCCCGCCGCCTTCCGAGAAGGCTTGCTCCTTCTCACTCCCCCCCCCCGCTCTCTCCACCTACTGACCTGGGCCAGTCGGGCCTCACGGCCCCTTCATCGCCTAGGCTTTCTCGCGAAAGCCACAATCATCGATTTTCTCCAGTTGGTTGAAGGATTTGGGTCTCTTGGGGGTCCCCCCTTTGGGAGGCTCCCAGCATGTGAGAACCCCTCTTGAGAGCGATCTTGGAGTATCTCGGGGCATCTTGAATGTAATCTTGGGTTTTCGCAGGCCCTCTTGGCGCCATCTTGGACGCCCCAATGACCCGCGACCCTCCCCCTCAGGTCCAGGGGGAGAGGGTAAGGGGAGGAGTCGGCCCATCCCCCAAGGGAAAGAAAAGGGTTGGAAGAAGAAACGCGCTAAACCACCTCCGCTCTAATGACCCGTTGGATTACGTTGCGTTTTCCGCAGAACTTCATGTGGAGCCTGTGTTGCACTGTTCGGGACAATGTTGGAACCCTGTTGGGGTGGTTCTGACCCTCCAGAGCCGTCAAGAGAAGGCCATGTGCCCGGAGGAAGGCCCCAAGGGGGTCCACAAACAAGACACGTTTCGAGGTTCTCGCGTCACTTGAGGTCGCGCCCTGCTGTAGTCGTTCAAGGCCTTCTTGGCACCCTCCCAGGGCCTCTCCTGGAACCGCCCTCCTTCTCCTCTCCC